>SNQN01000048.1:43420-101829 GCA_008642245.1 Bassia scoparia | reverse complement strand
TTATCTTTTTATTTTATTTATTTTCCTTTTCTTTTCTTATTCTTTTTCTTCTTTTTCTTTCCTTGCCTAACAAACTCACGTGAGTTTGTTATCAATATCCATAATACATCTTTTGCTTCTTTTGTTTCTATTTATTTGGCAAACTCTTCAATTRCCTTTTGTTTACCTACATACRAAAAACACAAAACATATTATTAAGTATCAATTATTATAAAAATAGCTATAAAATAATATAATGCTATAAAATACAGTCTAAAATAATAAAAGTAATTAATATCATAAAATAACTAAGATAAGACGATTATAAGAGTAATATTAGGGACTAAAAATATGACATATTATGCACTCGTCAATCAATTAGTTCAGAAACTCAAATACCTAAAGTAGCCTCTTAAGCATTTCAATCTCAAGTATTTTAATAATATTGAGGAACTACGTACGTACATGCACAAGCCAAGCAAAAATTCGAGATATGCCAGCAAGCTCTACATGCAAACGCATTGAGCACTGAATTGGTTGAAACTGAACAGCAAGCTAGTGCAGACTACAGAGATAAACAGAAGCAGRTTTATAGATTTTTGGCTCAAAAGGCCAAGATTAATTGGCTGGAGGTAGGTGATGCAAACACCAGATTCTTTKATCAGTATATCAAGATGAAAACTCATCAGCAAAAAGTTRTGTCCATCCATGATATTGATGGTGTGAGAAAGGAGGGTCCATTAGGGGTTCAACAAGCTTTTGAAGTCTATTACAAGCAAATATTGGGCACTCTTGGTCTAGGTTCAGCTAAGGTTGAGCAGGATATTGTTACCCTTGGTCCTTGTCTCCAACATCACGATATTGACACTCTATTAGCTCTTGTCATAGATGTAGAAATCAAGTCTACTCATTTCTCTATTCCTGGATATAAGACCCCTGGCCCTGATATTGTTGGGAGCTATTAACTGTACAAAGCTTACCCTTATCCCTAAGTGTCTAAACCCGAGTCAGTCACAGAGTTTAYACCCATAGCTTCTTGTTCTACTATATATAAATGCATCACAAAGATTATATGCAATAGGTTGAAGCTAGTTTTACCTGACATTATTGCTCCAAACCAATCAGGTTTTGTTCAAGGCAAACAAATTGTTCATAATGTGAGTATAGTTCAGGATTTGGTGGGTTCCTATAATAGGAAGCCTACTCCTGCTAGTTGTATCCTGAAGATAGATATAAGGAAAGCCTATGATTCTYTTTCTTGGGCTTTCCTCGATTCTATGCTTAAACATTTGCAGTTTCCTGATAATTTTATTCATAAAGTCATGGTTTGTCTTTCCTCCCCTCAGTTTTCATTATGCTCTAATTGTGTATTGCATGGATTTTTTCAAGGTAAAAAGGGTCTCAGGTAGGGTGATCCTATTTCTCCATTACTTTTTGTCCTTTACACGGAATATCTTTCCAGGCTGCTCCATTATGTGAGTAACAAGGATGGGTACAAGTTTCACCACAAATGCAAGCCCCTAAAGCTCAATCACCTGATCTTTACTGATGATCTGATGATCTTTTGTCATGAGGATGTTCAGTCTGTCATGCTACACCTAAGAACACTAGCCACTTTTGCTGATGCTTCTAGTCTRTGTGCRAACTCAGGAAAATCTTCCCTGTATGCATGTAAATAAATCATGAAGACAAAGAAGAAATTCTAAATAATTCTAAGTATGCAGAAGGGAGTATGCCATTTAGGTACTTGGGGATCAAAATTAATGCTAAGAAAATGTCAAAGGATGATTGCAATTTTATGGCTGACAAGATTGTTGCTAGAATCAAATCATGGGGTTCCAGAACTCTCTCCTATGCAGGTAGAGCTCAACTAGTTCAGTCTGTGCTATTGAGTATGCATATATATATTGGGCTAGTATGTTAATGCTTCCAAAGACTGTCATTGAGGAAGTTACTAGAATCTGCAGGAATTATCTCTGGGATGGTTCTATTTATACTTCCAAACCAGCCCCTATTGCTTGGGATTTGGTTTGTCAACCAAAAAAGTATGGAGGGTTAGATCTCAAAAATAGTCACCTGTGGAATCAAGCTCTGTTGGGCAAGTACATTTGGGATCTAGCAAGAAAAGCTGATAATTTGTGGGCAAGGTAGGTCTCTTCTGTGTATCTAAAGAAGAACACTTGGAGAGATTTCATGATTTCCTTTTCTTCTAGTTGGTATTGGAGACAATTGGGTCATATTAGAGATGTTTTTAAGGGTGGCTATGTTGGAAATCAATGGATCTCTAGTCCTAAATATTCAGTTGCTGAGGGTATCAAATGGCTACACATCATCCTCTAGTAGTTCATTGGGATAAGTGGGTTTGGAGTAGGTTACGTTGAATATCCCTAAGTGTACGTTTATCTGTTGGTTCCTCATGTAGGGCAGGCTAAAGACCAGGGATAGGCTTAGTAGGATGGGAATTGCTTCGACTACTGATTGCCCTCTTTGCCAGAGTTCTGTTGAAAAAGTAGATCATATATTTTTAACTGCTCATATGTGAAGGCTTGTTGCTCTACTTTGCAAGAGATTGTAGTCAAATGTGATTTCAGGTCACTCTATAGATTCAGTAATTGGTTGCAGCAAGCTAGTGGCAGTAAGTATAGGAATATGGTGGTGAGATGTTGCATTACATCTTTTCTGTATCTTATCTGGATTCAACGAAAGTCAACCATATGGAACCAAGTCATTGCCAGAACTAGTCAATTGGTTCAGAGAGTGAACTAGATGGTTTACTGGAGAATCTCCTCCCTTATCCCTAAGAAGACCATTATAGTTGATAGGCAATGGTTTTCTACCACTTTTGCTTGATTTTGTATGTTGTGGTAGGTGTTGCGTATGATGCTTCTTGCTGTGGGAACCCTTCATAGAAGGTGYCTTAGATGRCTATGCACCTGCCTTTGTCTTGTTTGTAATCACAACAAGAAAATTGGCTTCGGCCGACCACGCTTACCGACCGATTTTCGGTCGGTAAGCYGTGTCGAAATCACAATCGTCGGTAATCCAAAAATTACCGACCYATTACATCCGACCATTTTTTGGAGGGAAAAAGAGGGTTACCGACCGATTTTTCAGTCGGTATAATCGGTCGGCAACCCTCTTTTTCCCTCCAAAAAATGGAGGGACAATGGAGTGAATACCGACCGACTATTCGGTCGGTATTCACTCCATATTATTTTTTTTAATTTAAAAATTGCCACTTACCGACCGATTTTTCGGTCGGTATTCACTGCAAATTAGTTTTTTATTTTAAAATTGCCCCTTACCGACCGAAATTCGGTCGGTAAAAGTCAATATTTGTGTATTTTGACTTTTACCGACGAATCGATCGGTATTGCGTTGGTATTTGATAAAAAAAAGCTCTAGAACGTTGTCAGACAACTTTCTAAAGCTTCATCAATACAAGGCTTTCCAATTAATGTATGTAATAGGTATTACGAACAGCAAAAGCAAATTAAAATCGCTTTCTAGTGTTTAGTGTAATGTACCATTACGCAAAGGCGGCTCTTATGAAGGCAAAGGCTGGCCAAAGCACCACCACATAATTTTCCACAACTCAGTCTATTAGGGTAATGTAACCATTGCTGATTCAATACTACAAAACTTGCTCATTGCGAACAGCAGAAGATTCGATATACAACTAAACATTAAGTTACATTCACTATGCGCGAAACCGCGAGCCTAAGCTTACAGGTTTAAAAAGCAAGAAAAATGTACTAATTAAACTTTAGGAGCTGAAAATCTAATAATGAATCTTACAGGTTCTGATCATTGTACTCTCTGAAAGCGCTTGTCTACAGTATTTTTTGTATGTGGCGATTCACTTAAAGACTCTGATTCTTCATGATTTGCATTACTAACTGGATCACGGATGATGGGCGAATCAGCATTCACCTGAAATGAAATAATGCATTGCGGGAATTCAGGAACATTACGCACTTGGTAGTTTGGATTCATATATACATGAAGAGGTAAGCTTCAAGCAACTATACAGGCAATACAGCAAAATTTGAACAATTGGATAAAGGTAGTCAGAAAACAAGCTGAGCAGCATGTGCTGTTAAGAAAAAATTAAAGTCCAAGGATTTACCAAACTCGACCGTTTAAGCCAACAAGATCTCAAAAGAGAGTTCTTCAAGACCCTTCCAGAATTGGACATGTAAGTGGGTACTTAGAAGCTAAAGAACAAAAGAATAAAAAAAAAAAAAAAAAAAAAAAAGAGTATTAATCAGACCAGGAATAAAACAATTTTTCAAACATGAAGCGCTTCAACATTTAAAATTAGAAGGGACAAAAAACCCATTTAAAACATAGAAGCCAATTATATTCAATTATATCAGTAGGCTTCCAATTAAATTAATTACAAAGGCTTTTCAACAAGACAAGCCCAAATTCAAAAAACATAAAAGGAGTCCACTATTTAACTGAATCAAAATATACCAAAGCAGGACATGATTTATAACACCTGATATTCACATTATTTGTTTAGTATATGACAGCAATTCAGCAACAGATATTTGCAGGAGACTTTAATAGCTAACCTCTTCATTTAATCAGAACATGAAAACATTAAAAATATGTAACTGATTAACATCTACCCTGTAACCACCATCAAACATTGGCACGAAAAGCATCAGACGATGCAAGAAGGCATATACGTGTGAGCATAAAATCGTCTACCTGAATAGCATTCAATATGGTATAACTATGTAAGATCGATGTAATAGTAAGATTACATTAATGAATCCATAATAATTTATTCTTCTACGAGGAGTGACATCATGACAATGTCAAGTTATTTACATACTGTCACGCCAAAATAACCCGCCTAAACAAATATTGATTTGGGCATCCCTTAAAATACGAATCCCAAAATCTTCATATGACTCTTGAAATCAAATTGTTCACAGGATGAAATGTTTAATTGTAAAAGCTTTGGAACAAATGATGATTTGGGCAATGCTTTCTCACCAATATGGCGGAATGCAGAACCGGGCAATTAATATTCAAGAGGAGGACAATTTGAGTTCTAGAAGGGAAAGCTTTATAACATTCGCCTCAGCAGATTTAGCCAGTCATCACATATTAGGACAGGAACGATCGAGGCCTGAATTTTTTAGGTAAAGGAGATCAAACTGAAATTAAAGGTGAATGGTCTGTCCGATATACAATTCATAAGGTTTAAAACGAAATTGGATGGTGCAGGACTTAGAAGCTGAGTAACCATCAGATAGAATATGAAACTATTGGGACTTAAATAAGCTTGATATGAAAACGATAAGTTATCTTCATATTTACATAAATGGAAATGTAACAATGCATTATTTCAAAAGTATAAAGTCCTCTCCATAAGGGTTGTTATATGCAAGGCCAAACAAGGATATCTATACATGCCAAATTCTCATTTGACGTGCAGATTCACACTGCAATCGAACCAGAGAGATGCGCAATCCATGTGAACATTTTTTAGACACAAATAACGGTATGAATGTAAGATGTCGAAGGAAATGCCAAAATACGATATGGACAAATGACAGTGGAAAATATAGCAGTCATGCCAGACACTAACAAGACCATTACTGTCATATATAATTAATAAAATTAATAAGATCACAAATGGCAACGATATCTTGGAAAGGAAACAGAATGCAGAGATAAGAAGGTAACCTTCTTTCAGTTCCAGAAAAGCAGTTGAGAGATTATTGAAATCTTTTCCATCAGAACTTTGCAGTCATTTGTACCCACCTTAGAACACAGGGGGGAAAATGTGGCAATTGTAAAGTTAAAGGAAAGAAGTAGAGAGACAAAAAAAAGAAACAGATGCAAAGTGATATAAAAGAAGGTAAAAGTAGTGCAATCATTGGCCGGATTATGATATTCGGTAGGTTGAAATAAAGCATTGATCTCACAAAGACACAAAACGTTAAGAACACAATTTAATCTGTCTATCATGATCCTAGAGCACCTAGAGCACATGCTCCACATAAATTTTGCATATTTCGAAAGCTAAAATATCTCACATATAAATGTCTTAATCTACAAAGTTCAAATATAAAATGTCTCATAAAATGTTGATTCCTATAACTAAATGTAATAAACCTAAGTATGGCAGCACATGCACAAAATCTCAGTACGATCTATTAATAATAACTAAATAATGACATATGAAATTGTCATCAAGTGAAGTGGGAACTGGGAAGTTGGAAACAAAAGCAAAAAATAATGAAAAATTACAATAACTGTTGGTGTTTAGCAATAACTATAGCTCAGCAATTCAAAAACTATTAAGATTTTGACAGAGGAGAAAGTGAACAAAAACTAGTTCACTCACAAGAAAATTTCCAGTCTCGATCATATATGTGCTGATGAAAAGCTTTCAAAATGGGCAATTTGACATCTGTGGTTATGCTTGTATCGTCCTCTGTCCATCAGAACCAATAAAAACCATGAAAGGTAAGGAATATATGTACAGATATTATATGTGCAAAACAACTTTAAACATTAACATAGGTATTTTTTTTATTAAAAAAAACGAAAAATAGCATTAATTAACCAACGGGGTATTGAGTTCGAGTACACAACAAGAGAACTACATAACTCCAAAAGTACAGAATTGAAAACACATTAAAGATAAGACATCTAAACACTACARTACAGCTGACAGAAACAACATCAGGGGATCTCAGTTACACACTAAACTCTGGTAACATGAGCATGCACATTCACAAAGTTGACAAGTAAGCCACTTTTAAACTTCCTCTGTTAACTTAATGATTGTAACAAGGTATTTTGCACATATTTTGACGAAGATATTTAAGTTGAAAACGAGCAAATTAATTTGCGTAATTTGCTGAGTACTAACCTATAATCTCATTCTTGATTGCATAAAAAACAAAAAGGATTAATTTYCTCATTTACACGCTTAAATATCTTCTCAACAAAGCGTGCAAAATACTTTGTTATAAATTTACAATGGAATTGAAAGTACATTGTAAATTTTTAACATCATGTGAAAATAAGTTATACAAAGGTAGATTATCAATATCTAAAATACGAAGATCGCGAGCATGAATATGAACTCGGTGCATAATAGCGTACTTATCAAGATCAAGAACGGTACCSTGYCCCGAAGAATCAAGCAAAATCCAGCTCCGTGACCCAGCTTTCTTCTTCAGACCCACACCCAAACCCATCTGTGGGTCCACTGGAACTATGTACCCTTCTTTACCCATGATGATTTTGATATMTAATCTCTTAGATCATTCCTAGAAAAATAAAGCTAGTAGTTAACACCAATACCAGGCAAGAAAGGATGAACAAACTATATATATATTACATTCAAAGAATCATAACATATTCAAATTAAACAGTTATTATTATTTAAAAAATCATTGCAGGCATTCTCAACGAGTTCTTGTACTTGGAACCAATTTCTCCATGAGTTTTATACATGGAAACAATCTACGATTACACCAATGATATATTGACTGCGTATGGTTGCTTAGTTGAAAGATGATAGTATAAGGTAAAAAAAAGTTATGATTCTATTTATATTTGGGTGGATATATCCCTCTCTTGTATTTATGTCATTTTAAAATTTAAAACAGGCTAATTAGATACCCCGTTGTATATTACATCACACATCATATGTATTTAAAGAAATCATTAATCACTCCAAATCCTACTCGTTTTTCCAGTATCATATTATAAACTCATGGCTTCCCTCCAACTAACAAGATACATATCTCTGTTAAATTTACTACATTTTAACAGTTTATATACATGAACAAAAAATCAGAACACAACAAATCCAACCACTAAACAACTTAAGAACATGCAAAATACAATCCTGATTTCATTCTTCAATCTCAACACCAAACTAAAAATACAACTCCAACTCATGCTCACCTAGTGTCTGATGAAAAGTCAAGCGCAACAAAGGTAATGGGAWTTCCTTTTTACAGCATACACCTGATTTTAAGATATCCTAATTAATAATTGAAGGGCTTAAATTAAATTAAATAAATAAATCACATTAGCCTAGCTTGATTATTACAAAAAATATTAGAAATTTGAGATATTGAAATATATCAGCAGAAAATATACCAAGCTATTGGTGCTAACCCGTTCACCCATCAAATTTCAACCCAATAATAAAAATTAACAAGAATCATTAAACCCTAACCCTAACTCAGAGAGATGGAATGAAAATCTAGGGTTAGAACTGGCTTAGTGTCATGCCAATTCATCGATTTCTACGAAATGAGGGTGTGTCTAAGAAAAGAGGAAACGAAAAGGCAAAATTATTTTTTTAATATAAAAAAAAAAACATTTACCGACCGAAAAATCGGTCGGTACACCGACCGGTTTAAAAATCAGTCGGTMTACCGACCGACTATTCGGTCGGTAAATGATTTGATTTTTTTTAATAGAAACACAGAGGAGGGGGTTAAAATCCCAATACATCACCGACCGATGGTCGGTGATATTTTGGAAATTGTTTTTTTTTAATTAAAAATGCAGATGGGGGTGTATAATTCAAAGGGCTCACCGACCGATTATTCGGTCGGTACACCGATCGATTTCAAAATCGGTCGATAATACCGACCGAATAGTCAGTCGGTAAATTACATCGACCAATTGCGGTCGGTGTCGGTCGGTAATACCGACCGATTTTCTTTCGGTCGGCCTTACACGAAATTCTTGTAGTGAATGTTGCTGCTGTARAGTTTTATTTCGAGTCTTGCTTGGCCTTTTGTTTCTGCTGGTCTTTGTGTAATGTTGTTGATGGAACTTTTGCTCAATTTTGTACTCTTTTTTTATCTTTAATAAAATTCACTTACCTTTTCTAAAAAAAAAATTCATTCTAAAAATTCAAATTTAAAATTTTAAAATAATTTCGAAAGGCATCACAATTACGAAGTAAAGCAAATATTTGAAAATGAATTAAAATGAATGAGAAAATTAGAAATAGAAAAGTTCTTAATTAATTACCTGAAATTTGAGCAAGTAATGAACTTGATTTCCACTAATTAAAAAGCATGAAGCTAGACGATTTTGAGGCCACTCGGTATAAATGATAAACTTTTTTATAAAAAAAAAAGTGGAGGTGAACTTTTTGCTAATTAATAACATGTTTAACGAGTTTTTAAAAGAATATTTATGATAGTGGAAGTATGTGCAAGTGTAAATATTTGTATGAATGATATTGCAAGTAATAAATATTTGATGAGGTAAATGTGATTTAATTTTTTTTATTTAATTTTAGAATATAATTGTTAAATATTTGATGAGGTGTACATGCTTAAAATATAAATGATGCAAATAATTTGACATCCATTTATGGTATATGGTGCATGTAAAAAAAAAAACAAAAACAAAGGGAGTATTGAATAACAATAGAAAGCCTAAAATTTTAAAATATCATCCAACGCAAAACGTGCATAAAAGGCTAGGTTTATTAATTACACTAGCATCTCAAGCACATGCGTGCTATTTCATACTATAATTTAATAAGTTTTAATCTTACCAGATGAAAGTTTTTAAAATATGCATACAATCTATACATTTAAAAACAAAAGTCAACGGAAGTGTAAAGGYACTAGTGAGAAAACTCTATATTTTAGGGTATAAATGAGAGAAAATCCAAAAATCTAGCGGCAACACAAGATACAAGTGAGAAACACCAATACTTCAAGGGTATACATGAGAAAATCCAAAAAAAAAAATTAAAATGGAGGAAATCATTAACGGCCTTAAAAAGGCGGGACGAATGGAGCTTCGCTCTAACGCAAAAGCAACGGTAAACTCAAATAAAACCATTGTAAATCAACACTATAAAGGGTTAATTCTGCCTTTGATTTTCCTTATTCACTCTAAAAATTGGAGTTCGTTGTATTCAGTTTCCAACTTCAATAGAATTTTCTTTGATTTCGTTCAACTCTTGCAAATTCGATTTCATCTTCTTCTTGCATCCCAAGGTAATATCTATTGCTTATTTCTTATTCAATTCACAAGTAGAATTCCTTATAGGGAATTTCATGATGTTTGGCTTGTTGTAAAAAAAATTCAACTTTAGTTTGATTAATTCGATTAATGTTGGATTTGAGTTTCGTCACTGATTTTTTTTAATTTATTGTTAATTTCTGCTAATTTGCTATGTTGAAATTGATTATGTTTGGCTTATTTTTTTTTWAAAAAATCAACTTTAGTTTTATGGACTCGATTAATGTTGGATTTGAGTTTCATTACTGATTTTATTTATTTAATGTTAATTTCTGCTCATTTGCTAATGTTGAATTTGATTATGTTTGGCTTATTGTAAAATTTTCAATTTTGGTTTGATTGACTCGATTAATGTTGGATATGATTTGAGTTCATCACTGATTTTTTTTTTATTTATTGTTTTTTTAACTGTTAATTTCTGCTGATTTGCTAAATAAAATTATTGTGTAAAATCATTTTTGCTGGTTATATACCTAAACTCCAGTTAGGAGTTATAGTTAGAATTTTAATTGAATTTTTTTTAGTTATACATACAGTTGTAGGTGTAAATTTATTATTGGTAACCCCATTTCGTAATTCCTGGGAATTTTTGTGATAATTTTTTCGGTCGAAAAGAGAGAAGATTATGAGATGAGGGGAAGGCAGTAGTGTTTGGATGCTAATATATGGACTCGTACATATTATATGAAAGTTATAGGTTGTCAGTCATCAGACTTATGAATGAATAAATTGCCTTGAAATAATGTTACGTACAAGTATAAGACTATAAGGTAGTATGGTACTGCAAACCTTCTGGTGCTGTACTGCTGTTAAAATGTTAAACTTTTTTAAGTATTGGAAGCTTTGATGATGTCTGTCGCTCCAATATTTACAGAGTTCTGATCTTTTGGTTTAAACAGGTATAGGAGCCGTCATAGATAAACTATCTTGCAAAAATCAAGTTCATATGGATTCGGGCGTAGTACATAATCGCAGGGGTCAGTCTGTTCAGCGACTGGGTTGCACATGGATGGATGAACTTGCAATCATCGATGCCTTGCCCCCGCAACCTGCTACTCCTATGACTCGTCATTTTGATTCTCGACCTGCTTTTATTGAAGTACCAGTAGTACAACAAAGATCCGTTGAGGCTGGGGTTCATATGGATTCGGGCATGATATTTAATCTTAGGGGTCAGTCTATTCAGCAGCTGGGTTGCACATGGATTGACGAACTTGCAATCGTCGATGCCTTGCCCTCACAACCTGCTGCTCTACAGTACCMCATTCTTCATCCACCACAGGGGTATAGTGCTGCTAACTATCCTCCTATTCTGACAGCTCCAATCAGAGTTTCACCAACTGATGGTAGGCTGCGTGATGTTCGATCAGAACCAACAAGCCAGCCCATGGACAGTAGAAGTTATGGATCTCAAATAAGAAACCACATCTCTAATGCAGCTTCCAGAAATCCTCATTCCCAAAACTCGGAAGCAGCAAATAGACCGAGTGGCAACATAATGCATGCATCACTTAGAAGAAACCATGTGCTTCATGTAGCTTCTACTTCTAGACTCAACGAATTCAACGAATCCAATGAATCGAATTCATATGAGGTAAGTTACTATACAATTTTGCAAAAAATACATGCAATATATTGTCCTCTTTTATACTCACGGATTCACTGCCATATACCTCTCAAAAAACCATCAAAGTTACGTTATACTTGTAATATATTTTGACATATTCTAACACAGTAATCTATTGACTATTTTTAGGAGCTTCTTGCTTTGGGAGAGCAGATGCAGATCGGTATAGTAAGTACTGGACTGCCTGAAGAAGACATCGTATGCCATTTGAAAGCTAGACGATACATTGCTTCCAGAGCTACTAGCAGCGATCAAGAGCAGTCACCATGTACTATATGCCAGGTAATTTATTCTTTTAAGGTTCTGAAATATTTAATTACTTGGTTTCTTTGATTTTCGGTGTTAAATGACATTGATATGGAGTAATTCATGTTATGATTAATATGGCATTACAGGAAGAGTACGAAGACAATGATACACTGGGAACTCTTGAGTGTGGACATGAATATCACGTAGATTGTATAAAGAAATGGTTGCTTGTGAAGAACGTGTGCCCACTTTGTAAAGCTACTGCCTTGATTGTGAAAAGTTGAATGCTMGGAATTAGGTTTTTTAGATTATGATTAGCAAAATGCTGTTATTGCTGCTAACTATGTAGATATTACGCTTAGTGCACTTCTGTAAAAATCTAGTCTTATAGTCGTGCCTCTTTGTTGAATATTTTTGTACCTAAGTCTGATCTAGCATTATAGTTTTGAAATGTCTTGATTGTCTGTTTGATCAATGAAGCCTCTTTTGGCGGGAGGTTTATATATCAAGTGACATAAAATTATATGGTCTTGGCTTTCATGTGAGGCATTTAGTATAATRTGCTGCTATCATTATCCAAAATTAGTCGACTATAGCGCTTGAGTGGTGAGAGATAACGATGGCATGTATCATGTATGGGACAATGGGGCTGTGACATGAAAGATGGATGTCTCGATGGTGACCCGGTTGCCATGGCTTGACAAAGGGCAATCAAGCGAAGTTAGTTATATACTTATATAAGAACCTACCAAAATGATGCATTACACTTTGCCAGAATGCATATAGTGCATGRATCTGCGCAAATCAAAATTTTGTGATTGCTGCATATAGTTGCTGCCATATATAASTGATTATTGATAATAATCGAAGAAGCAAATCTAGGACATCATATACATATAGTCTTATTTAATTGAAGTTCAAGGGTACAATGCTCTCTTTTTGTATTAAAAATTAACCTTACCTTAACTTTTTTTTTTTTTTTATTTAATTCGAAGACTTCTAGGGGCATTGGTGCAAAGAGTGGAAGAATGGGATTAGGGAGTTTTTTAAACATGGTAGAGGGAGACCAAAAATGATTTGATGGGAAGGAGTTAGAAAGGACCTGAAACAGTTGGGTTTGCAAGAGAGTGAGGTTCTTGATCGTAGAGAGTGGAGGAAGAAAATCTATGTGGATGACCTCCCGGAATAATCACTTTTTGTTCATGTTAGCCGACCCCTCATATGGAATTAAGGCTTTGATTGATTGATTGATTGATTGAAGATAGCTAAGTTAATTGAAGTAGGGCAGTTGAAATTCTCCACCACTTTAAAGTAATTCTCATGGTAGACTCTTGATTAGTGAACAATTTGTAGTTCGAATATAAAATAACAAATCAACTAGGCAGCTCATGAATAACAGTTGTAGTTCAAGCATAAAATTACAAGGCCACTCATTAGAATAATAGAATTTTACACCTTTTTCAGTTCAATGGTGACTCATATTAATATACAAGAAGCTGCAAAACCAGGCAGTTGGGATGTGAAAGAAGGAATCAATTGTCTAACAACTGAATTTCACGATATGTGAATTTGCTGTTACAAAATGCTGCACAAATTTCTCCATGAAACTGTGTCATCTCACATAATTTCATTTGATTTCCGACTAATATGTAGCTCCAAAATCACGATTTGTTGTGCAACCTGAATCATGTAGGAGACTAAGCACATCAACCTCTGCAACTAAAGATGAAGAGGCCTTTCAGACGGTACAACAAAGTTTTGGATCAATCGAGGCCAAACATATGCAAAACGCTTGATATCCAGTTATCGGATACCTGTATGTTTTAAAAACTTCAGCTTCAGTTCACATTACAGCTTACAGATAATTAATAGATGTCCAAGTATGACAMAATTAATAGATGAATCCAGTTACCTATAATCAAGCACAAACTTTGACTTTCCTACTCTCCCAAGCTGTAGGACACTTTGTCCTCCATTTCCCTGCGAAATAGATATCATTATTGTGCAAAACTGATTATTTACTGAAGGTAATACTGAGCATAAAACATGGCAATTTTACCTCGATTGTTAGCTGGAAGTTCTTCACAGAACTCTGTATTCTAAGTCCGGCTCTGACCTTTTCTCTGAAATCCAGTTCATACTGCTTTGTAACCTGAAATTCAACAAACAAGATTCACTGATTCAGTATGGCACATAAATTTCTAAGCTAAGAAATAAAACCAGACCTCAAAAAGTTCCGAATGAATTCACATTGACCTTGTTATAATGTGGAACTCTCGACGAAAGTAAATGAACTTGATCTTGGTCCATCTTTCCCTCCCCCTCCCGTGGAAGACCCTTCATAGTTTGTACCTTTAGTTATCACAAATGACAGACAGACTTTGTCAGGAGATTTCGAAATATAACTGGAGCAATAATTACAGTAGAGCATCTTCATATATCTGATTTACATGATTAGTTGAGTTCTTTGACTGAGTGTGCTGAGGCTGCTGCTTCGATATCCATGCTCTAAGACTACGGTGCCTTCCGGTCCAGGTAGCTATTGTAGGAGTAAACCTGCAACAACATTGATTATTTTTATTATTATTATTACTCAATTTTGGTGCAAATATGTATCAACTTTTTCTCTCAAGATCTTAGATTTGTAGAGGCTTACTCAACAATAGACTCAAGAAGTCTTGACTCTTCAAAAGGCCTCCTCTTGCGTGCCGAACCCTGTAACACAAAAACTTGCACTTTCAAAGTCTAATATTGAGTTTAATTAGTATTGAAATAAGATACCCAGTTTTCTTCTCTAAGAACATAGAGGCTTACAATATGCAATTTTACTAATTCAAATTCATTTTGTTATCCATGTTGAGGAGAATAAAGCTATGAGCCCAAGTTATCATTAGGACAACTTCTTATTACGGAGTACAATATATTTCAGAGATATGAATTCAAGGTGGCAACTTAACCTTGTTCCAAACATAGTATCTTGAACCCATGAGATTTGCTGTTACGACACCGATGAAGCTGTCGTCTGAGGTAGACAATACACCTTTCGTGTTCTGAGCTATGATGAACACAGAACGTCCACTTCGTCGTTTGTGGTAAGCAACAGCCAGCTTTCGATTCTGTCGGCCTTGACCCTCCTGAAAAAAAGGGGAGAAATTTTAAAATTTTGCAAGTACTCGTTATTATCCAAAGCTGGCTATAGAAAAATCCTACTCAACAGGGCAAGAAAGTTGAGATGTTTTATCTAGACTGTATGACAAAGTGCCAATTTAGTGAGCTACTTATAAAAATAAAATGAATCCAAGAAGATGAAACTTGTATTAGCCTCAATTAATTTGTTAGATTGCAAGTACTTCAGTGTACAACCAAGTCTTTCCTGATGTTTTTCTTCAGCTTGAAATGTTGGCTAACATTCATGGGTTAGCATTCCAGATTAGCACCGGTAATGCGCAATTCTATATGCCAACTTATAGTAGCAGTCAATTAGCAACTAATGACTATGACATTACTACATTTTGCCAATTTATCTACTTCACATGTTTAGTGAGGCACAATCATCTGTACTACAGTACAATACACAAAATTACTCCAACCTTACAGAACAACGAGAACATGAACAGCATTGAGCATGACAATTTTTGCAAGTAGAGGGTTTTAAAGTCATTAAAGACACGGCCACACGGGTACTTGAGGTGAAATAATAGTCGAATAGCAGAACATGAACAACAATCTGGCATACAACATCACTTTATATAACTCAGTAAATCAATAACTTACATTAGTATACAAAGAGTAAAGTGAACCGCCACCAAATCCTTGAGGTGCAGCTTCCTTTGTTATAATACAGGTGCACTTTCCAACATCCATTGGCAACGGCCTGCACATCAAAGCCCTGCCAAATTTACAATTAAATTCATCAGTCCAAAATTATGATCATAATATAACATGAATAACACATTGCTGATTATTCCATTGATCAGTWATTAGTCCTTTGATTACCATCATATCATAACTTGATTAACACAAGCAAAAACCAACCTATTAGGCAATGTAGACCAGGAAGACACTGGTGCAGCTTCAGAATCAGAGTGGTCCCACACATTGACCGATTTTGCGCTTTCTGTTTCATCACTAACGTCCCAAACCTTAAACCCGAACCCGAAACTCGAGTCGGGTTCATTCATTTGGATGCATAATTGCAAAGAAGAAGACTTTAAACCTGCTCCCTTTGTACTCTGATCTGGGTTTTTCCTGTTACTGCATAACTCATTTCTTCCACTTGGCACTAAATTTTCCTTATCATCATGAAAGCTTGAAACTTTCTTTGATTTCATGGGATTACAGTTTGTATTGCTTTCCTTAGAAGTTTTGATATTTAAAMAAAGATGAGCACCAAGTGGGGTGACAACAGCAACATCSGGATTGTTTTCAGTGCAATTTTGGCTGTTTTTGGGGTGAATTAAGGGGTTTGTGTYGAGTGAATTGTAAGAAGATTGGCGTAAAATTGAGGGTTTTTTCAATGCAGCCATTTTATGGGTTAAATTTTGTTGGGTTTATTTGGGAAAATGTTAATGTTTTTTSACTAGAACAATACAAAGTAGCGAAGCAGAACTCAGAAGAGTGAAGTAAGTGAAGTGAATGGGATTAGAGAAGATGGGACCCATAAAAGGTTTTGACTAAGAATGTGTTGTGTTGTGTTAGTGTTGAAGGGAGAATCTCGTGTTTTGTCTTGGGTTTTGATGTCATTATGAAAGTTTGAATTTTGAAATTATGAGAGTGGAAAACGCAGTTTGGTTTGGATATGATTTTTGAATTATGGGAGTACTACTTGGTAACGGTAAAATTTAGGGAGTTGCTTTGTTTGTTGAAAAGGGAAAGGGATATTGATATACATACATGAATAACATGATACCGAGTACATCCTACTCCCTATGTTCCATGAAGTTTCTTTCAATTACTATTCATACGTTTTCCAATGCATGTTTTATATCGTTTATATCTTTAATTCCGCATTTGTAAAAATTGTAACAATTGAATATTAATAATATACTCATTAACATAAATCAAACAAGATCACACATGACTATATTTATCGTTATACATTAATAGTTATTTACAAGATTCTCTACACTTGTAAATAGTTAAATATACACAACTGACATGAACTTCAAGGAATGGAGGGAGTACTTCGTATGTGCAACTCACGTACAAAATTTCTTTAAGCCAATCAAATTAAAACAACACATTAATTAAAACTAAACAATAATCTCTCTTCAAAAAAATATTGAAAATAAAATATAAAAGTGCCCCAATTAGTTAACAAATAAAATGTTGACACATCACTTTGTATATGTAGCCTTTTTTCCATTGAAAAGGGGTGGACGAGAGTTTAAGGTTTTTGTGGAAGTTTGAAATAACATTTTTTTTAAAAATAATTCTCTAACAAAATGTTTGAGTGATCCTAAGAGTTGCTAACCTTATAGACATATAGGTAACATTTTATTATATAAATTAAATTAATTAGAGTGAGACTGTTTCATTGAAACTTGGATTCACGTATTTGTGTCCAATTACAATTCAGTAATGAAAAGGTTACCATCCCTAAGGGTTACTCTATCATGGTCATAATTCTCTCTCAAAAAATTATTACTCCCTCAGTTTCATATATATTTACATCTTCATTTCTCTCAATTAATAAATTACTAGAGTGTGCCGGTGCAAAAATGCACTAGAAGTAAAAACAATATGTAAAACTAGAATTTTGAGCACGCGATGCGTGCATCTGTATATTTCACCACACCTATAAGCATTTTGAGCACGTGATGTGTGTATCAGTATATATTACTCTGTATTTGTGTCAACATTAAGAAATTCATTGTTAATATGATAATATAGCATCAAAAATAACTTTTGAAATTACTCCGACTAATGAATATATTACTTCGTCACAAATTAAATGACTTAACAATATTGTTTTTTCACCTATSATTTTTACGGTTGTCTAAAAAAGTTAGTAACAAAATAATGAACTTGATCACTTAACAAAATGAAAATTTTAGTCTAAAAATGATTCAATGAGCAACAAAATTTGAAAAATCTAAATGAAATCATAGATTGAAGGGAATTGTTATTCAACTACTACTACACTATACGTACGCCCCCATTTTTAATTAGATGTTTCATACCAATTTAGCACGGTGTTTAAGAGTTGTTTGAGTTAGGTAAAATAGATGAGTAAGTTAGGTAGAAAAGCTGAGCGAATAAGTTAGGTAAAAGAGTAAATGTGTGAATGAAAWTTTTTCGGATAAAGTATTATTGGGTTAATAGATTGGTTAAAGTAATTAAAGTTAACTTTAAAAAGGAGTAATTCATTAATGTTAGAGTAAATAAAGTACGTAAAAAGTAAAAAGTTATTTTTAGATTGGTTTGGAACAACTAATTGAAAARATCCCAAAATGAAAGGTGGAACAACTAATAAAAAACGGGAAAAACTTTGTTGACCCACTGGGTAAACTACCCACCACTAATTGTTAGTGTAATAAGTAATAATGGTGGAGCCCTCACCTTACTTAATAATAATATTCTAGTAGAAAGTATTAGTAGTGGGTGGATTACCCATTGGGTAGATGTAGCTCAGCCCACATATAGTAGAAAAATTAAGATTATGTACTTGAGTGTTTTCGAATTGGGGAAGAAGCGTCGTTTATATAGTAGATTGTACAAATTGTATTTAGTGTCTAGATTCATCACATTGTGTATAGAATATATAGTGATTGTCATATAAATTTCAATTATTATAATTAATGTTTAAGTTCATTATATTGTGCATTGATTGATTGATATATAAAAGATAAAAATTTTATTTTTGCAACTTTTAAGAAAATCAATGTTAATTAGCAATGATATTTTGGTCGTTTATTGTAATTTTGATTATATTACCAAATATATTTGATTGATTGAAACTAAATATTCATGGCTAAATTCCTTTGTTCAATATTTACTCAAATGATTACATTTGATTATTTATGTCTTTACTTAAATTAAACTTGTTTGGAATGTATTTGACTATCAAAATCTACACTAATATTAATTCATTAGAAGGTATTTTCGTATATTCATAGGGACACCATAGCTCCCCCTTGGCTTATATAATAGAGATACTAATAATTATGTGCACCGATGCTGTGCTTGACCTACGGAAAATTGCGATTGATTAAATATAATTATACAGTATGTATTTAATATAATGTTTAAAAATATTTGATATTATTACTTTATATCTAATAATTAGTCATACGATTATTTTGATGTAATTAATTTTATGTAACACCGACTTACCATGAAAAACCAATATGACTTGCCATAAAAATGAAAGAAATTAATAAACTATGGTTTGAATTCAAAATATATCCATATATGTTTTAATTCAATTTGGAATAATGATCATAGTTTTGAATTTTTTTCACTAATTATTAAGTCACATAATAATGTATACTTTATTTTGGGTAATTTAAGCACATCAATTCATAAATTTTTATTATTAAAACTTAAGGGTATCAAAGTTTTTTAACCTCATTAATTCATTAAGGTACTATCGTATTTAAGAGGGGGGACACCATCTTCTCCCCCTTCCCTTATATAATAGAGATATGAAGATGTAACCTAGTTTATAAAAAATTATACGTTTATTCTTATCATTGGATTTGGAAAATTTCTAGTGGTGACTACCAACTTTTGCGGATTTGCAATGGTAACCTCAAATTTTTTTAATCCCACAAAATAACTCTAAACTCTCATTTGTACCCATGATTGTTAAAATCTCGATTAACTCTTAAAATCTTACAATTTTACGATCTTAATTGGTGAAAACAGTTTTAGGGAAATTCCATTCCACAAGTTTTCGCCGAGTCCATTTATACCATTAAAATTTTTAAAATCCAACTTATACCATTGTGATTAGGGATTAATTCAAACAGTAACATCTAATTTAAAGTGTCGTTAACTATTTAGTGTTAGGGGGAGTTAAATGGTGTTTAGGAGGGTTAAAATTGTTAATCTCCTAATTTAAAGTTAAAAAATCCTATTAATCACTCACACCACTTTCTATCTCAATTTTGTTTGTTCCTTCAAAACTGTTCGTCTGCCTTACTCTGCTATACGACACTCTTTGCATACTATTTGCGTTCGTGATTACAAGCTTCTTCTTGCTACTTGAAGCAATTGAGAACCCATACACAAGGTTAGTTGTCCATTTATTAATGTTTGAATTTGTCTTTCTTTTTTGGTTTGAAATTGTATGTATATTTTGTGATGTTATTGTGTATTGTAGTGAATTTTGCCCTATTTTTGTACGAAATTGCTGGAATTATGATCACTTGTGTGTATTTGCTTCTTTGTTTGAATTAAGTTATCATTTTCTCCTAATATCTTATCAAATTTAGCTGTGCTACACTTATTTAAATGTCGAATTGTAGTTGTTTAATTTGTGAATATATGATCTTAATTGAGACTTTTGCTGTCTTTTTCATGTATTGTTATTCTTTCAGCATCATGGGTTCAGATGAGAGGGTTTTTGCGATTTCAGCACACAGTTAGAATTTAGATAAAGGATTAACACATAGTTAACGACACTTTAAATTAGATGTTACTGTTTGAATTAATCCCTAATCACAATGGTATAAGTTGGATTTTAAAAATTTTAATGGTATCAAATGGATTCGACGAAAACTCGATGGTACATAATGGAATTTCCCAACAATTTAAATCGAACTAGAAACTTAATTAGTTAGAATCTTATAATCTCATCAGAATCTTAAAATAATCATTAAAATCTTACAATTATTATGATTCTAACAAAACTCCAAAATTTTATTAAAATAACGGGTCATGTCTTTTCTTGTATTGTTCCTGTCACATATTCAATACTACATATGAATTTTATCAAACTTACCGAATTTGCTTTCATAGTTCGTTAAACTCATCTTTTAACATCTTCAATGAAATTAGTAGCAGTTTTTAATACATGATCGATGACCTTACACTTCTAACCTTAAGAGTATTTAATGATTTATTGTATCATAAAATGACCAAAGAATTAATTAATAGTTTGAAAAGTTTTTAAAGGTGAAAATTTTCTAAATAATCTATAAAATGCATCATACAACATTATTTTCGCAAAATCTGTAGAATCTTACGATTTTACAATTTGATTTTACAATCCGATTCCAACATGCCTTTCCGATTTAAGTTATAATCTCGATTTTAACAACCTTGGTTGTATCTGTGAGTCTGTGACTTTAATCATGTTTTAGCCGTTAAATGGTGTCTCCTGGCTTTTAGCTTTGTTTTAAGTCCTAATGAAAGTGCAAGAGATACTCAAGAGGGAGGGTGAATTGAGTATTRGTCAAGTGTCGTAAATTTCCCGATTAATTATGAGAACAGTTTCGTTATAGTTTTGTACGCGARGAAATAATATAAACGACACAAGAAATTTAACGAGGTTCGATTTCTAATAAGTCTACGTCCTCCACTCACTCTAACCCTTTTATTAATCAACTCAGAAAAATAACAAGAATTACACCCTATTACCTAGTGCACCTATGCACGAGGCAATTCTCCAACACCCAACTATGGATGTTCACCCAACTACTAACTATAGTAGTTCAATGAAGCAATTCCCTGAATTGCTTCAATTCCCCAACAATTGGAACTCACAAGCTGCTTAATTACAAACGCCTTTTCTCTCAAGAAAATTCTACCTAAATGCTAAGCAGAGAGTATGTTTTGTTCACTTAAGTATTAGGGTTTATGCTAGGTTTTATGCAAGAGAGAGAGAGAGAGAGAAAGTATGCTTTTCGATATGTTTTTTCTTAATTCGTGCAAAAGCATAATGATCTGATTGCTAAGGATGTTTTTAAAAAATGCCTTTGGTTTGGAGATAAAAAATATATRGTGAGAATATATTTTCCTTAATTGATTAAATCAATACAGAAAATATATTCCCTATATCAAGCCGATATATTTCTGATCTCCTCACCATATTCAAAGATATTCCCGCAATCAAATATACAACTGTCCTTTCTCAAAATTATTTTACACTGAAAGACAAACTTTCCTAAAATAAGCTGTATGAAGTAAATCCTAACAGACTGGTTCAGATCTACTGTTCCCATTCTAGTTCCAGTCAYTTGTATTTACTTTAGTCGTGTATGCCAAGGAACCAAGATTCTTTGTCATCCACAAATAACTCTTCTCTTTTGTTTTATACCTTTATAGTGCATTATAACCCTTATACTATTTTGAATTACATTAAGACCTAAGACTATTACAATGCTTGAACAAGGTCTTCATGGAATATTCAAGACTTGGCTTCACAAGCTTCGTCTTTCATCCATTGAACTTTACACTTTGACACCTGCACATACAAATAGAAACATGKAAGCAATAATATAGTTCAATGTGGTTTGTCATTATTTAAAACCTAAACCAGAGAACTCAACACCTAACCATGGGTTATTTGCACCAAACTAAAGTAAATACAACCAAACTAAAATGAATGGCTTTTATACTCCCAAGTCCCCATTCACTCGTGATCACCTCAAAGCTCTCTTTAGTCTTCAAATCTCGACCTTGATCTTCATCTTCATCATTTGAAGTGAGCACCGACTTATAAGATGTCCCCTGTGTAATGGGCTCTTGCTGCACACGCGAAGAAACAAAAGGAACACAACCATTATCAGAAGATTTCAACCCAAAATTTAGTTAGACTTTTCATCAAACACCTTATGGGCATCTAATTTTTGAGCATCCTCTTGTAAATTTCTAACACCAAATTCATCACCTTGCTCGTTTGTTGCAATATCACACACCCTAACACAAGCAATGGAGTATCTTGTATGTCTAGCAACCAACCCAAAATTATAAGCTTCAGATTTTTGTAATCGACCATGGTTAGGACTTAAAACACAATTAACAGCCAAAAGACACGATTCAACGGCTAAAACATGATTAAAGTCACAATTGGTACAACAATGTGAGTTCAAAGTTATTTGTGGGATTAAAAAAATTTCGAGATCATCACTAGGAATCCACAAAAGTTAGTAATTACCATTGGGAATTTACCTTGGATTCGTAGTTGTWATCATAAAATGATGACATTCGGTAGAATTTATGCTTAGGAAATATTATATATATTTTTGGTATATCACTTAAAAAAAACTAGMTTTTATCACAGGCCATGCCCGTGTTATGTAATATTATACCCGGGATACATCAGATAAGCTCAATAAAAAAATTTACTTGTATAATAATAGAACTAATGGAATTTTTTTTGTTCCACTTATAAAACTACAATAAACATATATGTCTTTCTGAAAAATTATTAGGAAATCAATTAAAGATGATTTGCCCAAGGCCAAATGGCCTAGTGCGTGAAAGGCACTAATTAGGCCTATGACCAAATGCCCATGTGCCATTAATGTTCCATAGTCTACCAAGGCCTATTTTAATAAATACGGATGAATCTACACCCTAAATGGAAGAGAAAAATGTCCCTTTCAGAATATTGGATCGTGACACTTGGCACGATATTATTGGCCAAGTGTCCCATCCTAAACTGTATAAATATCCCTCATAGGGGAGTGAAAATCATTACGTAATCATTAAATACCACCTAATCACACGATTAATCAAGATTAATTCCTAAAATCTTGCTTATTTTCCTAATTACCCCCTCTTATTCACATACTTACTTAAGCATTAGAGGGGAGATAATCTTATAACGATTATTCTCCTTTTTGCAGGTGCCTGGGACGTGTTAGGAGAATACTAGAAATTCCCTTTACCCCAACTCAAGAGAAGACTACTTTACCAAAGGAAGCGGAGTTGGATCTTAATGAAGAGAGTGAAGGATCGGATTACCTTACCCAAGAGATGTTGGAACAAAGATTTGTTAGCAAGAAAACTTTGCAAGAAGAAATCAAGAAAGGATTTGAAGAATTACATAAGAGGATCTCACTACAAGAAAAAGTCAATTTAGCGACCGCCATTAGCGACCGCCTTTTGGCTAAAAGCGGTRGCAATTTCACTTTAGCGACCGACGGAGACCAAAATTTTGGTAGTCGCTAAACCTTGGTCGCAAATTCATTTTAGCGACTGAATTTGCGAGGTAGTCGCTATTTTGCGACTACTTAGCGACTACCGTGGTGGTTGCAATTTAGRGACTACTTCTCATTTTAGAGACTAACTTGGTGGTTGCAATTTAGCGACTACTTCTCATTTTAGAGACTAAACTAGTGGTTGCAATTTAGCGACTAACTTCTCATTTTAGAGACTAACATGTTGGTTGCAATTTAGCGACTAACTTTCATTTGAGCGACTAACGTGTCGGTCGCTAAATCCATTTCGAAAAAATAAAAAAAAAATGAAATCAACAACAAAGAAAAATTTATGATTCATTCAAAACAATAATACAATCTACATAATAATTGTATTGCCATATATAATAATATATAATATATAAATAATATATATATATTATATATATTATATATAATATATTATATATATATAATATATAAATATATATATAACTTACAAAATGATCAATTCTACAAAATAATACATACAGACAAATATTTTTAATAATTTGTACACAACACATTAAATATACACAAAAAGAAAACCCGCACAAGGAATGCATCACGAAATTGGCTTATCTCCCTTACTGTCATGCATCACCTGAGATTTAATAATACATAGCAATTTAGAAAAGTGGAGAAAAATGAAAAGCATGCACACAAAGCATTAAAAAAACACCTAAATTATGAGTAGCTTATAAGTTCAAAGTGGACACATACAATTTAAACTATAGAAATTAATCAACTCTATATTTAAAAAACCATCAAGAGACAATCTCAGCCATAATTTTTTATGAAACATAACAGTATAACAATTATTATCTATGTTGACAGCAAGACAATTTATTTGTAAAAGCCATAACTTTTAATACACAACACCAAATTGAGTGATGATTGCTGCCTAAATTCAATATCTCTTCGAGACCTGTAATTTCATGAAGAATATAAAGCTAAATCTGATTGCAAGCTGAGCTAAGAAATTAATAGAAAACAGAATTTCTATACAATACAGAAACAAAACAGAGTCATAACAAAAGAAACCATCTTAAATTAGCAATGAAGTTCTTTAACCTCAAATTCAGATTTGCAACTAAAATTTTCCAATTACAAATATTAACCTGAAAGTCTGAAACATTATAAGAATAACAACTAAACACAAGCAAACAACATTATAAGAGATTATCAAACAAACATATTTGGGACATAATGAAAATGGAACAGACATCTAAATTTAACATTGAATACCTTTTCAACCTCCGTCAGCCAGTTAGCCATCAGTGGTAACTTTAGTAAGACTCAAAGGTCCCTGCAAATTCAACAGATGGTGGAATATGTTCAAAGTTCACCCACCATTCACATATGCAATAGACAATACTCAGCAAAAGTAACTGTTATTAGATTTTAGTACTACAATAAAATCTATAGCATTATAATCTCAAGCACAATTGGAAAGCAAGTAATCTGACAAGATTGGAATTGTGTAGTTATTTTCAATTCAACGCGACAAAAAAAAGTTTACATATTCATTAAATTTAAAACAATTACCCTAGTCTAATTACAATGGCAACAAAGATTAGTTGAAAATGCAGATATTTACTCAATGAAGCTTAGGGTGCTTCAAAATACAGAAGCTTAAACGCTAAAGATACAAGATAACAGTATATCCAGCCTGCCCAAATGATAAACCTGAGAATCACCACCATTAGAAGAAAATTGAGGGAAAATCAAGCAATCCAACTCTTTATGTTACTCCTTTAAGATATCCCTGCTCATATCAAATTAAGCATCATAATATGAACCCAAAATTCAGTCATCCAAAAGTATATTTGACCTATTTTTACATATGATCAAATATTCAGATTAACTGAATCCATCCCCGAACAACCCAAATTTGACCTTCTCGCAACATTCGATCGTTTAAAAATATTCGGTTCTTTGATGGAAAAAAAAAAAATTATCATAAAAACTACTAACAACTAAAACAAAACACAATAACAATCCATAAATATATAGTATTAAAATTCAAATGACTTACCTTACTGAGGAAGTAGTGGATTCTCGTCTCTTGTTTAATGGTGATAAATCGCAGATAGCCAATGGTGAATTTCAAATCTAAATAATTTTATTGGGGGTTATGATTAGTGAGAAGAGAGAAGCTTACTTGAAGGTAGCAACAGCAAAATTACATTAGCATTAGTTTGAGTAGCATCTAGTAGCAGCGCGACGTTGTGCAGTGCCGTTAGCCGGAGCAAAAACGACCATGTTTAGTGAGCAGCGCAGTAAGCCAGTAATAGCCAGCGTAACAACGATGAGAGCAAAAAGACGACAACGATAGCTAATCTCCAGCAGCAAAACGACAACAACGCCGATCTAAAGAGCTCTTGGGGTGATTTGAGTACTATGCGAGCGTGTTTGAATCTAGGTGGGCGGTTTAGGGTGATTCGAAAGGAATTTTTGTGATAAATAAGAAAAACACTCTTACTTTATTGCTTGGATAAATTAATACTAACATCAATTTTATTTTTATTTTTTTTTTGTAAAAAATATATTGCGACTACCAACGCGGTCGCTAACCTAAAAAGTCAGTCGCTAACATTCTTAAATTTTCACTCGCAAACAAAAAATTGAGCGTAGCAACTAACTTTTAGTCGCAAAATTTTCTTGTAGTCGCAACATAGCGACTACTCAGCGACTGACATATATTTAGTCGCAAAATAGAGACTACTAGTCTCCTTCAGTCGCTAAATTGGATTTTAGCGACTACTTTTGAGGTCAATCGCTAAATTCGGTCGCTAAACTGGGTTTTTTTTGTAGTGTCTCCACCTTGACTAAGGAAAATGAGACTCTCAAGGCAGAAATGGAAAAACATTTGAAGGATGCAAAGGAAGGCACGAAGGAAATAACGAAGTCTACTAAGTCCAAGAAAAGGACCAAAAGGACAGGTGACAAGGGAGGATCAAAACTCCAAATTACTAAGTTACGCTGAAGATTAGTGTGACACCCCATAATCGTCTAGAGAAGGTTCAACGGCCACCTATCTTGTTCCAAGTAGAGGATGAAGCGGAGCCTTCTTGAAGTAATCCATCACAAGAGGACATGCATGGGTTCTTAGAGAAGAAGAAGGTTGATTCAGTTAGGAATGATGCAAGGAGGWTTTTAAAAAGAAAACAATTGGAAAGACGCATGAAGGAATTGAATGACCCACTAGGGAACACTCTACTTTCGGGTGGGTCAACTCCCACATGCCCAGCTGTTTTTCATTCTATGCAAATGTTCAAGGACTATTCATTTCAAGAACTGAGGATACTTACTTCCCATTACAATGAAGGGCGACCCCTTGAGGGAGCCTATGGTATGAATGCTTAGCTCAGTGAGCAACTGTGTTCAATACCCTTGTCTTAGACTACTCCTTTCTCGTCTGCCATCATGCTTACACCTTGCATGCCCAAGGTCAAGTGCCCAAGTATGGCAGTATATGACGAAAAGACCAATCTGGACGATCATTTGGCTATGTATAAGCACCTGATGCTTAGTACCCAAGCGGATGATTCCACTTGGTGTAGATATTTCCCCACAACTCTCAAAGGTGTTGCCCATACATGGTTTAGTGGACTACCTTCCGGTTGCATTAACAATTTCTCGAAACTATGTATACTCTTCACTTAGCACTTCATGGATAATCGCCAAGAACACAAGACTAGCATGCACTTGGGGAAGATATGCCAAAGAGAAAATGAAACTCTAAGGAGCTATGTCAAGAGATTTAACAATGAGACACTTTAGATCCGAGGGACGAAAGAGTTTCCAAGATAGGAAGTAGAGGAGATGGGAGGAAGGCTCGAGAATAGAATACACTAAGGATGACATTGGACATTTACACTAGTGACTGCTTCAATCTAAAGAAGGCTTTAATTGGACACTTTAGTTCGCCAAGGGGAGGTACCAAAGCATTTGGTGAAAAGTAATGAAGAAAAAAAAGAGTGCTAAGAAGCCAAGAGATAAGAGCCCACAAAGTGGAGACTCCGGTACTATTTCAGTAAACATGATCTCAGGAGGCTTTGCCTCCGGTAGTCRAACCATAAGAGGCCGTAAAGATTATGGAAGAAGTTCGAACCAGGCCAATAAGCCTGAGAAAGATCTAGAGGATGTATTTCCCGATGCCCTTGTTTGCAAGAAGGATAAAGGTTTCTTAGTTACACCACATGACGATCCTTAGTGGAAGAAGTTAAGGTGGTTGAAGAGAGTATAGAGGATACTCATAGACACGAGAAGTTCCTCGGACATAATCAGTTTTGAGTGCTTGAACTGAAGTATGATGACAATTCACTTGTGAGGGTTCACAARCCTATAATTAGTTTTGGGGGCGGAGTCATACACCCCTTAGGGACAATCACGCTGGACATACAAATGGGGAGAGGAGAAAAATGCCGACATATGAAGTTAAAGTTTTAGTGTTGAAGAATTTATCGACACACAACATCATACTTGGACGTCCGACCCTCAACCGAGTTAAGTGTCTTATTATGACGCACCTAATGCTGATGAAGTTTATWTGTGATGATGGATCAATCGCATTCGTCCATGGTGATCAGCAACTGGCTAGAGAGTGTTACTTAACCACTATCAAGCCACTTGTTGGGGGCAAGGACAAGGACGAAGAAATTGATAATCTAGATGAACCTAGAGTAAACAAGAAAAGGAAAATAAGAGAAGTAAGATGTCATTAGCACACAGGACATGCCATTCATGCCTATATCAAGACATCTAAACTCTATCAAGAAAGGAGCACCTGAGGACTTCATCTGACAATCTCAATCCAGACCGAAAACCGTCAAAGTATGCAAGCCCCGAAACTTTGCTGTTGGATAGAAAATCAGAGGTTGGTTAGGATATAAGATTGTTCCTTCATTTAAAGATTCTGCATTAGACCCTGAAAATTGCCCACCCTGCCTTGACTGTTAATCCCAACAAGGAAAAAATCAGTGACTCAAAAGAAAAGAATCTGGAACAAATGAGAATAATGTACCGACTAAAAGTAAAGAAGTTTTTCATGAATTGATAAGTAATTTATAAGACCTTGTCAATACCCAAAGGGCTAACCGTAGTTCTATTCCAACCCCAATGGGATTTGGAGAATGTTGTGGATTACACGACTTAACAAGCATGTCCTAAAGCCCATTTCCACTTGGCAAGATAAAAATTGGTTATTCCACATCGGGTCACAAATACCCTCAAAGAAGAGACCAAACTAGACGCACAATGTCACGACAACAGTTGTATTTTAAATTATGTCTTTATTTAGAATGCACCTGCCACTTTCAAAGGGTCAATACAATCTTCGCTCATCAAATAGGTAGAATGTAGAGCTATATTGATGATATGATTGTAATGCCCCGTAGTTTTTAGAATATTCAATAGTATTATAATTATTTTTAATACAAAAAGATATTTTAGTACTGTTAAACAAAGTTTTGAAATTTTGGTGCCAAATCTATTTAAATAATTTAGGTGTTTCAGAATATATTAAACTTAATATAATTCACTAAAGAGTTTATAAATTAAAAGTTTATGTTCAAATAAAATTGAAAAAGAAAAGAAAGACAAATAATAAATTCAATAATAAAAATCAACAAGAAAGTAAAGCGAGAAAAACGAAAAGAAAAAAATTTAACATGTATGTAATACATATTACACGACCACAGAAACAAGAGAAAATAAAATTTTGTCCAAATCCAACTTCCTAATTTCTTGTATCCTATCCCCAGAAAAATAATTCCCATCCGCTTTAAAAAATTCACTTACTCCTAAACATTCCTAAACAACATTAATTTCAATTCCTACACAATATTTTATGTCCTTAAAATGAATCCTCTACACATCTATAAAACCCTCAATTCATTCATTCAAAACATTCTCACAATTTCTCTAAGTCCTCTCTTCTCTCTCTCTCCACTCCGGCACCCCTCACCTTCATCAAGCTGTCCACACCACAGCGCACCACACACATTCGCTGCCTCTTCCACTTCCTCCTTCCATCTGTTCCTTTTTCTTTCTTTTCTTTTAATTAATTATTTAATCTATATACTAATATTTAACATGCTTATAAAAATTAATTTATCACATTTTATACTTCAAATAAAATCTAAAAATTATGTATATTGTATGGAGTAAAATATATAATCACTTCCGTATTCAGATACCACCATATTATGATAGTTTAATAAAAATTACTGTGGATAATAAAATAATAAAAAATCAAATTATTAATAAATACGGTTTCTCATAAAAAATAGTTCATGCTCTTGTAGAAGAGTCATGATTGTAATTGTTTACGGGTGCGCGCAGTGTGGCCCGAATTGTCCTCCCTGCCTCTTGGGGCACGACCACTGGGTGATGACTTTGTCACTAGATTGAATGCTCAATGTCATAGGTGAGTATGTCTGATTGTGTGTCATTATACTCGATAACGAGTAGAGGAAACGTCACCGCACTCTTTCGGGAGCAGCGGAACCTGTAGGGCTCCCCCGCCTTACAGCTATGCGTGACCTCAGCTTCAGTTGTCATTGGAGTTGACCATGGAATCACGGCATGTAATCTTGTGTTCTCGAGTTGAGGGATCCCACCGGCTATTTATAGTATCCACGGACCCCCAACATTTCCAATGAATGGCCCCACGTCCAATCAAAGTTACCCAAAAAAAGGGTCGCTTGGTTCGGGGGAATTGTACGGAGTCGAGATCGGGGGTAACCCAATCGCCGCATTTGAGCCCTCTACCTGGTCTCATTGTAGTTCCATAAATCATAACAACTGAATTCAAAAGAGCCTATTGATTTGACTTTGAAAGTGCATTGATACTAGGTGGGTTGCTATTATGTACAACCAAAGATTCTACAATGGATAAGGCGATCACTTGATTGATAGTCAATGTTAATATGGTGCTTGTAAAAACCGGTCGTCCATGATTATCTGACTTTAATGTGACAAACGATTAAATTCCGGTCTTGTTTAAAACATAATACAAGTGTGATAGAAAATTTATACAACGAAACATGAAAAACAAAGCGTTAGTAAGGCATAATATGTATGTATTTCCTCCTCACCTTGTCACTGCAAACAATCAAATTGTTAGAATAAAACTCAAAGAATCGCCTTTCGATGAATTGCTAATTGAGACAAACAAACGCCGTTATATTGACAATCAGTATATGAATAATGGAAAGCCAAAACCATGGAAACAATGAAAATATGAATAAAATCTACATATTACATGTAACGATTATACAAGTGAGTTTCTACATTGCTTTAATTGAATTAAACTCAATAATAATGTTAATCAAAATTGAAAAAACAAAAGGAATGAAAGAGTGAAGAAAGGTTTTTGTGAGTAATCTCAATTATACCCTTATTTCGCTGTTGATTCAAGAAGAATCGATGCTTTATTGAATGATCGAATGTTTTGATTTTTTGAAGAGAGAGAGTAGAAGTGTCTGTGTGAAGTGTATACGAAGTAAGTATCAATCGTTACATTGAGCAAGGCAAAGTGTATTATAGGCACGAGGCAAAACGATCACAAAAACCTGCGTATATACGCTGAGGATGAGCGTATATACGCAGTGAGAGCGAATACGCTCATTCCCAGCGTATATAGCTTCTCAATTTGCATAATTTTTTGGCAAACGTATCAAGGAGCATAACGCAAGCTTGTGAGCGTATATACGCTCCTGTTGAGCGTATATACGCTCATCAGCTGCGTATATACGCTCATTATCTCGTATATACTTTCCAAAAACCTCAAAATATTCGATTTCCTCCGATTTATTCGTGATTTCCCTTGATTCGACGCACCTAGACACCCTTCTCTTCCAAGCAAGTTCTAGAAATGTTCTAGAAGTTCCACGTATTCGGAGTATTTTAATTATTCACGTATTTCTGCGTATTCTGCGTATTTAAACATTGCAAAATTCATAGAAAAATCATAGAAAATCAGAAAAAATAATTTAAAAATACTGGCGGATTCAGAAAAATGTGACGACATGATGAAAATAAACAACATGAGAACCCAGCGTGACTTGTTTGAAAACCTTTAAACCTTTGAGTTTATCGAGAAAAGAAAGAAAATATTTTGCCTTGTAAGTGACCTTTGCTCAATAATTCCGAGTACGACCTCACGATTTCTAACTTTGTGAGTTCAAAGATCTTTTCTGAGTCGAAACAAACGCGAGACGCGTATGTTCATCCGGATTACTCATTTGGGGAGACACATTTTCAGGGTCTACAGAAGCCCCGATTGACGAGCCTGATAATATTCGCATATGAAGATCCGCAAATTCAAAGTATTCGATCGACGGAGAGCCAACTCAAGACGTTCTGCGACCCTGAGTACCCTTTTTCGCCGTTTCCTGCGCAAAACAAAGTTAGTTTTACCTGTAACGTCCCATGCGAGTCATGTGCTTTAGTGTCTGATCCATTGATGCGGTCATTTTCCCCGTTTCTGACTGGAGAAATTGCAGGTGCTCCCATGCTTTCCAAGAAAGACATGGCTGAAAAACTAGCCCTAATTCGATTAAGACTACCTTGTTACGACATAGGTCTTTTTAGTCTTACAAATTTGCATGCAATGACTAAATTGTACCTCGAGGTTACGAGATGGCAAATCATGAATTTGAAAGAGTCTGATGGAAGGCCTTGTCAGTCTTATTCTAACATTTCTTAAAGAGTCTTTGAATTTAAAGCCTTGTCTAGTCTTTGCTATGACATGATTAAAGAGCTTTGAATTGAAAGGCCTTGTCTAGTCTGTGTTTAGACATGTAGAAGTCATTGAAGGATCTGTCTAGGTCTGGTTTTTAGACATGGTTTGAAGAGCATTTGAAATGGCTTTCTAGGTTCTGGTTCAAACATATTAGGGAGTCTTGAAAGTACTTGTCTATGTTATTCTTAAATGAAGCTTTTGAATTTGAAAAAGTCCAGTTCTTAGTCTGTTCTAGACATGATTTAAGTGTCGTTGAATTGAAAAGAGTTCAGCTAGTAGTTCTAGACATTAGTGAAATGACTTGTCTAGGTCTATTCTAGACGATATAGGAGATACTAGATCTAATCCTGAGTACCAAATGCCAATGAAAGAGTGTCAGTGAGACGACTAGAGAATGTTATCATTATGTTTTTTCTTTGTACGAACTGTACTTACTAAACATTGGCGAGACTCGAAAGAACGGTCCCAAAAGTGATTTTTCAGGATTTCCACTTGATAGCAATAGACTAACATAATAGGCCTTAGAACAAAAAGCCCCTAACGGACATTAAACCATGATGACAACCGAAGCGCCACGATACTTGAGACAACGTGGTTACGGCTTAGATTCAACACATGAGAAAAGGTAGATTGTATGGATGAGTTCTCCCAAAAAGATGTACTGACAAAGTCAGTGCATTACTTCTTTGATTGGAGCAAATGATCTTGAAGGACCAAAGATAGTATGTCGAAAAAAAGAAATTAAAAGGTCAAATTTGTGGCTAAGGTCAAGATGTGCTAGATACGAGGTGGCAATATTTTGGTTCAAACATTGAGTCTATGTGTTGTAGACTGGCCAAAACCATTATCGAATTTTAGCAATCAAAGCACTCAAAAGCCTCAAATGATTTATGTTATTTTGATGCGTCGAACTGAGAAGAGCTCCTACGTATCCTTACGGAATCAGACCAAGTATTCTGATGTGATTGGACAATGCCTCGTGTGAGAGCTGTGTGTGGTGAATGTGACGGCTGTGGTTTTGAGGGTTGAAAGTCTTGATGAAGTGTCCATTGTGCTGTCTGCAGTGTGCTTTTAGACTTTTGCTTTTTTTGTTTGCTTTGAACTTTAGGATTTGGATTTTTGAAATGATTGCATTTTTATGACTGGGTATTGAACTGTTGATTATTCTCTCTCATCTTCTTTTTCGATTTCTTTTTGCCCATGTTACTTTTTCTTTCTTTCTTTGCACGTGTCTTTTACCTTACGCACCGGTGTTGGTCCATAAGGTTAGGTAGATACTGGGTGATTGAATGAAAAGTAGGACTAAATGATAGTTGTTGTGCTCAAACGGGTTGCAAGGGATTTTGATTTGATGTGACAAAGAATGAAGGGCACAGTTCATTTTGTTTGGAGACTCTAAAGAAGGCTCTCCTGGCATTTTCAAATTAAATAAGTTAACAGGCATTAGATTAAACAAATGTGGCCAATGAGTGTTTGACTGTGCATAGAATAGAAAATAATATTCGAAAAATGAATCATTTTATTGATGAAGAAAACTTGAAACATACATGCTTATTATAGAGAAGAGAGCTACACTATATCAAGGACAGGAAGAATCAAAGGGGTCATATTGGGCTCCAGGACGATCCTTCTCGTGGCACTCGACTCAATCTAGAGCCGCGCGCAGATCGATGGACCCACGCTTGGGTGACTCATGAGGCTTTGATGGTAGTGTGTTTCGATGTTTTTTTCCAAGTTTGGGGCCAAGGGAGTTACTAGGATTTTAGGCTTTTTTGGATGAATGGCAGGGACAAGAAGACATGGCCTTTTTGAGGTAGGGATTGTTTGAACTCTTGCCTCTTTGCCCCAGAACAAGTTCGAGTTCTTTGCTATCTGCTGAATCAAGAATATACACTTAGAACCCAGAAACAAAAAGATTGTCTAACTTGAACTCTAAGAAACAAACCTAACTCAGTCTTGAGGTTCTGGACTTAAGGAATGAACTCGAAAGTAACTTGAATTGGCTAGACGCTATCTGATAGAGGGTGCTGACTCGAGAAAGATTCAAACCTAAGATGGCTCATTTCAGAAATTAAGACCTCCAGACCTACGAGACCACTTGAGATTGAAATGGGCTAGCCTTGAATCAAAGTTCTAGGGTTGAGTCTAGGATCGAACCTAGTTCAGTTTCAAGGTTCTTTAGAAGTTAGTTGAAGCGAACCTAGTCAGATTTAAGGCTCTTGGGTTGATGGGTTGATATGAATGAACCTAATTCAGACTTAAGGTTTCTTGAATTGGAATGAATTGAATGAATTGAATTGAATTAACCTAATTCACAGGTTAAGGTTCATAAAATCGAATCTATATCAGACTTTAAGACTCTTGGATTGGAATTGAACCTAAGTCAGATTCTAGGTCGAATGGAGTTTTAGAAATTGAATTGATTGGAACGGGCCCTAATGGATCAACAAACTTCATGTCTGAACATAAGAAAGGGACTGGGCTTTACTTAAGAATTTGGCTGAACAAAGACGAGTCCACAATTAACAAGCACATTGAAATTAGACACCAAGCCTAATTTATTCACTTAAGGTCAATTCTAAGTGAACTATAAGCGCTTGGTTCTGATAGTTTACCATGCCTAAAGTAGAGTTGTGGTCCAATTTCCACCACCACAATATGTGAAGTATGCCGAGATAAACCCCTTTTATACACTGTCATCTCGTTAACACGTGCATACCGCGCATGGCGGGATAGAGCTTACCTAAGCCATGTGATCAATTAACTCCACATGAAACCAAGATAATCCCCCGCTTAAGGTGATCTCAGCATAGAACATGTCCTCATTATTTGAGACCAAAGGAGCGCTGGATCTATGACCACTATTCGCGGTCACAAGCAAAATCAATTAATTATGAATATACTACGAGACTTTCAAGTCTGTCCACTCAACAAATGGTGATTTAATCCCAGTGAGAGTCTGCCAAAAAACTGTAGGCTTCGCCCCGCCTTAAGCAGTGGGCGTAAACCTCAGCTTAAGTGTCATGGAGTTGAGCCATGGAAGTCCGATGTGAATGCGTTGGGTGTTGTCGAGACTTGAGGGATCGCCACCAGGCCTATATAAGGTTAAATTCACGGGACGCCCTACAACATTGTGCCTAAATTAATCCCCAACGTACAATCAAGTAACCAGTCTGGGTTCGGGATCATGGTACGAATCAGATCTTAACCCTAATTCGCACGCTATGTAGCGGCCTCTACTCGTCTCATGTATTCCATAAAATCATAACAATTGAATTCAAAAGAGCCTATTGATTGACTTTGAAAGTGCATTGATTACTAGGTGGGGTTGCTATTATGGTACAACCAAAGACTTCTAACAATGATAGCGATCAACTTGATGTATCAATGTTAATATGTGTGCTTAGAAACCGGTCGTCCATGATTTCTGACTTTATGTGACAAACGATTAAAATTCCGGATCTGTTAAAACAGTATATACAAGTGTGATAAGAGAATATGTATAACAAACGAGACATGAAAAAATCAAGTTAGTAAGGATAATATGTTATGTATGTCCTCTCACCTTGTCACTTCACACAATTCAAATGTTAGAATAATATACTCTAAATGGAATCGCCTTTTTCGATTTGATATTGCTAATTGATGACAAAACAAACGCTTTAGTATGACAATTAGTAATATGTATAATAATGAAAGCCAAAAACCATGGAAACAATTAAAATAGAAAAATCCTATATGATTTAGCATTGAAACGATAACCAATGTGAGTTTCTACATTCTTTAATTGATATTAAAACTCGAATTAATGATTATCAATAAAAGAAGACAAAAGAATTAAAAAAGAGTGAAAGAAAGGTTTTTTGGATAATCTTCAGATTTATATCCCTATTCGCTTGTTGACGAAGAAACATGCTTTGAATTGAAATCGATATTGTTTGAGTGTTTTTGAAGAGAGAGAGTAAAGAGTCCTGTGTTGAAGTGTATACGAAGTGAAGGATCAATCGTATGATGACTGAGGCAAGGCAAGAAGTGTATTTTATAAAGCACTTAGGCAAATACGATCCAATAAACCCTGCGTTAATATACGTGAGGAGAGGTATTACGCAGTGATGGAGCGAGGTGAGCTTATTATCGCTCATTTCCAGCGTTTATATACGTCTTCTCAATTGCATATTTTTTCAAGTAACGTGTATGGTCAAGGTAGCGATATACGCAGTGCTTGTTGAGCTATATTACGTCCTGTTTGACCGCTGATATATCGCTCATTCAGCTTTTGGCGTTATATTACGTGGTGGCTCCTATATCTCGTATGATACTTTCCAAAACCTCAAAATATTTCGATTTCCTCTGATTTTGATTCGTGATTTCCCTTGATATCGACGCACCTAGCACCCGATGCTGCCGTTTTTCTATTGACTCTCGCAGCATCACATCAGACTGTTTATACCGAAGTTCCACGTATTTCCGGAGTATTTTCAATTATTCCGTATTTTCCCTCTGCGTATTCTGGCGTTATTTAAACATTGCAAAATCAGTAGAAAAATAGCATAGAAAAAATCAGAAAATAATTTAAAAATATTGGCGAGATCAGATAAATTTGACACATGATGAAAATCAAAAGCATGAGAATCCCAGCGTGAACTTGTTTGACAAACCTTTGAAAACTTTGAGTTTATCGAGGAAAACTGAAAGAAATATGTTGCCTTGTAAGGACACCTTTTGCTCAATAATTCGAGTACTAGACTCAATCACGTATTCTAACATTGCGTAGTATGTTCAACAGCATCGTTTTGCTGAGTCCGAAGCACAACGCAGACCCGGTTATGTTTCATCACTGGACGTTACGTCTACATTTGTGGGAGACACACTTTTCAGGTGTCTACAAAAACCCATTATAAGCCCTTGCAATTATAAATGCATAAAGGTGAAGGAGCTCCATAGCAATTCATCACCATAGTCAGGATTCTATGCCTATTGTCCATAATTGATCCTATATAGCGTATGAGAACTGAAATTGTGGTCTTGTTTATAAAATAATATTGTTTGATCAAGCTCGCAAGCACTTGTACAGTAAAGTAAAGTTTCGGATAATGCTTTAAATTTGTTGTGTCGAATATTGTAATTCAATTATTACATGCAAAATATAAATAGAAATTCAAATTTTCGTAATACAAGCATGTCAAAGGGTGTTAGAAAATATACCATTGACCCTCAATTTAACCTTGCAACCCGGTGTCATAGAATACGAAAGGAGTTATGGAGCTTTAAGAACCCTTTTCGAACCTAAGAACCTTAATCGAACCTTAATCTAATGTGCTTTAATTTGAATTGTGTTTGTGAGATTTCTATAGGAGAGCATGATTTGTGTGTGTGTTGTGTTGTGTTGTGTGCTGTGCTTGTTGTCGTTGCTGTCGTGTGCTGGTGTTCGGCTTGCCGTGTCGTGCTTGCGTCGTTTGCTCGTGTGTGGTGGCTGTGTGTGAGCATTATTTTTTGGTGATGATTGAGAGAGATGATGTGAATTGATGTAAAGTGTTATGTGAAAGCAAGTCCCCTAACTAAGTTCAAAAAAGAGCCTCGGAGGTGCCTATTGTTGAAAATTCCAAATATTGCCAAAAGTGCTTAGAAAAATTCCGAAAAATTCCAAAAATATGTCTTAAAATAAGTTAAAATCATTTGGAAATTAAAACTCATTTTAAAGGGTGCTTAGTGCTTGAAYAAGTGCTCGGTGTGGTGAAAACTTGTCTTTTTTATGGTCAATCATTGCCTAGCTCTCTCAATTTGGCTTGTATGTTGCAAAGGGSTGTCTTGTCATTGGCCATCTTGTGCTAGGGACAAACGTAGGTATCCACAGAATCCCTCACTTTGGTTGAGTTTGTAGAAACGAAGGGCTCGTAAAACGAAAGCCAAAGTACCCGATACTTGCAAAACAAATGTGTTAGTTTTACTTGCACCTGTGATTGTTGTTGTTTTCTTATTTGTGTCTAGTGCTTGAAGCTTTGTTTGTGCTTGTCTATTAGTCCATGGGCCAGTGTTGTTTGTGTCTTTTGCTATTTTGCTTGTTGTCTTTACCTATACATGTGGGAATTTTGTGAGTGTGCTTTTGATGTTGTCTGCTTTTGTCCGTTCCGATGCCACCGTTAAGGACTTCATAGGGAATTAATGTTGTTTTCCTTTTGTCTGCTCTGATGCCGCCGTTCAGGACTTTATGGAATTGATTTTGTTTTCGTCCGCTCCGATGTCGCCGTTCGGGAGTTTATGAGATTGAGGTTTGTTTTCGTCTACTCCGATGTCGTTTTTCGGGACTTTTATTTTGAAGTTTTTTTTTCTTCTGCACCGATATCGTCGTTCTAGACTTTTGCTTTTAAAGTTTGTTTTCGTCTGCTCCGATGCCACCGTCGGGACTTTTGATTTTGGAGTTTGTTTTTCGTCCGCTCCAAAGCCATCATTCGAAAATTTTAATTTTGAATTTTGTTTTTMTCCGCTTCGATGTCGTAGCCACAATTGCGTATAACAATGTCTTTTTGTGGTTGTTTTGACTTATGTTGGGTATAAAAACAATCGGGCTATCGCTTGGTCTTTAAATTCCCTTTGGGGATGGTGTCACCTAGATTGGAGWTTTTTTTTACTTTGGCTTTGACTTTCGCTTGATCGTGGCTACTGCTTTGCTTTGACTTCATGTTTGACTATGACTTGTTGTAGCTTTATCGATATGTTCTTGTTGCGATTGTATGGCTTTTGGACCCAGTTGCTTACCGAGGGGCATTTTGGTCATTGTACATGACATTTGAAAGTTGCTTGAAACTCTCAGGAAGTAGATAATTTGAGGCACATAATTAGAATAACAACTCGTGCGTACGTGATCCCATAGTATTGATGAAAATTTGCAAGAAAATAGGACGAAGCTGGGCATAAATAGCTACCATTCGGCCTATTTTGGTTGAATAGTGCCTTTTCTTTGTGCTAGGTTATTTGCCATTTTGCGTGTGTTGTTTAAGTGCACTCTCCTAAATCACATTGGTTATCTTGAGAATTGTTGGAAGGGCTAATTTTGCTCATCTAACCAATTCAATAAAGTTTACTACTTTACTTTGAAATTCATTATAAGTGAAAGTTATTTAAAATCTCCTTTGAACATGTTTGTCAATTTGTGACTGAATTGGGGGGCTTTCTCGATGCTTTGTATGTCCAAAATGAGAATATTATCGTTATCATGGCTTTTGAAGTCTTTTGCAACTTGTGTTTCACCCTAATTTGGTCAAATTTGAAGCTGGTTATATATTCTTATAGTCTCATTGAAGATGATGAATTAGTAATTTTCATGCTATGCTTTTGAATTATGGCATATGCTTATGATTACTTGTTGTTGATGGAATATGCATCTTCCATTCCTTGTTGCAGACAATGTGAATACTGATTGCTATTTACATTGTAAGTAGCTCCAACTGAAAAATGGGCTTTGTTAATGTGAGTTGAACTTGCACATTGGCTCATGACTTGGTCGTATGTCTTTGAAGACCCTAAATGTGTCATAGTACGGAATTTAAAATGGAATTTGCATTCTATCGCATTAGTCACTTGGGGAGAATAAGTGCTCTTTCCCATTTGATTGTCGTCTTGTTTGTCATTTATTGTCATTAGATTCCTTGATTATTAAAGAATGTGCATTCTTCTTTGTTGCGTTGTGTTGCTTTATAAGCCCCTGGGGCTATTGCTTGTCATTTGTGCATGCGGACCTCATTCATAGCCGTTTATTCGTTATCTTTTTTTATTAGCTTTTGATTCTTTTTGTTGTAGCATGTCAGTTCGAGCATGAGAAAGCTGTCTAGCACCCGCAACATATGGAAAATTAAGAGTGCAGCAAATCGAGCTGTAGTCTATCCCGTGAACATATTCTATTGTCGTGAAATGAGAGAGTATGTAGCCACCTGCTGGTCTTGATATTTGGTTTGCCCGCGGTGGGTTGCAAATTTTTTCATCTCTTGTGTAGAGTGACTACGGGGTCCGTGCTTTTGGGACTCCTAATGAGGTGGCCAATACTTGGTTAGGAGGCCGCCCCGAAGTAGAGAACATCCTACACCGTTGCGGCTTTACTGACTTCATTACTAGTGTGGTAAGCCAATCACACTTAGGTGTGCCCAGGATTATGGTCTTTGGCTTGCTCGAGTGGTTTTGGGATGCCACCAACACCTTCCATTTTCCATGGGGAAAGATGGRCGTAACCCTTTATGACTTTGCCATGTTTGTAGGTCTTTCATTCACCAAGAGGCCTATTCGTGTTGATGACGAGATAAAGACCTAAGATCCTAGTTTAAATGACTGGCTAGGAACAGTAGCCTCCATGCTACGGGTAGGAAATAGTGATAAGAGAGCACCACTGAATGTGCTCGTGRAGGGTCTTGGAGATGGCCTATGGTGCCTCGGGACCCTCTTGACACGATGATGAGTGATGACCTGCTGACGAACCAATTGGGCATTAATCCGAGTCCTTGTGTGGAGATCGAGTGGAGGGATCTCATTGTGGCTCAAGTGCGAGCTTCATATGCTCACTTCGTTGAAGAGCACTTGACGTTCGGTTTGGAGCTAGTAGATAAGGTATGAGGTTCAGTTTTCATCTCTTTTGCTTCTTTTTTTAGTTAGTTGTGCACTAACCCATGTTTGGGCTAGGGCAGCCTAAATTTGATGCTAGGGAGATTTTTTTCACTAACTTGAGTATCAGCCCTAACTTTGAGGAGTTCATTAGTCATACGCCTCTCGCTGCTATGCATGTTCAAAAATCAATTCCTCCTAGTGCTAGATATGTATGCTTTTATTGCTACCAATCTTAAAGAATTCGCCCCGTCTTTTGTCAATCTGATCAAGTTTGTAAAATAGATGCCTAGGACAAGCGTGGAGAGACTGCTTAGAGTCATTGAAGCATGGAGATACTCCTATGGCTTGCCGAGGAACTTGGTTAGTGCACCAAATTTATTACACTGATTTGCATAGGTCATGAGCCTTTATGACTTGAAACCTTTCGTTAGCTCTTGATGATGGCGATGAAAGAATGCTTCAAACCCCCACTCAAGGTAGGGCGTCGACCTCGTCGGGCACGAGATTCATAGTTGGTGCTTCGACTTCTTGGTCGCAACAAGCTATTGYACAAATCCCAAGCAGTAGTTTGGCTATGGCACTTGACCTGTCACTTGTAGGGAGAGGGGAGTGACCCTAGCTTTGCATTGGTAGTTTGGTAGGACTTGCTTAGACTATCTTAGCCCTAAAGTTGACTTTATATTAASTTATTGACACTTTGTCTCGATTCTAACTTAGACTRGAGTGTGTAAATGTGTTAATATGCCTAGGCTCGTGTTTGACTCTTGACATAGCTCATTATAGTGTTGAGCTTATACCATGACTTGCAAAAGTCGGCTAAAGTCAGCTTTTCTAGCTATATGCAATGTTTAATGCAGGTGTTTGACTACGATGAAGAATCTTTTGCGTTGTTCTGTTGTATTTGTGTTGCGTTGAGTTGTTGTGGAAAATGTTGGCTTTTCCCCCTTTGAAAACACACAAAAGAACCTAGGTTGAACCAAGAACTATGTGCCAAAGTGCATGGTATTGAAGAAACGAAGCAAAGTAATCGAAAAATCACCTAAAAGTTGGGCGTAATTACGCCTAGCAAGGCGTAATTGTTCCCAAGAATCGAGCTTTTCGCTCGATTTTTCGTTTTGGTAAGTTAGTCTAGCCCATAAATAGGGGGTTTATGAATGCGTTGATTTGTCATTACAACCTCAAAAAGTGTGTTTAAATCTCTCTTACATTGCTAAGCTTCATTTAATTCATTACATTACAACAAATTTGCTAAATGGAGTGGGATTTCGCTTCGGCTTTGAACGATTTGCTTCGCAACTTAGATGCTCGTGAGAGGAATGACCTTGCAAGGCAGAATTGCGACGTTCTTCTGTCTTTAAGGAACGTGAATGTCGATGTCAATCTTCTTTATGCTACTATAAGCTTATGGGACTTGTAGACACCCAAAAGTGTCTCCCCAAATTGAATAGCCGATGAGGAAAAGTACGACATTTCGAAATAAATTTGATTCCGAAAGTTGCGACAAAATCCATAAATCACATCCATTTGCACAAGTCGAATTAAAGTTGAGTTTGAAATTATACARTGAGAGTCCAATAATAGGCGGAAAGTATTTATTTTTATTTATTTTAATTATTTTTTATTTTTAGGAAAAATTAACAGGTATAATCCCACCTTTGGTGGGTCTTCCAAAAATAAACCCACCTTTGGATTATTTCGGAATAATCCCAACTTTGGGTCAGTCTTCCATTTTTGCACCCGATTACCGGTTACTTGTTGTACCGGTTAAAGCTTAGTTTAATTTTTTGTTTTTTCATATTCTTTTCTTTTTTTTTATAAAAATCCTGACAAACCTGCTCTCCCCGAAACACCCCTCTCTCTCCTCCTCTAACTATCTTCTCAGCTCTCTCTCTCTCCACGTCTTTATGTTTCAACGCTAACAAGTTCAGCGAAGAGTTTGCGAATTGATGCGCTGTTGTGCGGGGGGGGGGGTGTAATTAGGCTGATGTTGTGGTGTACTAATCAATATTGAGCGAGATTTATTTGGGGTCAGAAAAGCTGATTTCAATGCGGGGGTTATTGAAGGTCGGCCGGCTAATTTTAAGCAATGGAGGAGAGTTCCGTGCGTCGGGGGTTCATCTCGGACGAGATTTAGCTTATGGTGTATTTTGCCAAAGTCCGTGGCAGTTATTTGATCGTTGAGCAGATGCATTAGGGGTTGAGCGGTGTGTTTAGCTGGCGCATCTTGAGAGATAGTGACAATGAGGGTTGGTTGACTCATGTCGTAGTAAGATACATCCGGTTCCTGTTGAGAATCAGCTCAAATCCATTTGTCTTCGATTTCACAAACCTTGATTGTAGTTACTTACTTCATTAATATCTATTAGTTTAGACATCAATACTAAACAATTTGTTCTAACCGTAATATTCACGCTAATAAAATCAATTGCCAACTCAATGCGACAAATTATTACCGTTCCGAGTGCTAAAAGCATCAAGCAATCCCTTATGAGCATGCATCTTCATCTTTCGATCCATGAAGACACCAAATATAGCGTGCAATAAACCTGCTCAACTTGTATCATCCGACACACAAGTACAATGTCATGTAATCCACCATACTAAGCTCCTAGATGAGAATAACATATTTACAGATAAAAACATCCGCTGCCACATAAACTATTTGAAATGCAGAAAATTTATAGCAAATGATAAGAAATATGACCCCAAAACAAAACGCATCAGACAGAAGACGTTTAGTCCCAAATTCTAGACTCAACAAGATTAAATGACTTAGATTTAATTACAATTAATTTAAATATAAATAATTTGTTTAATTTTAATTAGACCACTTAGGAAATGACACTGCTCAATTAACTTAATCAACATCACCATAGATGTCACAACCGGTATGGCTGCAAAAATGGAAGGAACCCAAAGTTCGGATTACTTCGGATATACTCAAAGTTGTGTTATATTTTGAAGACCACACCAAAAGTGGGATTATACCGGTTAATTTTTCCTTATTTATCTTTTTCTTTACTCTTTGGATTTTAGAATATTATCTATAATTATTCTCTAAATTCCACTTTTCATTTTTCTTCTCATTTTTCTGATTTTCTTTGATTTTTTTTAATTTTACAATTTATAAAATGATTTTCGAAAAATAAATAAAATTCAAAAAATTCTTAGATAAATCCGAATAATTCAGAAATGATCTGGAATATTTTAAAGATAATTTGTACCAACAATATATCCAAAAGTGGATAAAGGTTAATCCGGATAACAATTAATGCAAAAACACATAAGAATACTCGAACAAAAAGATATAAAAGGAATTCAGCAACATCGTTGACGTGACATGCCACATCATTATCATCCATATATACGTCACCAAATGACCGTATATATGGTGAACTACCGATATACAGTCCCTATATACGTTGTCATCCATATATATACTAATTCCTAATTAATTTATCTTATTCCCAAAACGCATATAAATACATGCTCTTGGTGCTAATCAAACATCAACGAAAAAATCAATATTCCATCAATGAATTCTCTGTGCTAAAAAGTGCAATTCAAAGTCTCAAAAATTTCCCCTCATACAAATCACTCACAAAAAACAAATCAATCAAAAACATCCAAAGTCTCGAAATCCGTTCAACTTTCAGAGTCGTATTTTGCGAATCTAGGTAGAAAATATCGAGGCATAACAATCTAATTCTCATTCTTCTTTATTAAAATTTTTAGATTTTTCGTTTATTTTGCTTTTGACTTTAATCTTGTAAATCATTTTCATTTCAATGTTTCACTATCGCAATTGATTTAATCATAATTGTCAATGCTGACAATTTCTTTTATTGTGATAAGCGATATGTAAACAAAACAAATTCGATTCATAACAATAAAAATTTCGGCAACACCTCCRCTAAAGTTGGATATATCCACCCAACTCTAAGTTGGTTTTGAACTTGTAAATTAACCATTTAACTCAACACAACTAACCCAACAAATATCCAACAACAAAACAGCCCAAGTTTATCCATTATACACCACAAAATTCAATAATAAAGTCATCTGACCACCTTAATAATCAACAACCAACAAACAATGAGAACAAATTAGACAAGGGAAAAAAATCTCGTGAAATAAACTTACCTTCAAATATCTCAAGATTAGCTTATAACTCTACCACTAAGCTTTTGTAATAATTCTTTCTTCATGACATCCATTGCACGTTGTTGTAATTGTCTTGTTGTTGCCTCTTGAGACTCTTCTAGTTGTTTTGCTGTTCTTTCTTGACTTTCTTGCAGCTCCTTAATCAAGCTCCTTAATCAATTGTTGTTGTTCTTGAATTGTTTTTTGTTGATCCTTGGTACGTGTCGTTAGGCTCACCAAATTAATAAAAACCTATCTTAGACTTTCAAAAAACATTAACAACTAGTACAAGGGTAAGAAAGGGTCGATCCCATGATGAGATTATACACATCTAAGTTGTAGTTATTCAAAGTTTAACGATTCTTAGAGCTTTGTACATGATATTAACAAGTATTTACATATTCACAAAAGATGGGGGTGGGTTTGATTGGATAGTTATTTTATACTACGACTAAATTATAACTTACAACTACTGTAATATACTAGTGATTCAACCAACCTTCCGGAACGTGTTAATCGAATTATYCTTCTAACTTTAATCAAATCAACATGATTATGATTAGGTACTACTAACTTAATCAACCTAAACCAACTCAGATTAATTAATAGCAACAAGAACAAGATCAATACATTGATTTTGCGCAAAATCGAACATAAAGACTTAATCATTGTATCATGAAAATTTATAATATATCAAAAAATTTAAAATTTTCATCAATTTTACCCCAAGAACATTAGATATGCATAAGACAACATAGATACAACCTCTACCCCACACTTAAACGTTACATTGTCCTCAATGTGATAGAAATAAACTTAGAAAGAGGGAAGCGACTTAGCTGGTTTCGTGACTTTGTTGCAACAATTGTAATGCTCCAGATTTATATGTCATAGCATGTAATTGCTCCCAACTCCCAAGAGGTGTCTTCATATCAATAGTAGGCTTATTTGTCCAATGCTCATATGTCCAATGTTTATATGCCCATAATCTATACTCCCTGCAAAATCAAAGATAACAACACTCTACATATATTGAAGCTTATATTTTTATTTATCATGTTCTTACTTCCTGATATAGTACTACATATAAAAGCATAAGAGTATAACAGTACAACACCATACTAGATAAAGATCAGATTTTTCAATGTCTTATATATTGCTAAAGCTAAAAAGTCATACGAAGTATATATCAACTATTTTCATTAATTGACTTTGTAAATGTATAAGACATATCACTAACTAAAGGTTTTCATAATACCATCAATATGCTTATATGAAATCATCCTAGTGGGTGGAAAATTTAATAGCAAATTATCAATCACACCTTCATTCATGTCTTAATATGCATCTAGCCTTAATTCCTCAAATTCTTGCAGGTGTAATTTCCTCTTTACACTTACCATAGTATCATCTTGATTGCATTGTGCTACATCCCAATATAACTTGTGTTCAATCTCTACATGAAGATGACAAGCTTTACCAAACACTAATCTTCAAGGAGACATCCTTATTGGAGTTTTAAAACCTGTACGATAAGCCCATAATGCATTATTTAACTTTAAACTCCAAAGTTTTCTATCCGATTAACCATTTTCTCCAAAATAGACTAGATTTTTTTWATTTAGAAACTTCAGCTTATSTATTGGATTGAGGGTGATAAACAATAGAAACTTTAAGTGTAACATGATATTTTTCAAGTAAATCACTAAAGGTTTTGTTACAAAAATGAGTTCCCCTATCACAAATGATGGCTTTAGGCTTTCCAAACCTTGAAATGATATAACTCCTAACAATGTAGTTCATAACAGTTTTAGCATCATAAACTCTAGTAGCACTCGCCTCAATCCATTTTMACACATAATCAATGCCCCATGTATCAAATATTTCACCACACACATAGTATATATATGACTGAATTTTACTTTTTAAGAGCCTGTGAGTTTGTATGTGATTCTAATAATAAAAGTATTATGATATTTAGCAAAATACTCTAAAGACTAAACTACTACATTCATACTGCACAAGCATACTGAATATTTATCATTAGGCAGACACTTTGACTAATACTTTTATTTATTTGTCATACACTGGCAATAATTTATGATGAAGTATGGATCATAGTAGTCATATCCATATACTCTAGGCGTACTTTAGTCATAAATAGTCTTATAATCTACAATGGTCTTATCATAATTGATGATCAAGTATGATCGATAATTAAAGTAAGTGTCTACTGTATATTATTGTCATAACAAAATTCTACACAATCAGGATGTAAATTCCTCAAAAAACCTTACTTTTACTATTAATATAAAGGTATGAGAACAAAACGTAAAATTCTGGGTTATACCGAACAAACATAAACCTGTGATACAAAAAGGATAGATAAATCATTGCATAGTTAGTTTGATAAACTAATTAGCTATATTTAAAGGGAAATGAATTAAAAAGACAAACGACCCATTAACATTTAACACTCAGTTAGAGTCACGTGAGTGGTGAACTGGTGCATGTGAGTGACACGTTGCAGCGGATTCTAATTTGATAACCATGATACGAAAGGGAGTTGGGTCTTTTGGCGGTTGACTAAAATTCACGACTGTTCTTCATTTTAGTATCTTTTCTCTATAAAGACTTTTCAATTTATGCGTCATCATAACATATTTGCTTACAGATTCTTTCCTTTCAGAGTCTTAGAGAAATGAAACAAACCATTATGTTATTTTTTTGTTATGTTAATCATTGTTATGTCTTTTCTCTGAAATGCTAAACGAAGTCGCAAACGATTTTTAAGAAATAGAATAGTCGTAAATTTGCCATGGACATAGAGATGGAAATATCCAACATGGATCACCCGTCACTATCCAGCACTTGCACTCACCCGTTTTTATTTGGCTGGGTGAATATAACCCCGGTCGAAGTCGGATGATTTGGCGTGTGTGACGGGTAATGGATGTGAGTAGATGCGCAGTCGTTCGTGTGGTTGCAATATACCGTCCACGTACTACGGGTTCGCATTTACCGACAATCAGTATTAATTTTAAAAACAATTCTTTTTTTTTAAAAAAAAAAAAATACTTTAAAAGCCTCTAAAAATGTTACTAGACTTGAATATACTATGTAGTTCTGCCCTATACGAATACGATTAGCATGTCTTTGTAATTAGAAAGGTAAATAATGATCATCATCAAGCGTTAACATTTTTACTTATTGCAAAATTTAAAGGAGTTTGTTTTATTTAGTAATTGCATTGACATTTATAATAATTTTTATATATTATCACCGTTTTCTCACCGTTCCGATAAATTTCTACCCGTTAAATTTTGTTTGATATATCTTACTTTCAAGGAAGCAAAGGCTGATTTACCTTATATTCGTGAATCGTAAATTTGTGAGTAAATTATTTGCATTCCACCACTAACAAGGTGTTACGTATTAAATTAGCTTTATCGAAGAACTTGTGGTCAAATGTTCCCTAATTAGAGATTCCCTTTTATTTGGAGTCGTTAGGTTGCGTTGGAGACTTAGAGTTGTTACTAGACATATTGTTAAGTTGTTATCTATTTGACGGTTCTTTGGACTTAATTTGAATTTCTTTGATTGATTTCATCATTTTTTTTTTATTAGGAATTTTAGGCATTATGTAAAGTAATTTGTTATTATAGCTAAGTATCAATGTTAAATATCTCCAACAAACCAATCGCATGAAATTACGGACAATTTATATTGATAATGGTATAGACCACCAACAATGTCTTAACGATCAAAAGTAAGGCGTAAGTCGGACAATGTATTATGTACTAGCAGGACAAAGTGCATGATACTAAATGCGATGGGGGGGGGGTGATTTGTGTCATGTTAGAAAAAGTGTTGATGCGTAGAGTTTATTCGTCCTTGTGAGCAGAGCTTTCCGTTCTCCTTACCCCGGTCTTCTTAATTCAGAAACAAAGGCTGAGTGACCTTAATCTGATCGTGAACTTGTGAGTACATGATTTGTATTCCACCTATCTAACGGTGTTGGCTAGGAAGCAGCACTTCGTCAAGGTAGCGTGTCCGTGTCGGACACGTGTCGGAAACGGATACTCCTCGGAGCAAATCCCTGCCCGACAACAAAAGGACATTCCAATTTTTGTTATATTTTTGAACACTACGGACACGGATAGGAAACGTGCATGGAAACGTGTCGGACACGTTTCTGAACAACACTGTCTTCTCCATTCGAATCTAAACCCTAACCTGCATTATATAATTTTCTCCTCCACAACATCACTAAATTTACTTAATTCAAACCAATGATAATTATTCTTCTGCTCCTTATTTAGGTGCTCCCAGAACTCCTTTCTCAATCTAGTCATTATATAATCACTATTTGATGGTTTTTTTTATTTATTTATTTGTTCACTTAAATTTAAAACATTTTTACGCTGTACATCTAACTTATTTCAATTTTTATATGAGAGTGTATTTTAAGTATGGCTGATTTTGCTATATAAATGCAAGCTTGTAAAATTATCTCAGACTTGATATTTTATTATGTTACTATTGCCGTGTCCACGGATCTTGATATTTATTTAGTTGATGTTTTCCCGTACCTGTCGGTGTCCATGTACGTACCCTGTTCCGTTTTGTGCAACCTAGGGTGTTACGCATGAGTACTTTTTATTAAGAACTTGTGGGTCATTAAATGGTTTCCCTAATTCAGGATCCATTTTATTTGGAGTCATGTTAGGTAGCGTTGGAGACTTAGAGTTGTCACTTGACTTTGTTGTTAAGTTGTTATTCTATTTGAAACTTTCTTTGGACTTAATTTGAATTTCCTTGATTGAATTCATCATTTGTTTATTTATTAGGAATTTTAGGCATTATTTAAACGTAATTTGTTATTATAGCTAAATCAATCAAATTAAAACACTCCAAACCAAACCAAACCGCATGAAAATATACGGACAATTTTGATTGACTAACTAGGGAGTTATCTAACATGGGCAAGGTATAACACCACACCAGACAATGTGTCCGAACGATCAGACAAGGTAATGGCATAAGTCGGACAATGTATTGTACTAGGRAGGACAAAGTGCATGAGAACTACAACACGGGGGTGGTATTATTTGTGTCATGATAAAGAAAGTGCATGCATACGCGGTGTGGATTTTATCATGCCCTTGTGAACAGATGATTCACCCTAGTATTGTAGGGCGGTGGGTATTCACCCTAGCTTACACTATTATCTCAATAACAATGACTTTTTTCATATATAAACACATTATAGTCGAAAAATGGATAGAACATTGTTTGAGAGTTCCCTAAACTAAGTCTATGATTCCTTAAACTTTGTATGTGAGCTCCTTAAACTTAGTCTACGATTCCTTAAACTTTGTGTGTGAGTTCCCTAAACTTAATCTACGATTCTTTAAACTTTGTCTGTGAGTTCCATAAACTTAGTCTACGTTTCCTTAAACCTTGTCTATGAGTTCCCTAAACTTAGTCTACGATTCCTTAAACTTTGTTTGTGAATTCGTTGACTTTGTCTTTAGTAGGGTGTTATGCAATCTCTAATTATGCATTGGAGCTTTAATTTTATTTTTGGTATTATGCTAAAAATGAAGTACAATGTACGTAAAAAAGTTGTTTTAAAGAGGGTTACTGCATGCAAATGCTTTTAGTAGTTTTTATCTCGATCATTACAAAGTGTAATGTTGTGTATACAAGTTCACTCATTTATCTCCGTACACTGATTCTAATCAACATGACAATTTCTTCTTATTTATGTAARAATAGCTCATATGTAAATCAAACAGAAAAAAATTAACATGTACACTTCTTTTAGAAAAAATCTCACCCATTACTATCAAAATAGCACACAGTATTTTATATATAGGATATTAGGGTTGCAAACAAAAGAAAGCTGAATTCCTAATCTTTGAATGTCTACTTTGTTTACATCATAGCCTAACTTATGTACACTCAGGTTGTTAACTTCTTTTCCACGAACTATCCTCTATGTATCACAACGTAACCTTGAGATTCTCTTTTCGGAATGAGTTAAAGGAGCTCTAAAAAAATTAATTACAATCTAGAGGGCTTCGGTTCATCGAGTGACTCGTTTAACCATCCTTAAGATTAATATCCCATGAGTTTCCTCCCCCTTCACAAAAAATTACAGAGACTATGTCCAAGTAAACCCTTAAAGCAACAGCAAGATGTCTCCCTTCATCTTTGTACAACTACCATCAACATCGAMTCATGCTATGAACCCCTCTATTTTAAGTATTTTGTTACGGATGCCAGGATCCTTGACAGTACCGACTGTTGGAATCTTCAGTTCATTGTAAACAAGACTGAATATGTCCATTTCATAATCAATATGATTATCCCAAGCCACCGAAATAGAGACTATTGAGGTCTCCGGTGTGACTGACATTGCAAGCTCAGTCGGGTTATGATCRCTCAGTTGATAGATGATAATCCCCTTAAGTGTTTGTGTTCATTTCAAAGTCCTGCACACAACCGATGGTAATCAGGCTACAATTTTGATAAGAGTCAGTATTAAAACAACTCTACATACAAAGACAAATACTTTAGGCGATAAAGATCCACACTACAACCGGTGTTATGTAACAAGAACCYATGGCTGGTTATGATATGATGATTTTACCAGCAACATGAAACACTACCACAAGCTCCTCCTTTTACAAAAGAATGTATACTCATCCTCACCACAGAATATTGGCCCATTTGCAAAGATGAGAGCAGAACAACTTAGTTTAATTGTTCCCAAAACATGCAGAAAAATAGCAGCAAAAATACCACACAAACGATTCACTAATACAAACACAATTAACCTTAAAAAAAAGCAGCAATAACATCAATTCAGAACAACTAAAAACTACCTCAAACAACCCGTTACTTAAAAAAAAGAATTGAAACAAAATCACACAAAAGATTGAACAAACCACCCCCCCACCCAAAAAAAAGACCCAAAAAATCGAACCAAACCCCACAAAAGAAACACAAATAAAAAAAACTATATGAATCTAAGCAAAACCCCACAAAAACTCTCATCAGCATTGATATGAAGCGACAACCACCTACTGACCTACCTTATATCGAGTTCACAACCATGTCTCTTATCCAAATGAAAGTGAAATCRGTTTGTTTAGTTCAATTTATCAAATTCACACCATACAACCCCAAATCAAAAACCTAGAATTCAAAAAATCACAAACCTATAATTATTTACTCCCTCAACTAGCACAGTAACCCTAACTCACTAAAAATGGCATATATACGAGCCAAATATCCAAATCCAACAAAATYCATGTCAATTACTTTGAGCAAACTAAAGAATTCCCCAAAATCGCAATTCAAACTATTACATCGAACAAACTAAAAATGACATATATACGAGAAAAGATCTAAGTTCAAAGACATACATGAGGAACATCCGTCTAGTAATCCTCCATCTCTCGCCGCCGTCCGATATAGCCCCTTCAATCAATTGTCTTCTTTGAAACATCATTTATCTCTACCTCTCTGTGTCTCTCTTTGACTCTCTCTAGGTGAAAAAGGATAGAATTATGTAAAAAGAGACATTAAAATTTCAAACTCAAGGGTCACTAACGTTGTTAGTAACGGCACGTGATGACTTACTCACCCAACCTTGCGAAATGCCGAGAATATCCCGCGCTACATAGAAAGCTGCGATAGATTTATCATCCCTCCATTTTTGATATTAACTTTCTTATGTTTTCATTTTTTTTCAATTTTTGGCAAGGAAATTGCCGTTGCGAAATAAATGTATATTTTTTAGCAACAAATACCGTCGTTGCACTAAATTTGTAAAAACAAAAGAAACAACAAAAGTTGTTGCAAAAAAGTCTCAAATGAATGGCAACGATAAAAGTCGTTGCGTTAAAGGAAATCAAAATTTCACATATCCCGCACTAAAAGGAACTCGGGAGGGAAATGAAAATTTATCTTTAGCAATGACAATATTGTTGCTAAAGTTTAGATTTCACAACGACAAATAAGTCGCTGCAAAAGTTTTGTTGCAAAAAATACGTTTTCTTGTAGTGAACCAAATTCTTTACAAATAAATCATAAATTCACACCACAAATACAAAAAATATGTCTTGATCATCAACACAAAATAAAGCAAGGCCTTCGACACTAATATTATGTATATAAGTAATTCAGACCATTAGATTGGATTGGACTTTTTGGACTTTAATTTTTGTGTCCAAATCCAATCCAAATAGCATATTTGGACTGGATTGGTTTAGACTTCGGACTAGAGTTCGAATAGTGGACACCCCTAGAAAGAATAATTGAGCTAATGATGTAATGATGTGATAGACTATGTGTTTTTAGGGAAATGTGTTGGGTATTTATACCCCTGTAGAGCGCAAATTCTATTATGGTCCCGGGACCATGGTCTTCATTATGGTCTCGGGCAAATGTTCATTTCGGAAACTAAAAATGTTCATCTCAACATGTGAAATGTTCATTTTCAAATATAAATGTTCATATATGAAAATGAACACTTGTATTTTCGGAAATGAACATTTCTATTTTCGGAAATGAACATTTCTATTTTCGGAAATGAACATTTCTAGTTTCCGAAATGAACATTTGTCCGGGACCATAATAGACCTATTGCCTATAGAGTTCACGATTGTCAATTCTAGGCCTTAAGTATTGCTTAAAAATGAAGGTGGGCTTGAGTATTTTTGGCCCATGCATGTGTGTATGTATTTCGTATGCAATTGTTATARTGTAGAGCCCCACCCCCTGTTGCTCTATACACCCTTAATTCCCACCTACATAATCACACGTGAACCCTACATTGAAGGATGTTAATTTTTGTTTTTGTTTACTTTTTTTTGTAATTTGATAGTTTTTTGTTATTTAAGAAAGATTAATATTACGAAATACATGTTAGTTATGTTGTAGATGTTAATTTTCTATTGACACCCAAAAGTGTCACCCCAAATTGAATAGCTGTAGATACCTACATTTGTCCCAAGCCCAATACGCCCGTTGATAAGACACCCCTTGCAACACACAAGCTGAGTAAAGAGAGAGCTAGGCCCTAACAGACCCTAAAAAGGCAAGTTTTCAGTACATCGGGCACGTTTCTGTACACGCACAAAGCACCCTTAAAAGTAAGTTTTAATTTCAAAATAATTTTAAATTATTTTTAAATATTTTTCTAGAATTTTTCAGACTTTTTCTGAATTTTTCTAAGCATTTTTGGCAATTTTTGGAATTTTTGAAAATTTTATTAATTTTATTATAATTAATTAAATTATGAAAACAATTTCAAAATTCATGAAATTTTAAAACAACACACTATTTTTAACAAAGAATTTTATGCATAGCTTTTCATAATATTTGGAGTTGTGGAAAATTTGTTATGAATTTTCGAAGCAAAAACGCTCACCCGAGCAAAACGGCTCATTTTGGGAGCTTCGGGGCCGCACCTGAGCGTGGGGCCCACACAAATATCTTCCCAAATCAATCAGTGATTTTGTGTTAAAATCTCGCGATCAAATAAAATAAAATCATATTTTATTCTGATTTTAGTCTTATACGTATAAGCTAAAAGAGGCAAGGAAAATCAAGCCAAGAGGGTCAGAGATCTTGGGCGTAATTACACCCAATAGCACCCAACTGGGCATAATTATGCCCAGTACCTTGCTCCCCAAGCTTGATTTMCCTATAAATCCAAGCACCCACGGCTCACTTCACACACACACTTCATATGCTCGGCTTATGCCCGATTTCCCACTCTCTCTAAAAACTCTCTCTCACATTCAAATTCACACAAGTTATTTTGCAATTCTTAAACACAATTAAACACATTTTAAAAAAAAAAATCACATTCATTCATACATTCATTTGGGTTCAAAGGTTCTTTAGGGTTTGATTCGGGTTCTTCAAAGGCTACAAGGGTTCTTAAGGGTCCGAAGCATCGTTCTCAATCGAAAGCATCGTGTTGCAAGGTTAGTATGAGGRCAATGTCTCAATTTCTSAACCCCCTTTTGCATGCTTGTTAGAAATTTGACTTTCTATGKAAATTAYCATGTAATATTAATTAACAAACTATTCGAGATGAATGAAAATCAARATTAGGCACAWCTTTAATTCTTGTTGAATGCTTGCATGCTTGCAAATCACACAACTATTATGTCTRAAWCAAGATCGACAAATTGCATGTTCTCGCGCCAAATAAGACTAATTCATGGACAAATTGGCTTTTAGGCACCCTTTAATACYGATCTAAACAATACATGTCGCAACAACAAATTAGTCCTATGTGCATATATTTCTATTAAGCAACTCACATAGTAACTTGCATGCTTAGGGTTAAAAAGAAAATTTGTTTGTTGTTGTCTTTTTGACAATGGACTTGCCATGACCGAGTAAAGGCCGCTAGACGCGGGGGGTGTGGGGGGGTGCTGTGAACTACTTCACCCTTACCCTTGTCCCCTAATCCAAACCTTTGGTGCACTACCAGACATGGAGTCCTTCGCCTTGCTTTATGCAATTATAGGCAAGGCATAAAACGGGTTCCGCAGCATCCCAAAAGAAGTGCGGTGGCGACTTCCTCTACTCGTTTTGAGTATAAAAACACAACTCCAAGCATACTCACACTATGCAAGAGCAAGAATTCAATTCTAGCAACAAACTGAGTCATCAACTAATTGTACCCCCCGGAGCAGAGGGACCGGACCCAGTCCATTTCGGTGACACCTCCGCGCCCGTACAGTTTTTGGTGACTTCACTGAGMATTTCAATAAAGCTATTATCTTTAGTGATGTGTGGACAATACTCGAAATGTCATGCGAATTTAGCGTCTTAAAGACGGCATGTGTTAGGCATCCTGAATTACGCAGAACTTAGGTCGTTGCCACTTGGTTTCCGTTTTCTAGGCATCACGTCTCATATAAGTTTGTTCTAAACTTAAGACAAGACCGGGGGGGCTCGCTTAAGATTGGTGCTCCTGGACTACCAATGTAACCAACTCTTAAGCTTGATGCCCATCCACACCATGACGTGCGGCTACATGCCCGACAAAGCCTTAATTGTTTAGACCTCCTTTAAATATCATAGCAGGCTGGATGTGTTAAGGACCGTTGTAGGCCTAGTCATGGGACCCTCTTGGACACCCGGACCGACCCGTTCGATAATGTAGCAACAGACTCTAGGTGGCTGGACTATTTCCTTTTCATTTTGCATATAGGGATCATGCTAGTGTGACAACGTGCTATGTGTTTTTAGCTAACTAAGGACCTTAGRTTTGCATATTAAACAACAACGAGTCATGTACGAGTCGTGTAACAGTCTTATATAGCAAGTGGTCATTCCTTAGGCATCGTAATGTTGAAATGGTTGTAACTAGAATTGTTTAGGCTTTACGTCCTTTTGCATCGCACAATTGTGAACGAGCGCCAAAACTCATAATTCGCCTTTAAAAAAAATCAAAAATCAAAAATCAAAAAATTAAAAAAAATCCAAAAAAAGGGGTCAAAAAAATTGAAAATAAATAAAGGCGAAAAACGAATTTTGGCATTCTTACATTTTCCTTTGTGAGTCGAGTCTATAGGCAAGGAATGATCACTATTAGGCCATGCATTGAGTCTAGTCAAGGAAGCAAGTCATGCATTGTTTTCCAAAAATTGAGTCTAATACACTCTTATGCAGGATAGCGTCATCTACATAGCAACTTCAAACGTCGGCAAGGCACGGTCTACTAGTTCCTATTCTTTTGCACAAAAAGGATCGTTCATCACTCCAAGTCTAGGTCCTCCAGTCCCTTAGCACCACAAATGGGTGGAGAAAGCAACGCCATGGCCTAAATGCAAGCCACCATTGAGACTTTGCAAGCTAAGCTTGTTGCACTTGAGCATATAATTCATCCGAGGTTACCCTTAAAAACCTCGAAAAGATGGTTCTGAAAGGAACCAACAAGAACGCCTACTTTGAGATGCCTGAGCTTGAAGACAATTAAGCTAAGATCCCCGAAAAGTTTTCTGCAACGGACTTGCCTAAGTTCAAGCCAACTGATGATCCTAGGTTTCATCTTAAAGGATTTGCGACCACAATGTCAATCAAGGGGATCAAGGTTGCTCTTTTCCCTAAGGTGTTCCCCATGTCACTCGAACCTGTATGCCAAAAATGGTTCTACACTCTCCTCAACAAGGATATAACCCACTTGGGATGACATAACTCAAGRGTTCATGACGCGATACAAAAGCAACWTTCAAGTTTCTACCTCACTAAGGGAACTTGAAATCCTCAAGCAAGGGGATAAAGAGGGCTTCACCACCTACCTTGCACGATGGAAGGAAACAGCAGCCCAAATGATCAGTCARCCCAGGAAAAAGAATTGGTGAAAATATTCATCATGAAGTTGCTCCCCGAGTACCGCAATCACCTTCGCTACTTGGACCTAGACACCTTTGACAAGGTCTACCGCATTGGCATCGAGATTGAGGATGATCTCCTAAAAGAAGAAGCAAAGAACAAGTCAGGTGGCCGCCAAAAGAACGACAACCAACTCATCAATGGATGTGTCGAATGTCAATGATATTGAAGCAACCGCACCTCCGACAAAGCGCTCTAAACGCCAATTCACTCCGCTTGGAATGTCCTACACCCAAGCATTTGATCGCTTCAACACTAGAGGCCGAATTACTCTAGTCGATCCTACAGCTAATCCTCCGATTGAGAAGAGGTCTCTAAAATGGGATCCATCAAAGTATTGCAAGTATCACCGCGTTAACGATCAAACCACTGAGTTATGCAACACAGTTAGGACCATTATACAAGGTATGATTGATGATGGGCTCCTTCCTATCCCTCCAGGAGGAAAATATCCAAGCAT
>SNQN01000048.1:24146-37951 GCA_008642245.1 Bassia scoparia | reverse complement strand
ATACTATAGTATGTCTTCAATCAAGATCGACCAAATTGCATGTTTCGCGCCAAATAAAGACTAATTCATGGCCAAATCTTGGCTATTTAGGCACCCTTTAATACGGAATTTCAACAACCACATGTCGAACAACAAATAGTTCCTATATGCATATATTCCTGTAAGTAACTCACATAGTACTTGCATGCTTAGGGTTAAAACGGAAATTTGTTTGTTGTCTTTTTTAAATGGACTCGAATGACAAAGTAGAGGTCGCTAGGCGCGGGGGGGGGGGGGTGGGTGTGCACTTACTCACCTGTACCCTTGTCTCCTAATCCAGACCTTGGTGCACTCAGACATGGAGTCCTTGCCTTTGCTCTATGCCAATTATAGGCAAGGCTCTAAAACGAGTTTTCTGCAGCTTCCCAAAAGAAGTGCTTGCCAAGTGCACTCTTTACTCGTTTCGAGTATTAAAACAACAAATACTCCAGACAACTACACTATGTAGAGTAAGAATTCGATTCTAGCAACAAAAACAAAGTCATCAACTAATTGTACGATCCCGGAACGAGCAGATGGACCGAACTAAGTCCGGCACTGGGATCTGCCCCGGTGCCCGTACATGCCGATGAGGAAAAGTACGGGCGTTTCAAAATAGATCTAATTCGAAAGTTGTGGCAGAAATCATAAATTAAATCACATTTACTTGAGTTGAATTAAAGTGGTATGTTTGAAATCTCCTACACCGATGGGCCCAAAAAATAGGCAGAAAATTATCTTTATTAAATTATTTCTATTTTTAGGCCATTTTTCTTAGTAAAATATTTTTTAGAATTATTTTTGAAGGTCATTTCTAAGATTTTTCATTCTCATCTTTTTCTTCTCATTTTCTGAGTTCGCCGGTATTTTAAAAAATTTCTAATTTTTCTATGAATTTTACAAGTTTGCGAAATGATTTCTAAATAAATAAATTCATAAATTCTAAGAGAAATCAAAGAAATTGGGAACGATCAGGAATGTTTTAGAAGATTAATCTTGATCTCCAAGGAAGCAAAATATGATAAAGGATAATTCTCGGATAATAGATTGATCCAAAAGATATAGACGAAAAATTCTCAAAGATATCAAACAAAAAGATAATAGATAGATAGATAGATAGATAGATAGATAGATAGATAATAGATAGATAGATAGATAGATAGATAGATAGATAGATAGATAGATAGATAGATAGATAGATAGATAGATAGATAAATAGATAGATAGATAGATAGATAGAAGATAGATAGATAGATAGATAGATAGATAGATAGATAGATAGATAATAAGATAGATAGATAAGATAGATAGATAGATAGATAGATAGAATAGATAGATAGATAGATAGATAGATAGATAGATAGATAGTAGATAGTGATAGATAGATAGATTAGATAGAAGATTAAGATAGATAGATAGATAGATAGATAGATAGATAGATAGATAGATAGATAGATAGATAGATAGATTAGATAGACTGTAGATAGATAGAGATAGATAGATAGATAGATAGATAGATAGATAGATAGATAGATAGATAGATAGATAGATAGATAGATATATAGATAGATAGATAGATAGATAGATAGATATAGATAGATAGATAGATAGATTAGATAGATAGATAGATAGATAGATAGATAGATAGATAGATAGATCGATGATAGATAGATAGATAGATAGATAGATAGATAGATAGATAGATAGATAAGATAGATAGATTAGATATAGATAGATAGATAGATATGATAGATAGATAGATAGATAGATAGATAGATGAGATAGATAGAATAGATAGATAGATAGCATAGATAGACTAGATTAGATAAGATAGAGTAGATAGATAGATAGAGTAGATAGATAGATAGATTAGATAGATTAGATAGATAGGATAGATAGATAGATAGATAGATAGATAGATTAGATAGATAGATAGATAGATAGATAGATAGATAGATAGATAGATAGATAGATAGATAGATAGATAGATAGATAGATAGATAGATAGATAGATATAATTAGTTTTACTATCTTATCCTTCCCCAAAATGCCTATAAATAAATGCTCTTGGTGCTTATTCAAACAACAAAAAAAAAAAAAAAATCAGCTTCAATGAACGAAAATCAGTATTCGAAGTGCAATTCAAAGCTCTCAAAAGTCTCTCTCTAATTCAAATTCAATCCATAAACACAAACCACTCTCAAAATCAAAAGTCCTTCAAATTCGTCACAGTTTTCGGAGTTGTATCTTTGCGGATTTAGGTACAAATTCCGAGGCTATTCAATCAAACTCTCTCTTCTTTTGTTATTTATTTTGATTAATATAATAAATTGAATTTCGTTTTGCTTTTGGTTTTCAATCATGTAAATTCATTTGTTTTCAATCGTTTTCGACTTYTCGCAATCGTTTAATTATAATTGTCAATGCTAACGATTTCCTTGGTTGTGATAAGAGATTCAATTGGAAGCAAAGTTTTTTATACACTAACCTTTATTTGTTTTCTTTTGTATTGATAGCGATACAAGGTGAGTTGGTTTGTATATATTTGAGTTTTGATTTCTATATATATATATTATTCTTGATCTTTGCGCTTATGACTCTTTCTATTGCTTAATCAAGATCGAAATTTGCTTGAAGCATATTAAATTCACATTAATTATGGACGAACGGATTTTAGGCACCATATTAATTTGATTAATCTAAAATGGRCGTGATTATTAGGCTAGGTAGTGATGCATGCATAATATAAATCAACTCTCATAGTAAATATTTATTTAGTTCACTTTTTAAGGACAAATCGACATACTCTTTGAATTCAATGATTATGATTTATGGAACTATAATGAGACCGAGCAGAGACCGCTACATACGGATGAATTGGGTCAAATTAAAGATCTTATCTGTACCATGTCCCCGAAAGTTTGGCACCAATATTTCGGGCGTTTGTGATTAACCTGTATAGGCACAGTAGGGATCTCCTCTATCGACAACACCCCCCAACACACTCATGTGCGGTATCTATGCCTCAAGCTCAAAATTCGAGCGTTTGTGATTAATCTGTATAGGCCCGATAAGGGCACACGCCTACACCACCCTATATTACTAGCTTYATGTTTTTTACTGTAGGGTGAAACCTAAGGGTTTCATCCCTCTATAAATATGGGTGTTTTTCGCCATTATAACAATACACAGAACTGAATACAATACATACGTATCAGTGTAAAACCTTCTCTATTCTATATTTTTCACGACACGTTATCAGCACGACCACAATATCAGGTATACTTATACCTGCTCTAAATCAAACAAAGTGATAATTGTTTCGTAAAAAATGTTTTTTGAGAGTATGCTTTATAGTTTCCCATATCTAGGAACCTCTATATCAGAAACTCACAAAGGGAATATCACTTTGTTACTATCCGTATATAAATTTATGTTTGTCCTCTTTTATTGTTTACCATTTACACTTATCTGGGTACGACTACTTTGGTAAACTAATAATCACATATACTATAACTTGTTATAGTTACCTAACATAATATTATGCATACATATAGTTATTATAGTATGGATGATAATACGTAATGTCTTATATATTCTTTTATGTCCTTGTTCTTTGAGCATTAATCAGGCTAAAAATTAAAATAAAATTAAAATTAAATTAAATTAAAAATGATGCAGCCTTTATAATTTTAATACTATTTGTTTTATACTTTTACGTCTTTCTTTGTTTTTCGAACCCGCGATCTCTTGCACAAATTTTGGGTTCTCGGACCACCATGGCTTGCATCCCAGTGTGATAATTCTTGCAAACATTATATTTTTAAGGGATTTTTCCCCATAAACCCCTGACTTTTAGCCTAATAACCCATATACCCCCGTGTTTTTAGAAACGACTCATATACCCTCCACTTCAGAAAAAATAGCCCAAATACCCACTTACTTTGATGAAAGCTAACGGCATTAGTTTTTAACATAATTAACACCTAAATTAACTAATTATATTAATTACATCAATTCATTCTCTCTCCCCTCTAAGTTCATCTTCTATCTCCCCTTCTTTTCTCTCTCTACATTGCTACCACCACCGCCGCTGTCTCACTTCCTCACCACCACTAACGCCACTCTCTCTCCTCCATCCACGACTTCTCTCCTTTACCTCTTCTCCGATTCCCCATTTTCACTAATATGGTACAAGTTTGTACTTCATCAATTTATGACATTTTTTGGGAGGAGATTTTCTGGAAATTTGCTATTCAATTCGTTCGTTACTCAAAATTGTAAGTATTCTCATTCCAATTTTTCTTCGATCGTCACTTTTGATGGGTTCGTGCTGCTTCATGGTGGGTTTCGATTGATGTTGGATTGAAGGAGGTAAGAAGAAGGAAGGTAGAAGAATGAAGCTTGAATTTGGGTGGTTCAATTTTTGGGTTTTTTTGTATTTTTGGGTTTTTTTTGGATTTTTTGGAGATTTAATTCTAGAATTTTGGGCTCATTGGTCTAAGAATGAAAATGATGAGTATAATAAGGTTAAGTTTATGGATTTTGTATGAATGAAGAGATAGGGAAGAACAAATCCAAATAAATAAAACAAAACAAAAAACACTTTCTTTTTTTTTGTTTTCCTTGATTTTCATTCTACTTTTGCTATTGCATTCGTTCTTCTTCCTTTGTTTTTTCAGCGAATAATCGGTTCTTGAAGTGAGATGATAAGAAAGGGTTTTTTTCTAGGTTTTAACAATGGCGTTCGAATATGCGAGTTGTTGACTTTGGTGGGGTGGAATTCTGAGCGTGTTGAGTGTTAGTAATTTGGAGGGGATTAATGATTCTGTTGTGTGGCAAGATGCAAATCTTCTCTACTCTTTCTGTTCTCTTCGCCATTCTTTCTGTTGTTGCTCTGGTAACTGCTTCAATTTGGTTGTTTAATGGTTGAATTTTGCTATGAAATGGGTTGTTTGTTTTTTGGTTTTTGTTGGGTTTTTCTTTGCAATGCGAATTATATTGTCATTTGAAGGGGTAGAAAGAAGATGGAGGAGACAGAATTATGAGCTAACTTTTTTTTTCTTTTCTTTTTTTTTTTTTTTACTATATGAGCTAAGTATGTTAAATGAAGGGTTAATCAGAAAAACATTAACCGGTGTTAACTTTTCCGTTAGAGTAAGGGTATTTGGGCTATATATCTTGATGTCAGGGTATATGAGGCGTTTCTTTAAAACACGGGGGTATATGGGTTTATTAGCTAAACGTCAGGGTATGCATGGGCGAGAAAATCCCTATTTTTAAACATATACACATATTAATACTGTTCTTTCTACCAAAACTACATTGTTATTTTCGCTGCCTGTGATAAAACAGTTCATTATACAATTATGATTTATACTATATAAAAGGCGGATTACTTTTACCCTTTTCACCACAAAATTTCTTATCTTATCTTATCTTATCTTATCTTATCCTTTTACATCTCACTCTAAAATTTTCATCTTTTTCATCCTCCTAATACTCGACCACCATGGCTCCCGCCGACGATGATCAATCCCCTCCAATCCTCCATCATTCTCTTTTGAAGAAGATTTAAAACAAATACAAATTTATTTAATCTTAATTGCAGGATTATTTGTATTACTTGTAGCATTAGTACTTTTCATGTTAACACAAATATAATATCTTATCATTGTTATCCTTATTTATATTGTTTTTGTTGTTCATGTTTTTGTTATTTTACTTGTTTTTCATTCTATTATTTTTCGTTTGTATATTTATTTATGTTTTAACTATAAATCCTCAAGGGGGAGGAATTCATGATATTAGTTTATTATTGTATTATGGAATAAAACTAACAATATAAATTTTTTTTGTAGCTAATATGCACTAGTAGAGAAATCATCAAAAACTGGGGTTATTTAGGGGTCAAAAGCCGGGGTTAAAATAACCCCAGCTTTTGACTTCACAAAAGCTGGGGTTTTTAGCTAAAAACCCCAGCTTTTGACTACTATATATATAAAAAAAATTTAGCCCATGTTTTGTCTCTCAAAATGAGAGACAAAACATGGGCTAATTTATTTTATTTTTTTGTTATTTTCATCCTAAAATGATAACCAAAGTGTTACATATACATATAAATATCAATTTCCATTAAAATTGGGTAAAAAATACAAATATATGAGTATAAATTACACTCATTAAAAAAAATAAACTTGTACATATTTTGATGAGGTAAATGATTAAAGAGTATATTAAAAATTACATAAGAAATTTAATAATTAAACATCCAAATAAATCCATGGAGAAACATAGATCTTTCCATCTTCAAATCACCTTCATCTTGCCATCCTGAGATTCAATAAAAACATTAAAACAAATGTCAAATTACAGTAAAAAAATTAGATAAAAATGAGAAGAAAAAAAACGAAGTAAATTAAAACCCCATATCAGAAAATGCAAACAGCAAATAAAAAAAAGTTAATACTCGCTCTGGCCTAAACAGTAACCGAGATGTTTAAAACTCTATGAACAGGCTCTTGATGTCCAAAAAGATGATTAAACCGAGAAGCAACAGGATTGGACATTTCCTCCTCATCAAAGGCACCAGACTTTTGGTTATGAACACCACCGGATATTGTTTCCATTAGATTGTCGAGAAGATTCTCAGCTGCAGTGTGTTCAGGCATTTTTCCTGAAGATTAAACAAACTGAAAACAGTTCCTAGGGGAAAAAGTGAGAGTTCTTAATTTCTCAGCCTCTCAGGTCATATGAGATAATTAGATAACCAAATTCCTATAAATCTAGTAACTCCCTAAAATTGAATTAAATCATATCCTCCATTCAATCTGTTGATCCGATATTGATAAATGTTCCTTACACGCTAAATACTGAATTGTACTAACTACTAAGTTTGMCCATAGGGTATCCCAATTCCACATGTCAAATTGTCAAAAGATGAAATGTAATCAACGTCAAAAGATGAATAAGCTAGCAATTTTTTGATTTTACAAGAAAGCAAAGGGAAAAGGCAGCAAGAAAGGAACATACCAAAAAAAAGGTTCTTTCAAACCCAAACACAAACACTAAGGAAGTTCTGGATTTCGACTTGACGGAAGTCCTTTCCCTCTCTGACTAGGATTTGCCATTATCTTTCTGATTTGAGCTACAAAATATCTCTTCAACGCTAATAATCAAAATTTTGAACTAATTCACAACAAGATTCCGGATCTATAAAAACTTCTATTTTTCTTTCAGATTGGGCTAATTGATAGCAGAATTTTAGACAAAAAAATCGAAAAAGATTCACAAGAACTAATTAAAAACATCCTTACCGTAGTTGGATCTTACTCAGGAATACTGATCTCTACCTGTAAAAATATAAAGCAAAAAACTAAAAAAATAGCAATTACTGTTGATAATATCCAATTGACAATTGCTCAAATTTAGGATTATAGCTTAAATTTCAACAAATTCTATCTGTGATGTCGTTGCACAATTGTTATCTCTATTCTCATTGATTGTCATGATTAACAACAATTACACTGACAAAAGCATACACAATATAAACAACATCGGTTTCAAAAAGAAAAAATATAAGACAAAAATTGCAACAAGCACAAACCTAAACCCTTAAAAAACAGATTCGACAAAATCACTACAGCAAATATTTAATACCTGAATGAGCAACCTTATAAGCAGTGAGTTCAATTGAAATCTATCTAGAGAACACTAGAACTGCAATCAAGTATTTCATTTCAAACATCCAAAATCATTTCAAACTCACCTCAAAATCAGACCTACATTTGTTCCAAAACCAGACCCCAAATCATCCCAAATTCTGGCAGTAAATTCATCTCAAAATCTGACCAAAAATCGCCCCTAAATTCAGTTACAAATTCGACACAGTTCACTCAAAGATTTGTTATTTGATTGTGAGGGTAAATGTTAGGATTTCAGATTTTTAATTGTATTAATAAAAATAAAATTATGTGTTTTTCCCCCTTAAACCTTAGCWACTAGTCTACTTCTATTAACAACTGGTCTGATCAAATAGTAATAATCGAATCTTCCCAATTGTGTATTTGTTTATAGTGTCAATCATGGACAAGTTGACAATAATCAAATAATAGGGAGGTCAAAACGTGTCCAAATCTCGAAATGAACGACTACTACAAACTTATAATTAGCTTATTTGTATTATCTGTAAATCGGGGCATTTATGCTGCACATTGAATTGATAACATATACACTGATATATAGTCACTAATAAAGTTCTTTATTCTTTTGCTAGAATAAGAAGTATAGAAAAGAACTACTCCAGAAAGAAAGAAAGAAAGAAAGAAAGAAAGAAAGAAAGAAAGAAAGAAAGAAAGAAAGAAAGAAAGAAAGAAAGAAAATAAAGAAGTGACAAAGTGAACCTTAGCAATTGATAACATATACAGTGATACATAATCACCAACAAGTGCAAGTAATAAGTGACCACCGGAAACATAAGCAAATCATATCTTAATATAGAAACCAAGCAATTCTTAAAGCAAAATCGAAAAAAATCGAAATCGAAAAAAAGAAATCGAAAACAAATCTGGAAAATTAAGAAATCTATGAACTAATTTCAAACAAAATAGAAAAACATAAAATATGGGGGGGGGGGGAAATGAAATCTGGAAACTAAGTTTAAGCAAAATCGAAAAAAATGATTTCTGAAAAAAAATCGAGAAAATGAAATCGTGAAATAACTAATTTTAAACCCTAATTTTMAAATCGAAATCGAAAAACCTAATTACAAACAAATCATGAAAACAAAAAAAATCAAGCACCAACAACGAAAACCCCAACTGAAAAAGAAGAAGAAGAAGAAGAAGTTACGTGTGTTGCTTCGTCGTCGTCGGAGATTAGGGAGAAGAAGTCACCTCCATCTTCTACTCTGTTCTTATATGTGTGAAGTGAAAGAGGAGAGAGAATTTAAAGAGATGAGAGGCGTAAGGAGAGACAAGGAAAGAGGACAGAGAGGTTAAAGACGTGTAAGAAGAGAAGAAGGGAAAGAGGAGAGAGAATTTGTTAGGAAGAATGCGTTGTTAGAGACGAATGAATAGGGTTTGTATGCTGCGTTTTGTTTAGAGATTTCCTTGTTTTATTTTATTAATTTTTTTAATATAGTTAAAAGCAGGGGTTTTCTCAAAAAACCCCAGCTTTTGTGATTTTTTCAATTTTTTYGCCTCTAAGATGGGTTAAATGCTGGGGGTTTTTAAAAAACCCTAACTTTTGAGCTGCATTTGTCTATTTTTCTACTAGTGATGAGTGATTTGATAAAAAGAGAATTCAACATTCTTAACCTATCTGGTCAAAAATTCTTGGAATGAATTTGAAAGCCAAAGAATTGGAGCATGCTATTAAGGATCCTCCCATTGAGAAAAATGCTGATGGAACCACAATTGTAAAATTGTCACTGAGCAAGACAAGGCAAAAGCCTTGGTGCTGCTTAGGTACCACTTACACGAGAGTTTAGAAACTGAGTACCTTTTAGTTGATGATTCCAAAGAATTATGAGACAAACTAAATGAAAGGTACGAACACCACAAAAGGGTTCTCCTRCCTAAGGCTCAGTTCAAATGGACCAATTTGAGCTACTAAGATTTTAAATCCATCAGTGACTATAATTCCAATTTGCATAGAATAGTATCTATACTGAGATACCGGGATTAGATAATCACTAAAGAACAAATGATTGAGAAAAATCTCACCACCTTTCATGCAAGCAACATATTGTTGCAAGAGAAATATCGTGAAAGGAGGTTCAAGAAGTTTTCTGATATGATGTTTGTGTAGTTGGTTGCTGAAGAATACAATGACCTCCTAATGAAAAATCATAACCTTAGACCATGTGGGTCTTTGGCATTTCATGAGGCAAATGCAGTTTAAAATTGCAACCCATCTAAGGCAAATGCAATAAACAAAGGTAGGAGAGGAAATCATAATGGTCGCAGACGAGGCCGCGGAAGGAACTTTCACGAACGAGGTCGTAGACACGGTAGAAATAACCTTTCCCCAAGAAACAACAAGTAGAAAGGTCACCAACATGGAAATCGTACCATCAACTAAATTCCTTAAAAGGAAATGATAAATGCTACAGGTGTGGAATGATAGGACATTGGGGACGTACATGTTGTGCCGCAAAACATTTTGTAGACTTGTACCGAGTGATCAGGCGGTTTTGGCGGTCGTTGAGTTCACCAAACCCCTCGATGCAAACAAAATTTATAAGTCCTAAGTACTTGCTAACAAATAGTATAGCAAGTAGGGTCGAATCCCAAGAGAATCATAGTTTGTTTGGGTTTAAAAACTTAGCTTTGGGAAGGAAAATGAAATTGGAGTTGTAAATTGCTAGCACTATAAGTAAACTAGGAAACTCTGGATTTGAAAACAACAATTATCACAAACACTTAGGAACACTAGCTTACCCAACTATATAAAGGATTTTTATTCCAATCAAAGTTTTAGTCTCAAATCAACATTTAAGCAATTGTGATCTTAGTTTAGCAAAATAGTTGGAATCATCTCCCAAGTCATCCAACTCTGCCATTGTTGGATCTACTGAACGTTACAAGAGGGGGGGTGAATTGTAACTTAAAGAAACTTGAGCTTTTTGCGGAATTTAAAAATGAAAGTAAAGGAACACGAGATGCGAGTTTTCACAAACACAGAAACTCTCCTTGACAACTTGTCAAGAGATAAAACTATGACCTGACACCAAACAGGATTTCTTCTTAGATTAATTRGGATACCACACCTAGTACAATCTAAGTTCTCTTCCAAGTTCCTTTCGAACTCGAAAGCTTCTCAACCAACCCCTCTGTTGATTGAGCACTCACACTCTTGTAAGCTAAACTCTCTTACAAGCCTCTCTGGATTAACACTCAACCCAAAGCCCTCTTCAAGTAACAACTCTACTTGAAGCAATTACAACTCGATTTGTAAAAACTAAAACTGTTTAGCAATTGTGTGTAGGAATGACTCAATTTATTTTTTATGCTCAAGTGTATATTAAATTGATTTGCTCTTATATATTTATAGACCAATATTATGCGTGGAATGGAAGCAGTAAGTCCACTACACATCACTTCCTACTAAGTAGGAAGTCATGCCTTAGTGGAAGTTGGCATGCACGTCCATATAGCACACGATCTATTAATCATTAAATTATAGCCGTTTGCCCCTTAAATTTCTCAACTAATTTTGCCTTGATYAACAAGCTTTAGGCACTAGCTATTCACACGTTTTTATTTCCTTAATTTTTTCAAATTAGTTAGGATATTTTTCACCAAAAATCTTTTTATCGAAAAACACTTTTATAAAATATAATAAGGTAAAATTGAGATTTTCATAAATTAATTCTAACAAGATAAAATTGGAAGGGTGAAAAAGATTCTATTCGAAAATCAACTACCTAGGATTTATTAATTTCTTACAGATATCTTTTTAACACTTATCCTTAATTTATATCTTTTAATAAAATTCCTTTATTAAATCCGATTTTATGCCTTACATTTTATTGAGCCATATTCCCACACAATAATGCTAATAAACTTACAATKAGTCTAAAATATAAATATCCTAAACTTATTATACCCTAATGCTTCTAATATCGAATCACCAGTAAGTCTCGAATCTTGATTCTCCAAGGGACTCGAGTTCCTTGCATTTGAGTTTCTTCCTTGAACTCTTCAGTCTTCAAAATCACAGAAGCTCCCTTTCCACTCTTTGGATGATCCTAACTTCATTAAGACTTTCAAGACATATTTCTTGTAAATCACATCTAACACACACATCATTTCTAAACACATGAGTTTTCTTTTGTTTGTTTATTCATTCATCAAAACTAGGGTTCAACAATATTCCCCCTTTTTGATGAATGACAAACAAGCAAACTCTTAAATCATTTAAACCAATGGATATGATCAGTGTGTTAGTTTCATAAGTTAACCAATGTAGCATAAAACATATAAATTTAAAAACTTTAAATGATCATTTAAACTTTTATACTTTATAACAAAATTGATTACCTTGGTTACTTTATATGTGCTTTGCGGTGGAACTTGCTCATCAAVTGTTGTTTCCCAAGAGGTTTGCCCTTTCTTCCCCCTTTGGCATTCATCAAAAAACATAGACAAAAATATAGATTGCTCATAGCATAGCACCAAGTCAATTGGTGGCACCTTTTCAACACATATAAAACAGCAAGTATGCAAGCAAGTCATCACAAATATTTAATAAGCAAATTATTTATATATATGCAAGGTGCAAAGCCCATAATAGTTCAACCAAAAAAAACCATAAGCACCCTTGTGCAAAAACCAAAGTCAACAGAATCCAAAAGATTTAGTTACAGACCCAATTGATAATTGTTTGATAATAATAATTAGATAGAATTGGGATAGGCTAAATAATATAATGGGATAGGGGAAGGAACACGGCTGCATGCAGGACCAACACCAAGTTCAGCAAGGATCTCAAATAACTTGGCCATTATCTGCTTCTACCCTTTGTCCAACTGCAGAGATGCTGAAGTGAGACCACTGACTATGTTCTTCGCGTTCACGGCCTGATGTCCCAGCATAGCTTCTATTGTAGAAAAACGAGCTAAGACTTGATCCAGCTTGCCGTGTAGAGATTGAACCTCAGTTTTGAGATTCTTTAGTTCCTCAGTAATGTGAGAGGGACTAAAGCTCCCAAATCCAAGATTGGTGGTCAATTTCAGACCACTCCCTTTCATCTCAGGCACAGGCACAGGCACATCTCGTGGAGGATCTGCAYCCTTCTTTGGAGGAACTTCTGCCACTGGTGGAGGAACATCAACAGTAATAGGAGGAACTTGAGCTGCTTGAGCTGGAGGAACTTGTGCTGGAGGAACTTGAGCTGGAGAAAATGGAGCTGCTGGTGGAGGAACTTGAGCTTCAGTTTCCTCAGATACCTTTGGCTTTGTCTCTTCCTCATCGAGCTCAAATATGACATGCACAGGCTCCTTATCACTCCCTTTTCGTGTGCTCCTGGTACTCTTCCTCTGAGAAAAACCACTTCTCCCTTTGCCCCTACCACCCCGTCTACTAGTGGGCTTAACTACTTCTTCTTCTTCCRGAGTTTCTTCAGAAACATGTTCTACCTTCTCTGGACTCTTTACATCATCAGTTTCCATCTCACTGGTCTTACTCTCATTCTCTTCTTCTGGTTCCTCTGTCTCCTGAAAAACACATTCTCCCTCCTTCACATCTAGACCCATCTACTGCAGGACGTACTGGGTTGAATAAAGAAGAATTTGTGTGCATAAGTAAGACTTCTATCTATATTGATGTTAATACCCCTCAAGGAAAGTCACAGCAAATTGCCATAACCAATTTTCATATTCGAATAATGCAGTGGGTGAGATGTTGTATCATCAAAGAAGAAAAATAATTTTGATTTTGTTTTCAAGACAGTAAATTAACACAACATCAAGATGGTTGCGTTATCTCGATGTTGTGTTCTAGGGATTATAAGAACGAAAGACAAGATTAAAGAGTAATTTCTGAATGGGACTGAAATTTTTGTGTTTTTTACAGAATCAGGAATGACCATTGACTCTACCATGCTATCAATGCTCACACCCTCAACAGACTTCCTCACCTTCTTCCATCTACAATTTCTCATAAGCCCTTTAGAAATAATCCCAAAACACTCGTTTAAGTACTTGGAATGCCTTACTTAAGTCCTGAGCAGTGGAATTCAATGGATCTATTTTAATTTTAAAAGAATCAAGAGTTCCAATAACA
>SNQN01000048.1:0-15685 GCA_008642245.1 Bassia scoparia | reverse complement strand
GAAAAAATAAAAAATAAAAAATAAATTGTTTTGTGGAAAAAATTAATTTGACCTTGAACTATTGAACAAAACAAATTTGGGCCTTGACACTTAAGCACATAATATCAATAAGCTTTGTTTAAACATAAGTGACAACATGTTAACACACAAGTGAAGTACATGCATATACTCAGTGTAATGTTATTCACATAAAATTCTGCATGAGATATACATACAGGTCTTATTCTTTAGGGAACATACCTTGGGAATTTTGGATCACCTCTTTAGGATAGTTGAATCATTCCAAGTTCCATGCGCATTCTTTCAAAACGATCTCTTGCTAGTGGCTTAGTCAAAATATTAGCTACTTGATTCTCAGTTTCACAAAAATCCAATTTGATTAAGCCTTTTTCAACATAATCTTTTAAGAAATGATGTCTTATATGAATATGTTTGACTCTTGAGTGATATACTGGATCTTTTGAAATACAAATTGCACTGGTATTATCACAATAAATTGAGATGCAATCATACCTTAATCCAAAGTCTCTCAATTGTTGTTTGATCCAAAGGACTTGTGAACAACATGCTGTTGCAACTACATACTCAGCCTTTGCAGTAGAGAGAGCTACAATATTTTGTTTCTTAGATGCCCAAGAAACTAAACATGACCCAAGGAACTAAACTGTTCCTGAGGTACTCTTTCTGTTTACTAAATCACATGCATAGTCTGCATCTGTAAAGCCTCTTAAATCAAAGTTGTCACTTCTAGAATAGAAGAGACTTAGGTTCTGAGTTCCTTTTAAATACCGGAATATCCTTTTCACAGCAATTAGATGTGATTCCTTAGGATTGGATTGAAAATGAGCACATACACTAACACTAAAGGATATATCTGGTCTACTAGCAGTGAGATATAAAAGCGAACCAATCATACCTCTATACATTTTCTGATCGACTGAGATTCCTTGTGGATCTTCATCCAGCTTAGTACCAGTTTCCATACGAGTGTCATTTGTTTTAGCTTGATCTAAGTTATACCTTTTCAAAAGTTCCTTTAGTATATTTTTGRTGATGGATGTAGTTCCCCSTCTKTGTTTGCTTTATTTGCAAACCTAGAAAGAAGTTCAACTCACCCATCATACTCATTTCAAATTCTCCACTCATTAAATCAGCAAAGTATTTACACAGTATTTCATTAGTAGCACCAAATATAATGTCATCCACATAGATTTGGACAACTAAAAGATCAGTTCCTTTTGATTTCAAAAACAAAGTTTTGTCAACCTTTCCTCTTTTAAAATCATTATGTAAAAGAAACTTTGAAAGTCTTTCATACCAGGCCCTTGGTGCTTGCTTTAGCCCATAGAGAGCTTTGTGAAGCTTAAACACATGATTAGGAAATTTTTGGTTTTCAAAACCTGGAGGTTGTTCAACATAGACTTCCTCTTGTAAGTATCCATTTAGAAAAGCACATTTAACATCCATTTGATACAGTTTGAAACCCATGAAAGATGCAAAAGCAATTAAGATTCGAATAGCTTCTAACCTTGCTACCGGTGCAAAATTTTCTTCAAAGTCAATGCCCTCTTGTTGGTTATAACCTTTTACAACTAGTATGGCCTTGTTTCTTATTATAGTACCATATTCATCTAGTTTATTCCTAAAAACCCATATTAATCCAATTATCTTTTTGTTTTTAGGAAGAGGTTCAAGATGACATACCTTGTTTCTTTCAAACTCATTTAATTCATCTTGCATGGCATTTACCCAATCTGCATCTCTTAGAGCTTCTTCATGATTTTTAGGTTCAACAATGGGCAGAAATGCATGGAAGGCANGCCCTCTTGTTGGTTATAACCTTTTACAACTAGTATGGCCTTGTTTCTTATTATAGTACCATATTCATCTAGTTTATTCCTAAAAACCCATATTAATCCAATTATCTTTTTGTTTTTAGGAAGAGGTTCAAGATGACATACCTTGTTTCTTTCAAACTCATTTAATTCATCTTGCATGGCATTTACCCAATCTGCATCTCTTAGAGCTTCTTCATGATTTTTAGGTTCAACAATGGGCAGAAATGCATGGAAGGCARAGAAGTTTTTTAATTGAGCTCTCGTTTGAGTTCCTTTATTGATGTCACTTATAATGAGATCYGTAGGGTGAGATTTCTTATGTTTCCAGGGTTTAGGTTGGAAATCCCTCACAGGAACTCCTTGTTGAGCAGACTTAGCTTGAGTTCCTTCTACCCCTTCATTCTCTTCAGCTTCTCTTTCTTCTGCAATTTCAGGTTGAGGAACTTCATGTGCTTCTTCCTGAACTACAAGGATATCTTTATTCATCTTATAGGATTCCTCATCCGGATCTAGCTTTCTAACCATCCCAATTTCAGAATCATTGTTTTCAAGTTCATGCATCTTCAAATGTGTGTTAGTTTCATCAAATATCACATGTATACTTTCTTCAACACACATAGAATTTTTGTTATAGACTCTGTAAGCCTTGCTATGATTGGAATAGCCAAGGAATACAACTTCATCACTTCTTTCATCAAACTTTCCTAAGTTCTTCTTAACATTGTTATGGACAAAACACTTACAACCAAATGTTCTTAGATGTGAGATGTTAGGTTTTCTGCCATTTAATAATTCATAGGGAGTCTTGTTAATTATAGGTATAAGGAGAACTCTATTAATAATGTAACATGCAGTATTAATGGCTTCAGCCRAGAAACTTCTTAKAAGACCACTTGCTTTAAGCATGGTCCTGGCCATATCTTCCAATGTCCTGTTCTTCCTTTCAATAACTCCATTTTGTTGAGGAGTTCTAGGAGTTGAGAAATTATGGTTCATGACACTTTCCCTGCAAAGCTCATCAAACTTAGAGTTTTCAAATTCAGTTCCATGATCAGACCTTATATGAACTATTTGAAATCCACTTGATTTCTGTATCCTTTTGGTAAAGGCAACAAATTCATCATAAGTTTCATCTTTGCTAGTCAGAAATATTACRCAAGTGAATCTAGAATAATCATCTACAATAACAAGAACATACCTTTTACCACTTCTACTTTGAATTCTCAAAGGACCACAGAGAACCATATGAATTAGTTCTAATGGTTGGTTNCGACAAATGAAGAAATTAGAGCCAAAACAATGTCAAGAACTAACAACTTTCTCTCTCTCCTAAAAATAAGAACAAGGAAAAAGATGAAACGAAATTCTAGAGAAAACAAAAAACTAAAATATGAGAATTGTAATTGATGTAAAACTAATTGCTACTCACTATTCTAATCTCTCTCTATCTTACCCTCACTACTTGTTTTTCCTCAAACAATATATACAAACTCAATTACAAGGCRTACAATATTTACAAAATTGCCATTACTAATTTCCAGATGTGCCAAATACACCTCAGGAGTCAAGTCAAATCAGTCGACGGAGCATAAATTCAATGTAATCCGGAGTGCCACGCAGGCGTGGGCTAACGCGCGTGAGGTGGTGTGTGTGGCCTGGAAATGCGCGGGTGGTGATGCGTGCCACCACCTCAATGCGCGTACGCTCAAAAACCTTACTATAATGGTTWAAAGCACGTGAGGGGGGATGTGCGGGCCGACACGTGGACGACATGGGAGGCGCGTGCGGTGGCGCGTGCCACACCTCCCCATGCGCGTACGCGCATTTTTGGTTCTGGTATGGAGACCCCCTCTGCAGGCGCATATGGTGGCGCGGGCTGTCATGTGAGGCGTGTGCCACTGTCTCGATGTGTGTGCGCTCACTTTTGCTTCTGCCTCAACCTACTCAACTTCTTCAACTTCGAACGTCCATAACTTCGCGCTTGGAATGCAGCCTATAATATACTGTTGGAAAGCTCTCAGAGTCTAATTTCTAACGCAAAAAGTCTCACCTGCAAATTAAAAGTGTGTAGAAGGATATGGCTCGAAGAAGCTGTTAGAGTACATGTTCAAACACTCTAAGGGTTAACCTTCTCAAATACAACCACGCCAACGCGTAATCAAGGCACAACACTAGCACACATATGCTTAGGCAACTTGCAAACACTCACAAAACTTGCAATTGAGTGTATAAGAATAGAAAAGAAGAGAAATCAAGTGAAAAACCTATAAAAACTACTAAAAACCAACAAAACTCTATAAAACTATACAAAGTGGAAAACTAACCAAAAGGCTAGTAAAATGATATCGAAAACACACAAATTGGCCAAAATAAGGAAGAAATAAGTGCCTAAATATGACCATTTTTGGCATTTATCACCAAGCTTTAGTGAAGTGTAAAAATGTTGAAGCAAATTTTAATGAGACATGCACACCCATCAAAAGCCTTGATGTGTCTGGTTTTATAATGGGTAACATAGAAACCGAAAATGAATTTGTCATTAGGGAAAGCAGCAACACCTAAAATCAGCAATAACTAAAATATTTCTATCCATGTATTACCATTATGTGTGTTTTCATTTTTAGTCTCATTTATGTTTTGAAGGACTTACCTCACTTATGTTTTTAAAGAACAATTCTATTTTCCGTAACTTTAATTACCATCAACACAACAAGAAAATTGGCTTCGGCCGACCACACTTACCGACCGATTTTTCGGTGGTAACAGGGGTTACCGACCGAAAATCAGTCGGAAGAGAGGTGTCGGAATCACATTCGTCGTATCAAGATTACCGACGATTTCGGTTCGTAATCCTTACCGACCAATTCCGACCGATTCCGACCAATAAATCCGACAAAAAATGGAGGGAAGGCCATTTACCGACCGATCATAAATCGGTCGATATACCGACCGATTAATCGTCGGGTAAATGGCCTTTGCCCTCCAAAAATTGGATAGCCATGGAGCATTTACCGACCGATTAATCGGTCGGGAAATTTGCTCCATGTTTTTTTTATTTTATTGGCCATTACCGACCGAAGAATCGGCGTAAATTGCTTCATGTTTTTTTTTAATTTTTATTGGCCATTACGACCGAAGAATCGGTCGGTAAATGTGGAACATGCAATTAAAAAAAAAAGCACAGAAACAGCTTTCCAAGCTGGTTTCTGCCAACCAAAAACAGAATTTCAACAAAAAACAGTCACTTTGATGAAGAAATACTAACATAAAATTAGTCTCAAATTTTATCAGGAGTTCGGCTCCTACCCTGTTAATTCCTGGCTTCGGCCCAATGAATGATCACCTTGATGGAGTTGAGCAGACACTCAAAACATATACAGAAAATAGTCGATCAATGTTTTTGGATACCTTCAAGGCATAAAGATAACACAAATGACAACATGTGACAGAGTTCAAATAAGTTTAATTAGGTCAAGTCATAACCTTGCTTTCATTGTTAAAATACACACACATACAGGCTGGTTTGATAGAGCGAGATTGAGGATAGATATATATAGCTAAAGCAGCCAATTAAGTGAGTAGTCATAGCATGCAGTAGCAACTCATACAGCAGTTGAGCAAAATTACATCCTGTCCTGCAGGTTTGGTTGCATTGGTTGCACTCGGATCCGAAGGGATCTGCTGTTGGTAATGAAGTCTCTCTGACCTGTGGATTTGTGCCAACACACCATTCCCCATCTCTCTTATGCTTCCGTCCATGATTCACTTGATCATTGCTGAAAAATGCCCTAGCTATGTACAATACGTTTCAAATTTCAATAAAAATTGATGACAGAAAATAATCCAGAATCATAACTGAGCTAGGAAGCGAAATTATTAGAAATTGTCGTAAATTAATGTTAATAACTTTTCTTTTCTGAATTCGAACCCTCTCTTAATTACTTCAAAAATGATGGGGGTACAACATACATCAATATAATAATAGTCACCCTTAAATAATTTCATCAACATCACACACATAATAGCTAGTAACAACTTACCAACATGTAACTCAGATGGTTGCCTTCCTCTTCGAGCATCCTTATCTGAAAGTTTTGAACAAATATATAATTTTCGATCATCTCGAAGAATAACAAAAATTGATTAGATTGATTAGTAAAGTGTAAGATAGAACATTGTACTACTCATATTATATTAGACGAGAACATTGGGAGCTAGTTGAGATTTATATATTACTACTTTCTTCTGGTACATGTTGTAAATATCCATCTCTCAACAAGAATCAAAAACATCAAAATTAGTTTTATGTAAGTAGTAAATTTTTTTAGTGTAATCATAAACCAATTCATCACACATTATTCATCTGTCAAACAAGTGCAAACAAATTGTAGATATATTAATTTCAAGTGACTCCGAAAATGAATGGAAATTAATCAGATATACTTGCTGCCTGTCTTTTACGTAGGTTACACCATTCTCAAGAGCATCTCAAGCGCTGAAGAAGAATCGAGACCTGGCATGCTAATAATTTCCTTTGAATAATGCTCAGTCCATTGTTTCTATTAGTTTACTCTATAGCTGCATATGAAGAAACTGCCAAACCTACCTGTAACTTTAATGTACAGTTGGGCATTTTACATGACAGAGGCTGCCTGCATTACACCAAAGTCTCACTCAAAGTTGGTGCAACTGCAAACTATGACACAAAGCCCAAAGGGCATTTGGTCATGCATAAGTAAAGAGAATTTGGAATTTTCACATTTGCGAAGTCCCAATCCACTAAATGAGCTTGAATACATTTTAGCAGCAGCAAGATTAAAGCAAAAACCAAAACATATCATCATCCTCCCTGTAGGCAAAAGGATTGAAATTTGAAAATGAAATCAAAGAGCCTAACTGAATTGAAAAATGTTTAAAGAATGTTTCACCAGTAGTCCATGAAACAGGGAAAGAGTCTCATGAATGCAAAACGGTCAATGAGAACTAGTATTAATGTAGCTTCATATTTTCCATGTGCAACTTATAATAAATTTCTAAATTCCGACCAAAATAGCACTAAATTACATCAAACTCACTAGATTTTGACCAAAAACATCTAAATTTCGACCAAAAAAAAAACCAATTGACAAGAACAAAATCAAAACACGTTAATGCTACTCAACCCAAGAGATTATCAATGAAAATAAACCCAAAAAATCAACACAAATGAAAATAAAACCAAATAAAAAAAACAATCAAAACGAAAAAAAAGGAAATTAGTACAGTTCCAAAATATTCAAGAAATCGAACAATAAATTAACCCAACTATCAATCCAAATTCAAAGCAAAACCAAGAAACAAGAGAGACACAAATCTGTAATTGCAAGAAAATGAGGCAAAAATAAGGGGAAAAGTGAGAAGAATACGGGCATCACAACCGTCAATCGAGCACCACTCGTACAAATATTAAGCATCGACACGATTGACCATACCACAAAATGATACATGAATTATATCATAAATTCATAACTGAATATCAAGAACCCTGCATTTGAATTGAAAGCACATGTATGTCATATCAAATGACCCAAATCATATCTTACAATAATACTCCACTTAGTAGCAGAATGATTGAACAAAAGAAAATTAAGAGTAAGGAGAATGAAATACAGAAATAGTAGTAAGCTATTTTACTATTTTAGATGAAGATCCAATCAGAGTATACAAACAACACAACCAAACTCACCAGCCAAATCTCTACTAATATTACAAATAATATTATCCACAATCAACTCTAACAACACCCTAATCCTATCACAACCATTTCAATCTCAACAACAATTAAAAAATTGAATAAATCCCAATAAAATGTTTTGTCAGAATAGTGGTGGACTGATCGTCATGCCTTAAATCATATTTGAAACAAATAACACAAAAGAAATTTCAACAAATGACAAAAAAAGTGAGGTAAATTCAAGCTCCAAATCAGAAAATAAAACATTTTCAGAAAAAGCGAAATAATCCCAAAAATAACAAAACCATGACAAACTAGATCTAATGATAATCAAAAATCAAATTTAAATGACAAAAAACAAAAAAAAAAACTTACCAGATCTAAGGAGGTGGCAGTGCGTGCGTGGTGTTGAGGAGAGAGAGAGTTGAACCTGGCGTGGTGTTGAGAAGAGAGAAGGCCGACGAATCTGGCCGCGACGACGAGAAGATCGAATAAAATTGAACCACACAAAAAAAAACAGATCTAAACATCTAAAACAAGGAAATCAAAAACGAGAGAAAAAAAACTGACCTTCGTAAAGTTGGCGACGAAGGGACTGAAATAAAAATGAGAGGAGAGGGAGATGGAGATGGTGATCGAGTGAAGGGAAGAGAGAGAGTGAGATCTAAAAATAGGGTTATTAAGAGAGAGAGAAGAGAGTAAGTCAGGATAGAGAGAGAGAGTAATGATATTAGGGTTGGGTTATTGAGAAAAAGAGAGAGTGCGAGATTTCAGAGAAAAAGAAAATGAATTTTTTTATTTTTAAAAAGAACAATACCGACCGATTTTTAATTCGGTCGGTGTACCGACCGATTTTTCGGTCGGTAATTGTTTTTGATTTTTTTTAATTTTCGGCTTATGGAGGGAATAAAAATCAATGATTTACCGACKGATGTTTCGSTCGGTATACCGACCGAATTTAAAATCGGTCGSTATTACCGACCGATTTTTCGGTCGGTAAATTACACCGACCAATTGCGGTCGGTGTCGGTCGGTGTTACCGACCGATTTTTTATCGGTCGATAATTTCGGTCGGCCTTAGGCGAAATTCTAGTAGTGCAATAAAATATGTTATTTTGATTTGAAACTGATTATAACTTTTATTTATTCTGAAGATATGAGTTTTTCTGTTGAAGAATCCAAATATCAATGCATTCTAGGCAATGGAGCAACACATACCATTTTGAAAAATAAAGGGTATTTTTTCAGAATTGAAGACGTCTCAAGTAAGTGTTAACACTATCTTTGGGACATCAAAACTGATAGAAGGTTATGGTAAAGCTTGCATGACACTTCCTTGTGGAACAAAATTGACAATCAATAATGCACTTTACTCAAGCAAGTCTCGAAGAAACCTTATTAGTTTTAAATATGTTCGTCGAAATGGCTATCATTTAGAAACAATGATTAAAGATCAAAAGGAGTACTTATGCCTAACAAAAGAAAAAGGTGGAAAAAGATGTATATATGAAAAATCGCCAGCATATTCATTGGGACTATATATCATTGATATACYTCCAATTGAAATAAACATGATATCTAACAAAAAGTTAGATAATGAAAAATTTCTCATATTATGGAACGACCAATTGGGTCACCTAGGCACGGGAATGATGAAAAAATTATCGAAAGTTCAGTTGGACATTCAATCAAAGATATCATAGTCCTTAGCTCGGATAAATTAGCATGCACAACATGCTCAATTGACAAATTAATAATAAGGCCATCTTTGAATAAAATTGTCATTGAGTCTCCTTCATCTTTAGAGAGGATTCAGGGGGATATTTGTGGACCAATTAATCCTCCAAGTGGACCATTTCAGTATTTTATGGTGTTGATTGACGCATCAAAATGATGGTCACATGTAAGCCTCTTGTCTAGTAGATATATTGCATTCGCAAAACTACTATATCAAATAATCTGGTTGAGAACTCATTTCCCAAATTACTCAATCAAGAAAATAAGACTTGATAACGCTGGAGAATCCTAAACATTTAATAACTATTGCATTTCAATCGGGTTTGAAGTTGAACATCCAGTTGCTTATGTTCACACATAAAATGGTCTTACAGACTGCAATTCATTACAAGACCACTATTTATGAGGTTAAAATTACCTTCCTCATGTTGGGGTCATGTTATACTTCATGCTACAGCATTGATAAGATGAAGACCCACTACATATCATAAATATTCTCTAGTGCAACTGGTCTCCGGAAGAGAACCAAATATCAAACACTTAAAAGTATTTGGATGCACTGTGTATGTTCCTATTGCTCCACCCCAACAGACAAAAATGGGTCCACAAAGAAGGTTGGAAATTTATGTGGGTTATGACTCCCCTTCTATGATTAATTATCTTAAAATAACTGGTGATATGTTTAAGGCAAGATTTGATGAGGCAATATTCCCAGCCTTAGGAGGAGATAAGATGGACCCAAATAGAAAAGAGATAGAGATCACATGGAATGCAACACAATTCCAATTCTTAAACCCACGAACGAATTCTTGTGAATAAGAAGTTAAGAAACTTGACTATTTACAAAGTGTTGCAAACCAATTACCTAATGCATTTACAGATGCAAAGAAAGTGACAAAATCTCACATACTAGCAAAAAATGCACCATCGCGCATAGAAGTGCCTATCGATAATGAGACTAATGAGAATGAGTCTATGGCACGAAGAAAGCATGGAAGACCACCTGGCTCAAACGATCCTAAACCAAGAAGGTTGAAATTGCAAAATGAAAATGCAAATGACACTATTCTCCCACCAAGGAAACTTGATAAAACTGGAGATGGAAATACCAGTGTCCAAAATGAAGAGGGAAATGAGAACATTGACAACAATGAAATGTCGTTGAATTATGTTTTAACMAGAATTCATTGGAATAGAAAAGATTTTGTCATGAATGAAATATTTGCTTATTCAGTAGCAATTGATATGACACATGATGAAAATGTTGTTGAGCCAAGAATGGTAGACGAATGTTGTCATAGAAAGGATTGGCCAAAATGGAAAGAAGCCATCCAAGCAGAACTAAAATTGCTTGAAAAGCGAGAAGTTTTTGGGAAAATATGTTAAACACCAAAGGGTGTAATACCTGTTGGGTACAAATGGGTGTTTGTCAAAAAGTGATATGAGAAAGATGAAATTGTTAAATACAAGGCAAGACTTGTAGCACAAGGTTTTTCCCAAATGCCAAGAATTGATTATGATGAAACATATTCTCCAGTAGTTGATGCAACTACATTGAGGTTTTTGGTAACCTTGACAATTACTAAAGGGTTGCAAATGCGATATCGTGACCGCATATCTCTATGGGTCAATTAATACAGATATTTATATGAAAGTCCCTAAAAAGCTAAAGCTACCAGAAAATCAAAAACCTAAGGAAATGCTTTCTATAAAGTTGAAACGATCACTTTACGGTTAAAGCAATCTGAGAAAATGTGGTATAATCGTCTTAGCGAATACCTCATCCAGCATGGATTTAAAAATGATCAAACTAGCCCTTGTGTATTTATCAAACGATCGCAAACAGGTTTTGTTATCATCGCAGTTTACGTTGATGATCTAAATAGAACTCCCACGGAGCTTGAAGTAACTTCCAAATATTTGATGAAAGAACTTGGGAGAACAAATTTTTTTCTAGGATTACAAATTGAGAACCTAAATGAAGGAATTTTTGTCTATCAATCAAACTACACCAAAAAAAAATCTTAAAACGCTTTTGCACGGAAAAAACACATCATATCGGCTCTCTTATGGTTGTTCGGTCATTAAACGTAAAAAAAAAGATCCATTTCGACACCGAGAAGAAGATGATGAAGTCCTTGGCCTAGAGATACCATATTTAAMTGATATTGCGCACTAATGTATCTAGCAAACAATACAAGACCAGACATAGCTTTTGCTGTGAACTTACTTGCTAGATATAACAGTGCACTAACCAAGAGACATTGGAGTGGTATCAAACACTTGTTTCGCTATCTTCGAGGTACACATGACTTGGGATTGTTCTACCAATTAAAGGTAGATGCTACATACTCTTGTTGGATATGTAGATGCTGGTTACTTATCAGATCCTCAAAAAGCTAAATCACAAAATGGATATGTTTTCACCTATGGTGAGACAACTGTATCATGGAGATCAACACAACAAAATTTGACAGCTACATCATCCAACCATGCAGAGCTAATTACTTAGTACGAAGCAGGACGCGAATGTGTTTGGCTCAAATCTATGATTAGTCATATAGACAGTTTCTGAGAATACAACGGTGATTTACGTAGACAATACAACTTGCATTACTCAAGTTGGCGAAGGCTTCATCAAGGGTGATAGAACCAAACATTTATCACCGAAACTTTTCTTCAAACATGTCATAACTATATGCTTTGGTATATTGCCTCATTAAAAATCTTCGATCAGATTTTTATCCCATTGGGTTTTTCCTTACAAGGTTTTTAATGAGGTAGTATACTAAAGCATATAGTTATCAATTTGTACTTTCCTTTAATTATGAATTTTATTTTTGGTGGATATTCAAGGGAAAGTGTTGAAATATTGCATGAAGTGAATACCACCGACTATTCGCTGTTGAAGCATGGTGAGCATCTATTGCTTACAACACATAAAGTCTTCCACCCTATATTACTTGCTTGATGTTTTGGACTGTAGGGTGAAACCTAAGGGTTTCACCTCTATAAATATGAGCGTTCTTCACCATTGTAACAATACAAAGAACTGAATACAATACATAAGTTTCCATGTAAAACCTTCTCTATTCTATCTTTCTCATAACAAAAACAAAGTTTAAACTCTAAAAAATTACTCCCTCAGTCCTTTTTATTTGCTATATTTTGACTTTGACACTGTTCATTTGTAAACTTTGACTTGCTATATACAACTCAAGATCAAAGTTGTGTCTCGAAAACTGTAAAAAAGRAAATGTAGCAAATAAAAAGAGACGGAAGGGAAGGAGTAAACAAAAAAACAAATTTAGCATGCGGCTCGTTGGTCACGCTATATTGATTATTGAATTTCAAAGAATGGATTAGTTGGTCAATTGGTGGACATGTAATGGGGGACTGATAAACCGCAAGCGGTTATGGTGGTATATCCTGCCCTTTTTTGTCTTTTCACTTTATTTTGCTTTCATAATTGTCACGTGATCTGTTAGAAGCACAGTTAAAGAGTTCCGTTGGAATCTGTGTAGTAACGTCGTTCTGTTACTCAACTGCCCTATTTCATTACAGAGTATTGTTATTATTGTTGATCAGTTACTTTTCCCCCCAATTGGTCTTCATATTGAAATCGTTATCATCTTAAGGTTTGTTTTGTCTGTTCTTGTCTCCTCCGTCGAATCTGTTAGCGGTGTCCGCGTTCAGCTAATTGACGATCGTCGTTTTTTTTCTTATTCTCTGTAGCGATGAAAAGGAAGCTGAGATTAATCAGGTATTTCAAATTCTTTACTGTTCTGAACTGATAGTAGATGGATGGTGGTAGATTTGACATTGTAAACTGCTATTGTAATTGGTAATAAACATGTTCGGATGTCTTATTTTCGTGCTAATTAGTAGGATATTAAAATTTTCCCTTTCTAAAATGGTTTTTATAGTTAGTTAATTGGTCCCTTAAATCATATTTAAGAATATTTTTTTGCAGCAGTATTTTTTTAATTTTTTAAATAATTATGATTTAGTTATTTGTTAGATGGTGGAAAATTGCTAAGACTAGTGAGGTATTTCAAATTCTTTACTATTTAGAACTGATAGTAGATAGATGGAGGTAGATTTGACATTGTAAACCGCTACTATAATTAGTAATAAACATGTTCGGATGTCTTATTTTCGTGCAAAATAGTAGGATATTAAAATTTTCCCTCACTAAAATGGTTTTTTAAAGTTATTTGATTGGTCCCTTAAATCGTATTTGTGAATATATATTTCCAGCAGTTTATTTTTTTAATAATTATGATTTAGTTATTTGTCAAATGGTGGACTTATTATATGAATTTTTGTTTTTGAAGGTTGGTTCTTCAATTTGTTAGTAATGATACCTATCCACAATTTTGATGTTTTGTTCAATTTAATAATTTGAAAATAGTTTTTTTTTTCTTTGTTGCATTCACTGTGAATTGTGAATATGAATTTGTTGCGTTATTTCTTATTTGTAAATAAATATAATTTAAAATTTTTGTTTTATTTTGTTCCCCTATGTTATGTTGTTTGAATGGAGAGTCTATTGGAAAGAAGCCGAAGCCTATGAAATTTGTTGCGGAGAAGTGTCGGGTGAGTTTTGGGTTGATGTTTGTTTTAATTGTTGTAAAGCAACTATTTTTCTTGTGATTTTCTCGTTGTATATTATATTGTTTGATTTTTATTTGTTAGGATAACACGTTGAGCGTGGGTGGAGGATTGAAGCAGGAGAAAGGAGTTTTAGCGCGCTTGTTTGAGCTCAATTTGAATCTTGCTAATGTGCGATGTCGTACAAATGCTGTTGGAGAATTGATGGACGACTTTGGCACATTGAAACGTCAATGGGTTACTAAGATGGGGTTAGATGGGTTATTCCACTTAATTGGGATAGGGTTGCCTAGAAGCCTTTGTTATTGGTTAGCTGCTAATGTCGATGTGGAAAATCGCACATTGTTGCTTCCAAATGACATATTCTTTCCARTATCTAGATCTTAGGTGCATCGTGTGTTTTGATTGCCCATGGGGCCTAAATCTGTTCCGAATGAGCCACTGGACGACTCAATGCAAGAAGAGGTTCGACAGATAGTATCCAATTTTGGTGTTCCCAATAAGAAAGGAAGAAAGTCAATATGTGGTAACAAGATAATACAAGCTGTGAAGGGGGAAGAAGCAAGTGAAATAGTTTTTAAGAGGGCATTCTTGTTGCTAGTCTTGAATGAGATATTGTGCCCCACTACTTTAAATTACTTATCGCAAAAACTTCTTCCAGCCGTCACGGTGTATATGAATGCCAGTAGTTACGACTGGTGTAGCCTGTTGCTTGATCATCTTTTTTTGTCGCTGCGTAAGTTTGCAAAGAGGTTTTACCTAGAGGGTGTCGCTAAAGGATGTGGTGGTTGTACTCTATTTTTGGCAGTTGGTTCCTTATTTTTAATTTAGTTCATTGATTAGTAAAATAATTTTTTCAAATCCTTTTTTTTTTGTTTTCATATTGTTTTATTATGGTCATTCTATATTTTTCTTGAACATTGCAATTTGTTATTTTTGTAGATATTTTATTTGGATCGTCTTAGGCGCCGACCAATAAAATGGGGCGTGTATCCTAGGGTAAAGGTGTGGTCCAAACAATTGATGACAGATATTAAAAATAAAGATAAATTGGACAGTGGAGATTTTGGCAAGCTTGGGGTATGTTTTCTCCGTAGAAATCAAATGTCGTGTTCATTGTGCAATTCTTTGATTTAATGGTGAACTTGTTATATTTAAATTTTTATAGTGTGTTGATGTTGCATATGGTGAGTCMCATCCCTTAGAAGCTCGCGATGATCTTTAGCCTGTATCCTCTAGCACCATTGTGGATGTTGTGGACAATTATTATGATAAGATCCCTCTTCGTAGACGAAGGAAGAAGCGGACTGATATTAAAGTTAATAATGTTCATGTGTATAAAATTAGGAAAAACGAGAGTATGTATTTAATTTTYTCCCCTTGTTTYATTTTTTGTTATTAATTACCGCTAGTTTCTTTTAACATTATTGTGTTTTTTCGTTGATAATTCGTAGGAGCTGCACAGACCCGTCAGAGTAATGAGAAATCCTCTTCTCGTGCGTTCACTCATTCTGGATTTAGCGAACCAAACAATGATGAGGAGGAGTGCAATGATTATGAACAGCCTATTCATGTTCCCCTGTCACCGTATAGATTTCATAGTGGTAATCATGTTAGTGTAGGGCTCCGCCCCGCCTTAGGAGGGGCGTGACCTCAGCTTCAGTGTCATGGAGTTGAGCCATGGAATCCGCATATGAATGCGTTGGGGTGTGTTGTCGAATTGAGGGGATCGCCACCGTGCCTATATAGGTTATTCACGGACGCCCGAAACATTGGTGCCAAA
>SNQN01000047.1:218169-269017 GCA_008642245.1 Bassia scoparia | reverse complement strand
TTGGATGAAACTACCGCGGTCTCGCGTTTGTTCGAATCAGAAAAGATGCTTTGAATTCATAAAGTTGGAATACGCGAGGTCGTACTCGGAATATTTGACAAAGGTCAAAGGCAAGGCAAAAATACTTTCTTTCGGTTTTTTTAAGGTTTCAAGAGTTTCAAAAGGTTTTCAAAGGCGATTCTCATGCTTTTTTGTTCATCATGTCTCGTCACATTTTTCTGAATCCCCAGTATTTTTAAATTATTCTGATTTTCTATGATTTTCTATGAATTTGCAATGTTTAAATACGCAGAATACGCAGAAATACATGAATAATTAGAAAAATACCTCGAAATACGTGGAACCTTCTAGAACATTCTAGAAATCCTTGCTTGGAGAGCAAGGTGTCTAGGTGCGTCGAAACAAGGAAATCACGAATAAAATCGGAGGAAATCAAATATTTCGAGGTTTTTGGAAAAAATTACAAATCATTGAGCGTATATACGCAACTGAGAGCGATATGTCAACAGGAGCGTATATACGCTCACAGGAGCGTATATACGCTCATACTATACATACGAAAATTGCCAAAATCTTGTGAAGTTGAGCAGCGTATATACGCTGCATAGGAGCGTATATACGAGGAAGCAGCGTATATACGCTCACTTGCAGCGTATATCGCAGGTTTTCTTTGTTCCAAAACTTGCCTCGTGCCTATAAATACCCTTGCCTTGCTCAGTCCGAGACACCGCGACTTCATATGCTCTCGCATACACTACTCTCTCTCTCTCTAAAACACTCAAAAACTTTAAACACATTCGTTTTAATTCAAAGCATCGATTCTCTTTCGAATCAACAAGCGATAACAAAAGGTTGAATCTGAATTACTCACCAATAATCTCTCCACTTTCTTTAATATTGACTAACCATTGTATGAAGTTTTTATATAATTAAAGCAATGTAGAAACTCACTTTTAACTTGTTTCATGTAATATGTAGGGTTTCACAATGTTTGCATGGTTTTCATTGGTTTTTGGTTTTCATTTTATTATTATTATTCATTGTCAATACTAACAATTCCTTTCTCTTGTATAGCAATTGAAGGCGAAAGATCCATTGCGCTTGCATTTTATCAAGGACTAACAATTATTTCTTTGTTTTCAGTAGCGATTCAAGGCAAAGGATTCATTTCATTGCGTTTTGCAAACTAACTTTTGTTTTCTTTGCAGAATTAGGGTAAGATGAGTTTGCATATACTTTGAAGTTTATGCACTTCATCTTATTGCATATTATCATTTGTATATACTTTGTATATATTTTGCTAAACAAAGATCGGAATTATGTGAAATCACTTTAAATCAGATTAACTATGGACAACCTGTTTTAGGCACCGTTTAACATGATTAATACAAAGTGGTCACAATTTCTAGGTTAGGTAGTCTCTTGTGCATAATAGAAACATACTCACTTAGTAATTTTAGGGCTAGTGCGTTTCTAAGGTTGCGAATAAGTAAGTTGTGTGCATCCAATAAAAGATCGTGTTTAATGGAATACAATGAGACCGAATAGAGGCCGTACCATGCGGGCGAATTGGGTTACAGATCTGATTCGTACCATGTCCCCGAACCCACGACTGGTTACTTGATTGGACGTGGGGCCATTGTTTTGGCACCAACGTTTCGGGCGTCCGTGAATAACCTTTCTAGGCACGGTGGCGATTCCCCCTACTCGACAACACTACCCCAACGCACTCACGTGCGGGATCCGTGGCTCAAGCCCACGCACAAGCACCTCGATGTAGTACCAAGCCGCGCGCCCGCTATACGCTGAGGGCGCGGCCCACGTCCTACAAAACTCCATTAACAGTTCTTGGAAATCCCATTTAATTTTCCCAAGAGTCCTCAACCATTGGACCCCAAGAACCATGTCACACCCTCCCAAAGGAAGCAACATGACCTCTGCATTGAAACTTTGCTTATTCATAACCCAATTGAAATCCTGACATTTATGCAAACACTCAATTTTGTTGCCATCAGCTACAATCACAGCCTGAGATGCCATAGATTCAATTTTACATGCTAGTGCTTTGGCTATTTTGAGATCTAGGAAATTATGGGTGCTCCCAGAATCAATCAAGATGTGAAGTTGATGTTTATTTTTCCACCCTAGAACTCTCATTGTAGAAAAAGACTGATTACCAGCAAGCACAACAAGAAAACCAGCGATTACCGACCATTTGAAACAAACCTAAAACGGTCGGTAAAAACGCGGAAACGGTCGGAAACAGCTTTACCGACCGTTTACGATCAGTAATGGACGGACGGCAACCGAATGGTCGGTAATTTAGGATTTACCGACCGTGATTACCGACCGCAACAATATTGGCAGAGTCAAAGTCAAATATTACCGACCGTTTGACGGTCGGTAAATTTGTAAAAAAATTAAAAAAAAAGTTTCTGACATGGTGACATTAATGTCGACCACTGTCAGTAAAAAAACAAGAGTTACAACAAGTCAACAATACTAATACTAATTATAATAATAAATAAATAATATATTGCATAATACTGTAATACAAAAACTCAAAATCAACTCAATAACATAAAATAAAATTCATTTCTAAGAACATAWAATACATAAYAGTATCTTCATATTAAATTACAATATAGAAATATAAAATTTGTACAACAATTAAAATCTTCAACAAATATACTGGAATTCTTTAWTTCAAGCAATAACCCACATCATAGCATCAGTGCATCACCCTTTAATTTCCAGATCTTCAACTGCAAGTGAATTCAAAAAGAAAACATGTAAGAAAATGAACATCAACAAAAAAACAAGAAAAAAAAAGTATGAATCAAAAAAACTAAAAAAACGGAAATTAAGAAGAAGAAAAAACAGAATCCAAAACCCACATCAAAAAATTCAGAAATAAAAATTTTAAAACAGTGATTTATAAGAAAATTAAAAAATTTAAAAATTTAAAAATCGAAAATAAATTTTAAAAATCAGAAAAACGAAAATCGAAAACAATTTTTAAAAAATTGAAAAACCGAAAACAAATATTATAAGAAAATCGAAAACCCAAATAAAAAATTCTTAAAAAATCAGAAAATCGAAAAAGAAAAAAAATTGAAAATCGAAAGGAGAAATAACAAATTGAAAGCCTAGATCTAAAAGAAAATCACAAGAAAAATTGAAAAACTAAAAAAACGAAAAAAGAAAATATGATAAAAATGAAAAACCTAGATCTAAAAGAAAATCACAAGAAAAATTAAAAATTAATTTGAAACCTAATCTAATAATCTGATAAATACAATGAAAATCACAAGAAAAACAAGAAAAATAATCTAATAAAGAGAAAAACCTAGATCTGGGCTGCGGTGAGGGGCTGTTGGGCAAGGCGCGGGGCTGCTGGGCAAGGCGCGGTGGGTTGGGCAAGGCTGCGGTGGGCTGGGCAAGGCTGCGGTGGGCTGCGGTGAGAGAGGGAGTGAGACGTGAGAGAGAGGAGAGAGTGAGGAGAGAGAAAGAGTGGGAGGACTGAGGAGAGGAGAGATGAGAGAGATTATGGAAATAAAGAGAAGTGAGTATGGTATTATTAATACAAGGCCCAAGGCCCAAGTGCCCAAGTGAACCGACCATGTGGTCGATTTATTTATTTTTAATAAAATTCATTTACCGACCGTCTACGGTCGTTAATTCCACGTAGACGGTCGGTAATTTCCGTCCTTTTTTTAAACGGTCGGTAAATTTATACAAACGGTCGGTAAATTGCGTCCTTTAAAAAACGGTCGGTAATATGACTTTTTCCGACCGTTTTAGTGACGGTCGGTAAAATCCGTCGTTAATAACGCGGATTCTTGTTGTGAAGAGCATTAATGGAAATTTGAGGTTCAGTGAAAGACAAGGATTGTTCTGTGTCAAGGAATTCTGAATCAATTGATTCTTGAGGCTCTGGAATGGGTTCACCCTCCAGAGAGTCAAAAGGAGGTATTTCTACCATAAAAAGTTTAGATTCCTTGAAAGGGAACTTATGATTTCTTTCCCACTTTTGATCACAAAAATAGCAAAGACCCTTAGCAATTTTTTGTGCTTTAACATCAGCAGGGACATAAGGTAGTTGTCTTTGATTATACTTGATAATGTCTGTATTAGGTAATTTTTGAGATGGGATAGGTAACATAGGGGGTTTTGCAACAGGAGGTAAGGATTGCAAAGGTTTTGGGTTAAGAACAGACTGATCAGAAAACCTTGTTTGTCTAGGAAGACTTTGAGAAACCAGATGTTGTTCCTGCAACCTAGCATGTTCAATGGCATCAGATATATTAAGAGGTTTGAATGCTCTAACCATGGACTTAATTGCTGGTTTGAGACCACCCAAAAAGCTAGCAAGCAAATAATCCTCAGTCAACCTATGACCATTTTGTATCAAGATAGACCTCAAATGCTCAAAAGAATCAATGTAATCTTCTAATGAACCATACTGAGTGAGTTTATGAAATTGTTTTACTGCAATATTGCTATTTTCAGCCTTGAATCTTGCAGCCAGATCAAAAATGAAATCATCCCAATCAACATGAGTTCTAGCAGATAAGTAACTAGTGACCCAAGTATCAGCCTTATCTAGCATATGTAATGAAGCCAAATTAACCTTCTGATTAGCAAGAATATTGCAAAGATCAAAGTACCTATTGCATTTCTTGATCCACATTCTTGGATTTGTGCCATCAAATTTTGGAAACTCAAGCTTGGGATTCATACCTTGCCTTTTCAACCCAGGAACAATGTTTTCTGAAGAATCAGAATCACCATGATGCTGCCCTTCTTTGATTTCTCGAAGCATTGCCATGATTGATTGCATATTTCTGCCTTGTTCTGCTACTGTGTTTTCCAAGGATTTGATTTGTTCTTCAATGGATGCCATCTTCCTTGTTATTGGCGCCAGAATGGTGAAGAAGATCAAGGAACTTTAATGGGGTTATGGATGGGAGATTTGATGAATTTTGGTGAATTTTGGTGAATTTGGTTGTTTGAATTTTGGTGAATTTGGTGAATTTGGTGAATTTGGTTGTTTGACAGAAGAAGGGGGATAGTTCTGCTCTGATACCAATGTTGTAGTGCTAGTGAGCATCCACACGATCTAATTCGAAATAAGGCAGAAGAAAAGAAGAAGAAGAGATTTAGAGAGAAGAGAATAAGAGAGATAAAGGAGGGAATTGTATTCAGCATATTATTGATGACAAATTGTAGAAATATTACAAGTATTTATAGGCTTGATCATCAATTGATCATTGCCAACTAATAACCTGCAACTAACAACTAATCCCAGCTAATTGAACATAACAGAATTTTGCACGGGAAAGTTAGTTACAAGCTAATTTTGGTTAAATCGAGTAATTGAGCCTAATTAAACTATCAAATAAACCAATTGAGCTATCAATTGAGCTGATTATATTGCTAACATTGCTGAAAAACCATAACATAGTATAACAAACTGGGTGGGTTTCAGAGGCTACGCATTTGCCAAACTGCAATGATTTTGGTCYAATCCATTCGAACATGCTCATTGTATATATAGTTAGAAATTATCATTTTAGCTAGTCGAGAATTGAAGTATAGTATAAGTACAACACCCATAAAATAAGGGGTAAGTTTTAAATTCAATTGTTGAATATATGTTTCATGTTCATCTATACATTTTGCACAAAAGTGAGGAGTTATCCTCTGACTTATAATTACTATTCAATGCTCAACAAAGAAGTCAGGATCTTGAGGCTTCACTATCTTTGGCAACTCCATATCCTTGTTCATTAGTGAACCCACCTTTCGCGCATTTCTTAGCCCGTTATTTTCATTAGGAGCTTCTTCTTGACTGTCATGGTCAATATCTTCGTAATGGATGAGTGAAGTAGAGGATGACTCCCTCGTAAGCATACCTTGTTCGATCTTTCTCTTCTTATAACGTCTCCAAGCTRATTGAATGAAGCAGGCACCCCATGCTCRCCACTRATGARAGTAGTAACGAAAAGTGTGYTGTAACTTTTTACTRTGAAGACGCCTAAATTGTGTTGCCACGAATTTGAGGTCTTCGGCTTTCAATGCAAAAGCTTCTACTTCATCTACTGTTACAAGTGTTCTMGTGGAGGATGGTAAGTTCACTACATTAGGAAGAAGAGCCCAAGCAAGAAGCTCTTCGYCACAGAAGTCCCCTRCTTTTAATATTATAGAGTTGAAAAAGCCTGATCGCCCTCCATTTGTGGTGGAGCTCTCTAATTGCCCTCTTATTATAAACAACATTTCTGTAACGGGATCTCCCTCGCGAACAATGACAGAACCTGATGTGTTTAGTGAAGAGCTAAGCCGAACACATATGGCATCCAGTAACTGATCATCCATTTGAGCAAAAAACGGGACCTGCATATCATTAGTGAACTGCCATATCAGTATATATTGCATAAGACTTGAACTTGAATAAGGAATTCATCCACTTCTCGAAATCATCATAGCAGATTTGATTAGGCAACAAATATTGTATTACTTTAATTAAAGCTTGTAATTAGAGCAGAATCATCATGTTTTCATGTGAGTCCAAATGATCCCAATTAAGATTAAAATAACCTTACTGCTTGTATCTGTGTAGTCCAAATAGTGGCAATAGACAGTCACTGACTCACTATGTGGAGTTGGTGATATCTGATTGAAAGAAAATCAAGAGATGAAACGAACAACTTACTCGTTTCACAAATGCCAAACACAGATGTCGTTGGATATCACGACGTAGATCTAATGGCAATGAACGCAAAATGTCATCTTCATTAACACCTCGGGTGGCCAACCACTTGTACTGACCAAACCGCCTCACCCTTTCTTGCAGGTGTGGAGGGAGTTGGCGATGCTTCATCCACTCCTCAAAGTCACGCTTTCTTAGCCTCCATGCCTCCACCCTCGAAGTGATAGATTGCAGATAAGTCTACAAATTCGTTATCCTACTTTAGTACTTGCAAGTTCAATAAAGGAGAAAGCAAATGCACGACATAGTGTCTATATATACTGATATAAATGAGAGACACAGATAACATGTTCCTCCTTTAGAAAATATAGCTTCCTTACCTCCATATTACCAATCAAGAGAGCAAACAAAATCAGACCCATTATTGCAATGAAAATGCAGAATATGGTTTCCCAGACGAATGTACTTGTATCCAATTCCTGACCAAATGAACTGCAAAGTAGAAAGAAGACATCCATGTCACATTGAGAAGTTTTATGGTAACGGATGGTAAGTTCTAACTCTAATTGTAGAGCAAACGACAAGATCATTAGATAATTGTGCAAATAAAAAATGCAGAATTAACATTAACTTTTCCCATACGTACAGACTACAGCGAGCTCAACAATCTCCTCCTACAGGAAGGAGACAGGCATAACTGTATATGATAACACTCTCAATACAAAATGCAATATTGGGATTGAATTCTCAGATTCCAATTATCCAAGACAACTTTGGGTCATTTTGGCATGTCTATATAATCTAAAAAGGAGCATATAAAGAAATATTCAAATAACATACCTCAATTGTTGTAATCCCCACCACAAACAATACCAGTACTTGATTCTGAAATTCTCTGAGACAACACCTTTGTCTATTACATTCTCAAAAATCCCATAGTCGAAAGAATCATCTGGATTGTCAGGATTGCACAAAGAAAACACTTGGGTGTTATTTGCCCAACGGATACGATCAGGATCGCTTTTAGTACTACAATCCAAGTATTTGAGATGGCATCTGAAGGGAGAAATTTCATTTCTGCAGGCAGACTTCCAACATGATGAATACCTTTCTATGGACACTAGGTACCAAGCAGCCCCCAAAATCTACAGAATCAGAAGAGGCTGAATCATTTCAAAATCATCACTGTCTTTGTTCTCAGAAAGAAATTAATTATATACTCGAGGATAATGGAACGATTTCTTACATGACTTGCTAACAAGTACAAAAGCAGGTTATAAGCAGCTCCAGCCCAAGCCGTTTTGGTGACAACTCCCGCAGCATTAATAATCTCAGCACTCAGTGTGTAAATCTGATATAGCCGTGGAAAATATTGGATGAAAACAATTAACTGAAGTGCATTATAGGTGCTTCTTGACTTAGAGAGCTTAATTGCTGGAATGATGAACCATATTACAATCTGCAAGGAAAACTCCAGTTAAGTCTCTTCAAATAGTAACGTCTAAAATCCAATAGTAGACAAATGATAATGATACAACTAAAAGTCAACGATCCAAAGTTCATTAAGCATTATTGCTATAACAAGGTATTACAATGATAAGACAAAAACAGCTCAATAGGTTCACCCAAAAGCAATGCCCTTGCGCCTCACCTGCCAAAGTTGGGTGAAAGCCGAAAGGGCTCTTGAATAAAGTGATGAATGTACTCCAAATGTAGCGCATTGAATCCCTTCTAACTCCAATTGTCAGAGGAGTTCAATGGTGACGGGTGAATGGATACCTCACCGGTCTTTACCCTCCTTTTTAACATTCCTTAGCTTGGATTGACAAATTGTTAGTCAAACCAAGATTCTAATAGTTTAACAACTTCAGAATAAATGCAATGCAAATCACTTAAGTTTAACAATCACATCAGGCCAAGACTCCTCTCCTCTCCTATTTTAATCCAACCCTTGCCAATCAACTAGCCAAGTTCAATAATCACTATACAATCAACTAACCAATCGATATTCAATAACCAACTAACCAATCAATATTCAATAATCATAATCTGGCAAGAAGTAGCAAAAAACCATTAAAAAGGAAAATTCCTCATTTATATAATTTGATTCAGGAAAAGGAGAAAGAACTAGTAGGATAGTAGAGGTGGTGCATACCTGAGGAAGAGGTAATGCGGCAATGAGATCAAAGAAGAGTGCAGATTTGATATACCTCCTAGCAATCTGTTTCCTGTCTCTAACAAGCTCCCCTCTTCCAAAGATACGGGTGCTAGGCGCTACAAAGGCGGTGCGAAACCTCAGGAGCACATGTAACAGATAGAAAGCATCAGCAACGGTTCGAAAGACAGTGACAGCAGCAGCCAGCTGCATATCCATTGACATACACATAGAATGATCATCATCACCACCATGGTGATCATCTACTTGTGGGAGGTAGAAGAATATAGGATCAACAAAGAGTGCGACAAGGCAGGCCATTAGGAAGATACGGTTCCACATCAAGACGGCCTCGCTCGAGGGATCAAAGGTCCTCGTCCACCACGAGTCCTCCTCGTGTTTCCGTGCACCATCGCCACTGCTCGTCAAGGAGCTGGAAACTTTCAACCTCGGCACCTTGAAAGCCTCCCTGAGTTTCCTGAATATGTTGGCGCCTCCAAACCAGACACTGCCGCTGCTGCTCGTTAGGCGCAGCAGCGGCGCTGTCTGTCTGTGACTGTGTCTGTGTGGCTGAGAAAACTCATTTTCTAACTTCTGATTTCCGTATTCATAGAAGCTGCACAGATACAAAATCAACAGAAAAAAAACAGAATAAATCAGTATCTTATTTAAGGAAGATCAAATCAATCAAATCAAACATTAACCATTTGATTCCGTTAGAATTGGATTGAATCAAAGTTGGTTATTGTACCTCGGTTGCTCGCTGTGTCTTTCAGGAAACATGGTAGTTTGATCTGCGGAACTGAGTCAATTGATATGCACGGAAACAAAGAGATAAGACTTATACAGAGCAGACATAATTAATTAAAGAGTAGTTCAACAAACTTTTAAACTTTTATTTATCGAAAATGATAAATAAATAATAATAATTATTATTATTAATATTATTATAGGTCTAACTTTGTTCAAGAAGAACTGAACAACGGGCAAGCAGGAACTTTTTGGGGGAAAGTTAAATAAATATTCGATTAACAAGAAGAATAAAAAAACTGCTAAGACCATCTCCATTCCTGGGCAAGCCCAAACTTTCTCTCTCCTCTTCTCCTTCTTCCACCTCATTTTCTCTTTCATCCACATCATTTTCCACTAACTTTATTYCACAACCTCCCCAATTCATTTATACCCCGCTCCATCCCTAGGCTTACCCAATAATTTCTCACACACACTTTTTTAATACCCCACCCACAAAAAGCCATWRMMATTAGTACACATGTCATATTTTTATTGCTCTTTTATTTGGGAGGGTGCTGTGAAAGCTGGGGCACCCCAATATTTGGGCAACCAACTCCAACCTTGGGCTTGCCCAACCAAGGAGAGAGAAATGATTTGGGGAGGGTAGATGCCCGGGATTGGAGATGCTCTAAATGAACAACAGAACAAGTCTAAGAGTATGAGTATTACTATCCTTATTCGTTATTACTATTTGTATCTGAATTATAATCAATAATCATTGAGGAATTTTGCATTATTTGTTTGACTTTGCCTAACGACAACTCAATACTCAAAACCAACACATCTTCCTTGTACGACAACAGCCAACAGGTACCAGCAGCTAAATATGAGTTGGTGATTTGCCCGAAAAACTTATGTTTCGTTTGGTTCGGTGTCAAATATTTTTAATGTTAAATTATTTTTACGAAACGCAAATTACAATTTAAAGAAATTAAATTAGAGTTTACACCCTATCAAATAAAACCTTAATAAAATAACACTAGTACACAGAAGCAAATGACGGGGATCGTTACTTTTTTTTTTTAATTACACATTATGAATAATATCATTTTTTTTATTACAATCATTCATTATTTTGGAATGGAGTATTTGAGTTTGTAAAACTGAAACGGCCCATTTCATTAATGGAAATAAAATAATGAGAATGAATTTATATATAAATATACAAAGAAAATTCATTTATATTCTCATAGTAATGTCAATAAATCATCTTCACAAGTTCTCAAGTGGTAATAAACGATAGTGAAAATTCATAAAAAATTATGCACATAAGTTTAGGATAACATTGTTATTTGTTTCCCATAGAGAAAAAATGTGATAAACTTAATTACCCATTCAAATAACACTCAAATTGGTTCTTATTTAATTATTTCTACTACTCAGTAATTAATCCCTAGTCAAAATTGATTGACATTTAGCATTGTCTGAAAAATTGTTGTAAAAGTAACAAGCATTTATTTGGAGCAAAATAATGAAGGGGTTTGAAGCAATGACTTCTAATTCATCTTTGATCTCTGTGGTCATATGTTCAAATTCTCGTATTCTTTCCCATTGTAAATGTATTTCGCCCTTATGGCTCTTGCGCACCAAAAAAAAAATATTTGGAACAAAATAAAATAACAAGAAAGGATATGGACAAGCCCAAAGCTCCGACGCAAAGAGGAGTCCCTACCAACATTTGGATCAACCCAACGTTTCCCGACCCATAAATTGCAACCACTCACAATTCACAGACCTGCATACATAAGACAATGACTGTCGAGTGTCGACTTTCAAATTTCAAGCTGCGCCTCTCATTTGGATTATCATCTCAACGCTATTACGCAAAATATCTGTCTTCAGTTGTCACATTTTTCTTATGAAGATGCTGTAATTTTCCATTAAATTTCCCGTTGCATTTACAAGCTTACATTTCAATCTCGACATTGACATTCAAGATTTGTAGCAGAAACAAACAAACATAACCATTTCAAGTTCAGACCCATAAACAACTTTCCACATAGAATAATCCCTCCACCTGAAAATGATTGATACATTTACAGTACATACGGAAAAAAACATATTTTAAGGTTTAGACCGCATCGGACATGCAGGTAAGAGCATAATTGCTAGTGCTATAACAAGGAAGCTTTCTAGGAGCAATTAATATCTCCATCGCACAACATTCTGAAAATAAAATATCATCAATGACGAGGATACAAAAAATACTGGACATGGTTACTTAGGAATAAGATTCTCCACTTATTATTGATTAACCACTTGGCCAGCTCAGATTACCGAATGCTAGTATTTAAACACAAATGATACGATACCCTAGAATCAATTCAAAGCAAGTCCATACGAAATTTGAAAATTACAAGTGAAACACTAATTTCAAAAGGCTACAACTGCAGTGGTTTCCACTAATCAAAAGGGAATACAACTGCTACACTAGCCTGCAGTAGCACCAAGTGAGATCCATTTCTGTTGAATGCGAATCGTTTTCCAACTAGAAACAAGGGTGATGAATGATGTGTGCTATGTGGTCTCACAGTGTCACCGTAATACCAACGATGCTCTTGCTCAACTATAACCAGCTTCAAGTGAAATCCAATAGTAGCATTACCTCAAATCCTGAATCCTCTCTCTCCTCTCACCCCCAAAGAACCAAACAAGATGACAATAAACAGGACGATTTGTCCAAAGACGCAAATAGCATATATACAACAATAACCATCATGACATCCTTAATCTAAATCAACTGGATAAAAAACTCCTTATGAAATTGGGGACAACCAACAAATTATTACTACAAACTAATTGGGAATGGTGTTAGCACACATTGAAATTTATCCTGTCAAATTAAGGATGTCATAGTAATTTTGTGTGAAGTGCACGTAAAGAATCCCAATCATTCCCCAACCCAACAGAAAAGATCCCCAGTGTAAGTCCTAAAACACAAAACATAAACACAACAACCCAAAGAAGCAACGACCCCAAAGTTGCTTGCTACAAAGACAGTCATCGTAGTTTAAGACACCTAATCATGGAAACCCAATTAATAAGGACAACTAAAACAGAAGGTCCTGAAAAGCCTCAACTACTATAATTGCCTGTACCTGCCAGAAGAGGTTCAAGCAGCCAGTCTATCAGTGCACATAAAACAGAAAAGAGGTCGCAATAACGTATGACTGTATGAGGGAGATGCATCATGCTGGCGAGATTGAGACAACTAAAGCTTTTCCAAGTGATGAAGCCAGCCGGGATCCACAATAATTCAAAATTGAAGATCCTGGGGAAGGCTGCAAGGAACAAAACCACAGGGAAGGGAGTCATAGCAGCTGTGATTGAACTAAGCAGGTTTTTCCAAGGGACGAAGCCAGCCGGGATCCACAATCATTCAAAATTGAAGATCCTGGGAAAGGCACCGAGCAACAAAACCACAGTCCACAGGGGAGAGAAGAAGCAGAAAACCAATGACGCAGAAGCAGAAGATGCACACAACCAATGTAGCAGAACCATGAAGACACCTCGACACAAGAAAAACAGTACAAAACTTAGCCAGCTATTTTGCAATGTATGGAAGAACAAAGAGTAAACAGTAACCATTATAAATCCTCTAGTTTAAGCCAGATTGCCACTATGCGCAACATAATAAATTTACTAAATGACACAGTAAGAAAAGAACTTAACCAAATCCAAGATTTGTAACTGCAGGCAGCATCCAGCTTAAACAGAGTTGAACGATGTCCAAGAACACTACAGACATAACCTAAGAATCTTTCAGGTAAACAACTCAAATCAACTCCTGCTTCGACGACGCTCTCTGACTCCATTTCTGTGCACATTAAGAACAAACTTAATAAGAACACAAAAAACTTAGGAACTTGACTGCGAATAGAATGTCATCTAACACAGCCCGCATGAAAGACAAGAGCATACACGAATTTTACCCATTAGTATAAGGCAGTTCCTCACGGCCACGATATGGTGGTGACCTACTGTAGCTTCTTCCACGGGGTGAAGGACTGCGACGTCGTGGAGGTGGTGATCTACCACGTGGGCTGTAGCTTCTGCAAAAGAACACAAAATATCAACACCAATAATGTTTAGCTCAAACAAAAAAGTTAATCATTAATTACACATTTTCATATGTGAGTAGCACAGCATATTATACAACCAGTCAATCATCGCATAACTTGGGTCACCGTACCTTCTACCATAACTTGGGCTCCTCCTGTATCTTGGACTTCGGCTGCGGCGCCTTCCACCTCCTCCGCCACCACCAACACGTAGGCGACATTCACGAGCAAAATGACCAGGTTCACCACATTCGTAACACTTCAAATCAGAACCACCTCTTCCTCCTCGGCCTCCACCACGACCACCGCCCCCGCCTCGAGAATTGTGTGAAAGCTCAACTCTCCAGCCATTTTTGCCTTAGATGGGAAGGGAAGAAAGCAGAAGGGGATCAATAATGAGGGAAATATAAGTTTGAATGAAAACATCAACAGGATTTTATAGCTCAGACTCAGAGCAGCTGCCAAGAAACATAAACCTAAGCACTAACAAAAAAAACACAGTTGAAAGGATTTCTAAATCCTATTGTTGACGATCAAGATAGACGCATCAAAAGTGCCCTAGACTGCATCTACAACAACCAAATACAATACACATCAACACAACACCATTTTTATAACACTAGCAGACATCATCAACATACCAAAGCAATTACACTCAAAAGAGAAAATCTTGCACACAATCAAAAATATGTCTTGAAAGCATAGTAATCAAAAGAATCTCACACAAACTAGAAGTAACAACATAACATTTCATCATAGTATATGCATAATAATAAAGGTTAATAATTTCAAAAGGGATTAATGAAGAAAATACCATCCAAAGCATGGATTGCATCTTTTGCATCTCTGGGATCATCGAAATCGATGAAAGCGTAACCAGGAGGTCTCCTTGCAACCCATACACTGCACAAACAGAAGAATTTCAAAAGTGAAATTCAAATAAAAAACTAATTCGAATCACACATGATTGGTCTTCAAAACAATCTAAATATAGATTTCAGAAAATTGATTTAAAACAAACAGTAAACAAATAATAAAAGAAGTAACTTGAAATTGAAGAACACTGACCTTCTTATAACTCCGAAAACACGAAACTCGTCCTCGAGTTCTCGCTCACTGACCCTTGGATCCAAGTTTCCGACATATACACGCGACATTGTGAAGAGTTATTCACCTGCAAAGATTATGTTTGTTCAAGACATTTAAATCAATTCATACATCCAACATAAAAGTTGAAGAACCAACGAAAACGAAACAAAAGAGAAAGAGATTGATCTAGAATCCAAATAAAACACGAAATCTACAAAAGTTTTTATCACAAATTTCATTCAAATAATCCGCAATTCAAAAGATAATAGGTTAAAACATGAAAATTTAGGGTTAGGTTAAGCGAAAAACGAAGAAGAGAAATGGATCTGACAAACGATAAAATCAAAAACAGAGTGAACAAATCAAACAAGGATAACAGAAATCAACGGCAAACAAGAAGAGAGAGAGAGAGAGCGACGAACCAGTTGGTTGAAGAAAAATGGAGAGAAGGTTTGGTGTGCTGCGGAGAAGACGCTTTGGTAACGAAGACAATAGTTGTGATTTTAGGGTTTTGGTGTAGTTTTTGAATGTAGACCTATTAGCCAAATAACCTTGTCTATTTTCACTCAGGTCCTCCCAACTTTTCTTTATTTCAACTAAGCCCTCGTTCCCTCCCTCTCATGACTTCATCAGTCTCATCTTTATTCCTCCGTAGGAGTCAGAGTCTAGTGATAATAATTGTATGAATGTCGGAGTCGGATTATATAGTCGGATTTTTTGTGAGATCCGMCTCCGACCCTTCTCCAACTCGGAGTCGGATTTTTTTAACAAAGTCGGAGTCGGACTTTATTTATATCGGATTCGGAGCGGATATTTTCCCTCGGATCGGAGCGGGTTAGGGTCGGGTYCGAATTGAATTGCCATCACTAGGACTCAGAGTGAGTTTTGCAAGTTCGCAAACAGTTCAGGCTCGACTCACCTCTGCTCGGTTCGATCGATCTAAGTTTGGCTTGTGAAAACTCGGGCTTAATTCGAAAGCTTAACGAATCGAGTTAAACTAGACCCTGTATATTTTCAATTAGGTCCTCCCTCTTCTTTCTTTATTTCAACTAAACCCTCCCTCAGACCTTACTCCCTCTCATCCTTCTTCCTTCCTAAGGGTGAGACACCATGAGAGTGAGTCACCCCATGTTCGTGAATAGTTAAGGATCAGCTCTGTTAAGGCTTGGCTTGTAAGAGTTCAACTTGAAGTTGGACGGACTCGGTTCGAAAGCTTCACGAATTGAGTTAAACAAGGCTAAGCTCGGCTAGAAAGCTCGTGAACGGGCTCAATAATTATTTTATTTAAAGTTTATACTTTCTCCGTTTCTTTTTGTGACAACTTTGAGCGCGACATATACTCCTTGGCAAAATGTGGTTATAAGTATGAAAGTGAAAAGGAGAGAAAAGTGATTCATGTGATTAAGAGAGAGAGATAGGCAGAAATGACATGAAAAAAAGAAAAGAAAAATAGTTGCCACTAATTTGATATTTTCAAATTTAACAAAAGTTGATAATGAAAATAAACGGAAGAAGTATTTTTTTAACATCAAAATGCTAACTCAAATTCATTTTTTCATTTCTTTCATTTGCTAACGAACCGAGTTAAACTAGGCTAAGCTCGACCCATTTGCAACAATGAGAAATTGTTTTTGATTTCTTCCATGGATTGAACTTATTTGCTCCGCGCGTGATCTTCAAATTGACACTCATAATCTTCAATTTCAATAAGAATTCTTCCCTAAATTTAAGATAGATGAGAAAGGCAATTCCTCAAATCACAAGAACTTGGTTTCAATCAATCAATTATTTTTGTAAGCATTAGGGTTCTTAACTAGAATGTAGGGCCCACCTCACACAAAAAGTAACATAGGCTTTGTATACAAGTATATATTATATTATAATAATATATATATATATATATATATATATATTATATTATATATATATATATAATATTAATATATATTATATATATATATATATAATATTATATATATAATTATATAATAGTTTTGTGCTTACCAATTTTTAGTTCGTAAGGTGTCCAAATTACAAAAATGGATTTATCTAAAAAGAGACATATATAAAAATTGGTTTGCTAAATTTTTTTCTTTAATGAATATCTATTAATGTCCCTCTAATTAAAATTGGGTAGACCGACCACCGGGTAGATGTATAACAACAATTTCGCAAAACCACTCCACTACACGCAAAACAAAAAAAATTAGTGTAACGTAGAGTTTGCAATGACTTTATCACAGAGGTATAAATTAGAGGAACTCCAATTAGATCTACCCATGATCAACCCATAGTTCATGATATAAATGCCCGAGCGGTTGCCATACTAATCGTAGCATGAAAAAGTAGGACTTAGCACATGTTAAATAAGAACTTTGTATGTTAGAATGCGCCATACTTATACTTTTAAAAACATCTAGAACGCATTTCATATTGAAAAATTAAGTCCTAACTCTAATATAGGGGCTTATTTAGAATTAGCTTAGTTTATTAGTTGATGACTATGTTTGAATTAATTATTTATTATTGAAAGTTTAGAAATAGTCGATAGCTTGTTAGCTACTTCATTGGTTAAAATAACCTACCGTTGTAACGAGTCGAGTACAGGCCGAGTAATAGCATGTTTAATGTTGGCTTGAATAAGTATTAAATGAGCTGCGAGCATGATCGAATTAGGCTTGAAAAATGTAAGTGGAGTATGTTTGCATGACTATATAAAATTGATCTCAACTCAAACTGTATCCTTTGATCACTATAGCTCATGTATAATATGGCACAAGGCCATCATACTAATCAAAGCCATGTTATGTCTGAGACTCTTAGCCAAAATAGATAGGACACTTAGCACATGTCACATAAGACATAATTTATGGTTAGTGGCCATACTTATCTTTCCTAAACTATCTAATGACACATCCCATATTCATAGAATTCAATCTCGACCCAGCACTTTGATGACCGGAAAACCAAAGTCAACGTCGGAAAATGAAACAGGGTATGGTAACAACAAAATGAAAATTTAAGGTATTATGTCTAAAGTTTTCTAATGTAGATAGTATTTTGCAAAAGTGTGTACTAAGTAGTTATGGACAAAAAACAATTAAAATAGCAAGATACATGCATCATACTTGCATAGTGCATAGTGCATTGTGAAGTTTAACAGAGGCCAAAGTTAAATTGGAAAGTCCGTCAAAGTCAAAGGAACTGTAGACAAAATACTTAAAATTGACATGCATAGGAGCATAGAGGAAGGAATCGTGTAACTGAACAGAGACAAGCATCTCAGATCAGCTCAAGGATTCTCATTTGTCACTGATAGATAATGTAAATAATTATGGATATAAATAATTAGTGATGTAATTAATTTATTAATTATTAGAATATCTTAGTAATCTATAACAGTACTTTGTATAGTTTAACCTAGGTTACTTGTATTATACTCGTTAATTATCAATGAGAAGCCACGGCAAATATTTCTCTCATGGTATCAGTCGCTAGAAATATTCTATCCTAGCTTCCGTCGTTTATTTTTTATTTTCTTCTTCGTGCTTCCTTCGTCTTCTCTTCGTGCTTCTTCTGGTTTGTTTGCTTCCTTCAATGGCTGAGTCGTCGCCGAAACTTCACCCTGCTACACTCGTCACAAACATCAAGCAACACGTCCCCATCACTCTCGATTACGCGGGCACCGAATACAATAATTGGGCTAGTTTATTCAAATCCATTGCGTGCACACCTTGTATTGATCACATTCGCCCGCCGACGACTCCGTGCCACTCAGACGATCCCACGGCTAAGGCTCTTTGGCAACGTCTCGACGACATCGTTCGTCAATGGATATATGGCACTATCTCTCATGAACTTCTCACGTCGATCCTTGAGGATGACGACACGGCTCTTGACGCATGGAATCGGCTTGCTAATACCTTTCTTAATAACAAGTCGACACGGGCTTTGAATCTTGATTCTCAATTCTCGAACACTCTTCTAGAGCAATTTGATGGTGTCAAGCCGTTTTGTGCTCGTCTCAAGTCTCTTGCGGACAATCTGAAGAACGTGGGGGATCCCGTTTCCGACAATCGCATGGCCCTTCAACTTCTTAAAGGGTTGTCGGATGAATATAAAGGTTTCCGTACGTCGGTGCAGCACCTACGACCTCTCCCTTCCTTCGATGAATTGAGGTCTATGCTTGAGTTGGAGGAGCAATGCAATCGCACGTCACATGCTCATGATGTGCGTGTTGAGGCGCATATTGCGCAACAGCCTTATTCCGCGGTGGTTTCTGATCAGTCCTCCCCTTCTAAGCATGCTCAGCGTGGCGGTGGTGGTCGTCGATCAGGTAGGGGACGCGGTGGTGGCGGCAGAGGCCGCGGTAATCGGCAGCAGCCATCGCAGCCACACAATCAACCGCAGCAGCCGTCTCGGGCAGGTTACACGCAGCAGCAGCAGCAAGGTTACACGCGTGTACCTGCTGGTTTCTCTCCGTCGCAGCAGCCCTACTGGGGTCCTCCGCCGCCGTGGGCCTACTGGTCGCCGGGTTCGTGGGCCACCCCACCCTGTCCGTATCCGACTCAAGGCCCCGGACCAAATCAGTGGGGTCCAGTTCGTGCCCCGTCATCTTCGTCTTCTGCTCAGCAAGGACTTCTTGGTCCACGTCCTCCTTCGTCTCCGCAGGCTTATTGTGTTAATACTCCTTCTAATGATGGTTCGTATGTCCCAACTAATATTGAGCAGGCTATGTATACGATGACACTCAACGATCCGACGTACTACATGGACACAGGCRCAACCTCTCATATGACGTCTTCCGAAGGTAMTTTAACTCCCTATTTTAATTTGAGTAATCATATTAATCATTCTGTTATTGTTGGCAATGGTAGCAACATTCCGATTCAGGGTTATGGTCATACTTCTCTCTCCCCAAATTCTCTTCAACTCAACAATGTTCTCCATGTTCCTAAAATTGTCAAAAATCTCATTTCCGTTCGAAAATTCACTATTGATAATAATGTTTCTGTTGAGTTTGATCCTTTTGGGTTTTCTGTGAATGATTTGCAGACAGGGAGCCGCCTAGTGAGGTGTAATAGCAATGGGGATCTCTATCCTTTTCTGCCCAGTCWACCTATTTCTTCGTCTTCCTCTCAGTCAGCTTTCGCAGCCATTTCTCCTACTTTATGGCATTCTCGTTTAGGCCATCCTGGGAATAATATTTTACATTCTTTACGTCGTAGTCAACTTATTGAATGYAMTAACACTTCTCCGAATGTTTGTCACTCTTGTCCCTTGGGCAAATTAATAAAAACTCCATTTTATTGTTCTAATTCTCATACTGTTTTGCCTTTTGATATTCTTCATAGTGATTTGTGGACCTCTCCTGTTTTAAGCACTCTTGGTCATAAATATTATGTTCTTTTTCTTGATGATTATACGAATTTTCTATGGACTTTTCCCATTTCGAGTAAGTCACRGGTGTATAATTTATTCCTGCAAATTCGGACATATATTAARACTCAATTTGAACGGGAAGTTAAAGCTTTTCAATGTGACAATGGTCGTGAATTTGACAATACGCCTTTCACTTCTTTTTGTCGCCAATATGGCATGACTTTTCGTTTTTCTTGTCCACATACTTCCCAACAAAATGGCAAGGCCGAACGGAAAATAAAAACAATTAATAACATTGTTCGGACTCTTTTGTGTCATGCGTCTTTACCACCATCTTTTTGGCATCATGCTTTGGMTATGGCAACTTATTTGCATAATCTTTTGCCCACTAAGTTGCTTGCATACAACTCTCCCACTCAAATTTTGTATCACCGAACCCCTGATTATGCTCATCTTCGTGTTTTTGGATGCTTGTGTTTTCCGCTTTTTCCGTCTACCAAAATTCACAAGCTTCAATCACGCTCTACTCCTTGTGTCTTTCTTGGGTATCCGCCTAATCATCGGGGTTACAAGTGTTATGATATGTCGAGCAATCGAATCATCATTGCTCGGCATGTGTGGTTTGATGAGACTGTGTTTCCGTTTGCCAAAGTTCATACTCCTTCGCCCACTTCTTATGATTTTTTGGGAAGTTTTGACGCACCTCTTGATAATCCCATTCTGAAACATGTGCTTAGTCCACAAATGGCCCAAACCAGGCTCTCTGACCAGCCCGCTCCGATTCCACTAGTTGCTGGGCCCGTTAGTTCCTCAAATCCTGCTGGCCTCACTCCCTCTGCTGGGCCTGTTCCTCCTGTTGGGCCTGTTCCTCCTGCTGGGCCTGTTCCTCCTGTTGGGCTTTCGCCACTGGACCCACCTCACTCTTCCTCATCACAAAATGCTCCTTCTCCTCAGCCCACTACCACTTCTTCTATTCATCACATGACTACTAGAAGTAAACATGGTATTTCCAAACCAAATCCGAAATTTCATGCTCTTACTTCTACTACTTCCTTATCACCCATTCCTAAAAATCCAATTCATGCTCTCCGTGACCCTAATTGGAAAGTTGCTATGCAGGAYGAATATGWTGCTCTTATTRAAAAWGGTAYATGGGARTTGGTCCCACGTCCTAAHAATGCWAATATTATTCGGTCTMTTTGGATTTTTCGRCACAAAACGAAATCGGATGGTTCGTTTGAGAGGTATAAGGCTCGCTTAGTTGGTGATGGTAAAACTCAACGTGCGGGGATTGATTGTGATGAGACTTTTAGTCCGGTTGTCAAGCCAGCCACGATTCGCACTGTTCTGAGCCTGTCTCTTATACACATCTATATATATATATATATATATATATTTTGTGCTTACCAATTTTTTAGTTCGTAAGGTGGTCAAATTTCAAAAATGGATTTTATCTAAAAAGAGACATATAAAAAGTTGGTTGCTAAATTTTTTTCTTTAATAATATTATAATGTCCCTATTAATAATGGGTAGACTACACACCGGGTAGATATAACAACAATGTTCGCAAAACCCTGCACTAGCACGCAAAACCAAAAAAAATTAGTGTAACGTAGATTTTGCAATGACTTTATCACAAGAGTATAAATAGAGGAACTCCATTAGATCTACCCATTTGATCACCCATAGTTCATGATATAAATAGCCCGAGGGTTGGCCATACTAATTCGTAGCATGAAAAAGGTAGGACTTAGCACATGTTAAATAAGACTTTGTATGTGTTAGAATGGCCATACTTATACTTTTAAAACATCTAAGAACGCATTTCATATTGAAAGAATTCAAGTCCTAACTCTAATATAGGGGGCTTATTTAGAATTAGCTAGTTTTATTAGTTGATTTGACTAGTTGTTTGAATTAATTATTTATTTATTGAAAGTTTAGGAAATAGTCGATAGCTTGTAGCTACTTCATTGGGTAAAATAACTACCGTTGTCAACGAGTCGAGTACAGCCGAGTAATAGCATGTTTAAGTTGGGCTTGAATAATATTAAATGAGCTCGAGCATGATCGAATTAGGCTTGAAAAATGTTAAGTGAGATTTTGCAATGACTATATAAATGATCTCAACTCAAACTTATCCATTTGATCACCTATAGCTCATGGTATAAATGGCACAAGGCTCATCATACTAATTCAAAGCATGTTATGTCTTAGACTCTTAGCACAAAAAAGATAGAACTTAGCACATGTCACATAAGACATAATTGTATGTGTTAGGGTGGCCATACTTATCTTTTTGAAATATCTAATGACACATCCCATATTCATAGAATTCAAGTCTCGACCCAGCACTTTGATGACCGGAAAACCAAAGTCAACGTCGGAAAATGAAACAAGGTAGTGGTCAACAACAAAATGAAAATTTAAGGTAGTTATGTCTAAAGTTTTCTAATGTAGATAGTATTTTGCAAAAAAGTGTGTAACTAAGGTAGTTATGGACAAAAAAACCAATTAAAATAGCAAGATACATGCATTCATACTTGCATAGTGCATAGTGCATGTGTGAAGTTTAACAGAGGCCAAAGTAATTGGAAAGTCCGTCAAAGTCAAAGGAAACTGTAGACAAAATACTTAAAATTGACATGCATAGGAGCATAGGAGGAAGGAATCGTGTAACTGAACAGAGACAAGCATCTCAGATCAGCTCAAGGATTCCTCATTTGTCACTGATAGATAATGTAAATAATTATGGATATAAATTAATTAGTGATGTTAATTAATTTATTAATTATTTAGAATATCTTAGTATCATCTAACCTAGAATATCTTTGTATAGTTTAACCTAGGTTTTACTTGTATTTATACATCGTTAATTATCAATGAGAAGCCACGGCAAATATTTCTCTCAGTCACTACTTGAACGATATCCAACACCACTATCATTGCTGGCTCTGACGTGGCATTTAATCATGTTTCTTTTTTATAAATATTAAATAAATTATGAGCAGCTTGATAATCCATAAAAGTCGAATCACACATGAAATGCTGAAATCATATCATATATTCATTTCATATCATATCATCAAAGTATCCTTACATATATATCTGCCCATTTATTCGGTCAACCTCTTCTGCTAACTGCTAATCCTACTCCCATCTTCTCGGTAAGTTCATACAAACTTGTGATTTCATCATAAAACGTTAGTAAAAAGTCCTATTATACGCTTCTTCTTCTTCTATGTCATAGTTTTTAGGTGATGATCCAACACCATGATCTTAGCAATACTCTTTTTTAAGGGTGTGTTGAAGGACTTACAAGGGCGGGATGAGAGTCGACCCCAGAATGTTCTCTGATCCTTGGAATATACTCACTCTCTTAGTCTCTATTAGTTACATGGTTTGTTTTAGTGTTTTGCACGTAGGTCGGGTACATGTATTGAAAGTGATTATTTTATTTTGTGGTTTGAATATTCTTGTTTGTATCTATTTTTCATTTATTGGTGCAATTTGCTTCACATATTGTTTAATTTGATCCTTTTATTGTAGTGAAACTCATCTTGGTTTGTTTTGTAGTTGATTTGTGATTATTGTTTCTAGTTGAAGAGAGAGAAAAAGATGGGTAGCAGCAAGAGGGAGGATGCTACAGAACAAGTGTATGACATAATTGTTGTTGGAGGAGGAATCATGGGCAGTTGCACTGCCTACCAGACATCAAAGAGAGGCTACTCCACCCTACTACTCGACCAATTCGACATGCTGCACAATAGGGGTTCCTCCCATGGGGAGTCTCGAACGCTTCGAGTCACCTACCCCGAGCCTTACTATCCTTCCATGGTCCTAGAGTCCTCTAAGCTATGGGAGGAGGCTCAATCCCAAATCGGGTACAAGGTCTTGTACTCGACCAACCAATTAGACATCGGTCAACTTAGTGATCGCTCTCTGCAGGCTGTTATTCGTAGCTGTAAGTCCAATTCCATTGGGTTTCGAGTGCTTGATCATGCCCAAGTCGCTGAGGAGTTCTCAGGGGGGGTGGTTGTGCCACACGATTGGATCGGGGTTGTCAGTCGAGGGGCTGGTGTAATTAAACCTACCAAAGCTGTGTGCATGTTTCAGACCCTGGCTTTCCATAACGGCGCCACTTTGAAAGACAATGTGAAGGTTACCGACATAAGGAAAGATGCTGCTACTGGTTGCTCAGTGGTCTGTACAGCCACAGGGCAGAAGTTCTATGGCAAGAAATGTGTGATCGCCGCTGGTGCTTGGATGAACAAGCTCGTGAAGGCAGTAACAGGACATGATGTTCCGATTCAGCCCTTGGAAACTACCTTGTGGTACTGGAAGGTCAAGGACGAGTACGAAAGGGATTACTCCATAGAAGGGGGGTTTCCTACCTTTGCCGGGTATGGGTGCCCCTACATATATGGTACCCCATGTTTGGAGTATCCTGGGTTGATCAAGATTGGGGTGCACGGGGGAAAGTTGTGCGACCCTGATAAAAGAACTTGGACCCCGAAACCGGAGTTGGCAGACTATATCAAGACATGGGTTCGAGACAGATTTGGGGGTCGGCTTGAGCATGATTGTCCTATATCTGTTCAGTCCTGCATGTACTCAATGACCCCAGATGAGGACTATGTAATAGACTTCCTGGGAGGCGAGTTTGGAAAGGATGTGGTGATCGCGGGGGGTTTCTCCGGACACGGATTCAAGATGGGTCCAGTAATAGGGAGGGTGGTTGCAGATTTGGTGATCCATGGTGAAGCAAAAGGGGTCGAGTTGGAGCACTTCAAGCTAGCCAGGTTCGACAAGAATCCTAAAGGTAACGTCAAGGAGTTTGCGGAGCAGGTTAGCACATCCAAGCTATGAGTTATCCTCGAATCGATCATTAGTGAGGAAGTGAACGACAAGGTTAAATTAATCTCGATTAAGCAAACTGAAAACTAGTAGATTGGATGATTGCTTCAGGCAAGGACAAGCAAATGGTTGCTGAATGTTGTGTTGTCTTAGTATGATGGTGTGTTAGTAGCTAGTCCCAAATTGTTGTCTTTTCATGTTTGTCGATTAGGAATGTGGAATGTGTGGCATGTGGGAGTCAATTAAAACAACAAGACAAATGTTTTTCATGTTCGAATCTTTTCAAATCTAACACGTTTAGGATCCGTTTAGTACTTTGAAAATGATACAAAATATTTTACATCTTACCAAACAGAGCCTTTATATCAAGATTCCTAAATGAGTAAGTGTTGCAAGTTTAAAAAAATAAAACAAAGTACTCCCTACTTATATTGAAAACCACTATAAGAATCCGTACTTCAAATGATTTTAACGAAAACAAATCCGACCCAATTTCAACCTAACTCATTTCTAGGTGTCATCTTTAATTTTCAACCGGCCAGTGATTCCTCAGAATCTCAGTGAGAAACTGGTCCAAGTGTCCAACGTAGTCCTACCATCAAAATTTTCACCACTGGCTCAAGTGCTAAACTAATTAGTGTCTTACCACATTATTACTAACTTTACAGAATTACAAGGATCATCAAGCCAAAAAAAAAGGGAAAAAAAAGAGAGCAGAATATAAGAGTATGTTTTGAAAAAAATCTGCTACATCATAACACAACAGATCTATGGTGAATAAGGGAGCAATTTATTTCAAATGAGGTGTACATTTAACGGAAGCACCGGAGCAAATCAAGTACTCCGTATAACTGTATTTCACTATTTCAAATGCAATTTTGTTTGAAATTACTACTTCGTATATAAATTCACAAAAACATGAACCGCATGCACTAAGGCTGCTAACTAAATTCTTTTGTACATTGTACACGGCTCCAAGCCTACAAGATCAACGCAAGGGTGCAAAACTCACAAAATTTTAAGCTGTACTCTTTAACGACCATGCCCTGCTGTATTTATCAGGCTCCCTTGAATGAAAGCCAAGCTGAGATATGCCAAACCTAAAAATCAGCAGCAAATCTCATTTTGTCCGATAAAATTTAGAGCAGCGCACATATAGCTGGGCAAATATCCACGGTAACCTATAACAATGAAGCTGCGTTTTGATACCGATTACCATTACATGCAAGTACATGATCCCCAACGCATAGACTTCAAATTAACACTGTTCTGCATTTTATCAACAAGACATGCACAATCAAAAAAGGAGTCCTGAACATAGTTATTGAATTGAAAAAAAACAAACAGAAGAAACAGAAAGAAAACCGACAATAAACAAAGCATAAAAAAAAAAGGACAACAACAGAAAAGGGATTACCATCTAAAAAGCAGCGGCTTTTCAAACTATGAATGAGGCTAGGAATGCATGCAACACAGCCCAATAAATCATGATACCAAGTCGCAAAGCAGGTTGACGCATAAGTGCTCGATCACAAGAAACCCTATCAAGCAGCAGAGAGAATAACAATCAAACTCAGACAAATAGAGCATCAATCATATACAAGAAAAATATCAAGCTACCCACCATAGACCATCAATCATGTCACTGACGGGCCTTGTGAACTTCGGGACAAACCTTGAGGTTGTAAGTGACTTGAAACCGTGGACTGAAGAGAAAGAACAGGAAGTTAAAGATCAGTTGCACTCAGTAAGGGTCAACAGTAATCTACTACTTCAGAGAGGAAAAATAAAGATTATATTACCTTTGTCATCGTCTTCATCCTCAATTCTACCAGAACTTCCAGCATCAGCATCAATAGCTATGGAAACTTGGTCATTGTTCACTTTGCGTAAACTCCGGACTTGAGAAGAAGGAACTGGCGCTGTCCATTTATTCAACTGCATCTCATTAACAGACAACCCTTAGATAAGCGAGACATAGCAGACAGCACAGACTCTTGTAAGCCTTACAACTTTACAAAAACAAAATGATCAGTAGGTTAAGTTATCAGAGTAGATTTCTATGAAAACTGACAGAGCATAGCCTTATAAAAATCTACACGTGAGACCTCTCAAAAGGAGTAAATATGGTACGAGCAACATACAAGGATCCACCCAAGCCAGATATGTACGGCCTTCTAACAAGCCTCACTGATAGGAGTGGAGACTGCTGAGGCGAAGGCAGGTTCAGATATTAAAATTAAGCAACCCCAAGGATTCAGGCGTATGCATCCTAGTCACTATTTCAAAACTACAAGATACTTGAAAACAAATCAAGACACATCATAAATACATACCACTGGTTCAACCTCGACAATTTCAGATGTTCCTCCTAATCTGGAAACTCCAACACCCTGCAATGCATTCAGCTGTTGCTCTTTCTCATGCAGTAAAGCTTCCAAAACATCTTTTCTCTGTGACAATTCATCCGTCTTATTTCGTTCAATTTGTAGAAGTGTATCCTTACTTTGTGCTGCAATCCTCAAGTCTTCCAATTCAGATACTATGGACATTAAGTCTTGCTGAACTTGCTCCTTGTATTCAGGATGATGACTATCAGTGACATCAACATCACGGACATCACGATGTAAAATACCAGAGATCACTGTATCCAACCACGTCAAAATTTCACGAAGTTCACCCGAACTTCGCTCTTTTGCCATCTTCGTTGCCTCTAAGACGTCATTTGTACACCGAGTGACTTCTTGCCTCAAAAAGGAAATTTCTGCATCTCGGTCCTGCAATTGCGTTTGAAGATTCTCAACTTCAGAGAGAAGACCTTGAGACATATGGTGTAGCTCATCAAACTTGCCCACTGTAACAGCAAGCTTTTTGTGGGCCTTAGCACGGGAAGCTTCTAGATGCTCAAAATCTGTATTCTTCTGTTGCACTGTGTTTTCCAGCTCGTCAATCTTACTTCTCATGGCTTCCATTTGATTCTCTTCCTCCTCTAATGCTTGCATTAGTGCTTCAATTTCTGCAATAAAAAACATGAGTACGGTGATTCATAATCAAACTTTGAAAACTACTCATATTAAGGAAGTAATTCAAGAAATATAATTGATGCTCGACCTTGATCTTTGGAAGCCACCACATCAGTTAGTGACTTAACCTGTTCCCCTAAGTCTGTCAAACTATGAAATTTCTGCTGTAATTCATCCACCCTTTGTTCCAGCAAACTGTTATCTTCTCCTAATGCTTTCAACTTGTTCTCCAAATCATGAGCATAATTCGTCATTGACTGCAGATCCCGAGAACTATTTGCTGCAGTAGCTTCAGCTTCCTTGATTTGGCTTACAAGCTCCATGCATATTCGTTCCCTTTGGATATCCTTTTCTTGAAGTTCCTTCTGCAAACCCATTAAAGTAGCTTTTAACTCTTTGCTATGACCTTCAACACCCTTGGTTCCAATTTCAGCAAAATCTTTTACAGCCACCAATAGCATATCAGCCAAGGCTTTGACTGATTCTTCAGCAGATGAAAAGTTTATTCCATCAGTGGTAGGCAAAGATGGCAAGTTGTTTCTCAGATCTTCAGCAGCAAAAGTCTCCCCAGCCAATTGTGCTTTTCTATTTCCAATCTCAATAATTGAGCTCGTGAATGCATCATAAAGAAGAGAGATGCCTCTATGCAATACAGCTCTTTCCACGTCCTTTTCTTTCATGATTGATTCTAATCGAATGTTCTCACACTTGACGGATTCCAAGGAGCTCCTTTGAGAATCAACTTCTCTTAGAATGCAGCCAATGGCAGTGGATAACCACTCCGCCTCTGCTCTAAATGACATAGAGTGACCATGTATTTTCTCTTTATAATTACTAATCGTTTCTGTTAGTTGCTGAAGATGTTGGTCGATAACTTTGCAGATATCAAAGCCAGCAGTCTCCTCCAAAGGATCAGAGACTTTATTACCCCATGCTGAAGTTCTTGAGAAGAAGTCCTGAAACAGATAATTCCCCTATTTGGTAAGCTAAAAAGGATACCTTGCCAAATTTTATTTTTTATTTATTTTTTTTAAAAAAAAACAAAGCAAGATAGCACAAAAATATGTCAATGCTCAAGTAATCGCGATTGCTACACCCAAATGTTAGAATATCATACGTAGCACCTAATGCCAGAAAGAATTGTAGCATGAGGTACAAAATAAATGTTAAACAAATATAGGTGGGGCAAATCCCAGCTTAGCGAAACTTTGCATAGCAAAATGGCATTTCTGTCGTAATACAAGGAGTTGCAGGGGTACTTCAGTCTTTTCAGGGGATTAGGAAGGAATGTTTTGAGAATTCATTTTCATTAGAATTACAAAATGCTAATTTTCTATGCAAAGGTTTTGCAAAACTGGGAATTTCCCAAAATTTGGCTAAAACATGTGACGCAGTCGAGAACACAACTCAAAACCATGGAAAACTTAGAATCATAAGTAATGAAAAAGAACGCATCCAGATAATCAGATAACTGCATTAATCTAAGCAAGCACCCCAATCATCAGAGAGGCAGGAAAAAAAAAGGGGGGAAATTAAAAGAGAGTTGAAGGTAGACACTGCTGCTTCTCTAATAAAAGAAAGTTACAGTAGAATTAGTACCAAACTGGATAGAAAAACAAAGAAAAATAGCATATGTTGAGGACCTTCACCAATAGTCAGCATTGCATAGTCAGAAATCAGAATATAATACCTTGAATTTGGAATTAACAGAGACTAGGCCACTATGATCTTTTGCAGGTGCTGGGTCTGTATCAAGTTCCAGATGAGGCTCCATATGAGCTTTCATATTGTGCAGAATCTCTAAATCCTTGGCAAACATATCATCACTTGAAGCAGATATATCCAAGAAGACTTTTTTCACTCCAAGCACAGTAGACTTCAACCCCTCAAGTTCAGCCAGTTGATTCTCTCTTTCTTCAATTACCTTGTCAAGACGAGAAAGAGCTTCAAGCTTGGCCGAATTTGCAAGGTCCCTATCCTTTGAAAGGTTTGAGATCTCATCATAGGTTCTTTCCAATTCTTCTTGCAATCCATCATTTCTTTCCTGAACTTCATTCAACTCCGCCAACAGAAGCTCTGCTGACTTTTTTGATTTCTTTGCCTCCTGCTCAAAAGAAGAGGCTGATAGTTGCAGATCAGAACACATTTTTATAATTCCTTCCAGCTTCTGCAGTGGATCATGAGAATAAATTCCTTCATCGGCATTGATCTGGCCTAGTTTGTCAAGCAACAAGCTCAAAGTATGGCTATTTTGCTGTAAATGTTGCTCAACTTCTATCAGACGATTTTTCAAGGATAAGTTTTCAGCTTCAAATGTTTTGTACATTTCTAGCTGGGTGTACAAATCACTAATGCTCTGACCAGACTCCATCTGAGCAAGTTCATGGCTTTTTATCATGGATTTTAAACGATCAATTTCAGCAGTCATTTCCTCAATATTCTGCTTCAGACCATCTCTTTGCTGGACTACTGATTTACCTTTTCTAACTGCAAGATTCAGCTTCTCACGGAGAGAGGCTGACTTCTGCTCTTCCTGATTAAGAAGCTCCTGGAGTTCCTTTTTCTTTTCATCTAATGTTTCCAATTCAGTCTCCAAAGATTGTTTCTCCTGTGAATATACATATTTATCCGCCTTAAGAACTTCTAGTTCATCTAAAGCCTTGGCAAGCTCCTGTCTAAGACCTGCTACATCCTGCCCCTCAAAATCTCTGCTCCTGTACTTGGAATCATCCATATCCACCGCATCCTTTTCATAATGATGCTCATTCTCCATATCTTGCACCATCAAAGCATTTGCAGCATGTTCCAAATTGTGCTCCTGGACACCTTGTTTAATATCGAGAGCTTCTGAATCAACTTTTCGATCATGATTCACAAGCTTTCTGATCAATCTTTCCAAGATCTGAATATTACTAGAAGCAGAAAGCTCATCTTTAATTTCAGTATCCTGAAGTACGTCAAGAATCAAGCTCTGTAATCTCTTCAAGTCGCTTTCAATCTGGTAAAGCTGCTCTTCACTATCAAGCTTCTTTGCCAAGCTTGCCTGCAAAATGTCAACTTCTTTCTTTAATCTATCCTGCTCAAGTTCACATTGTGAAGCTGTACCCATTGCTATTTCACAATCAGTAGTCGAAGTCACCAAGCTACGTGAAAGAATTTCCCTGTCTTGAATAACTGCTTGCAGAGAAGAATCAAGCTCAGATATTCTTCTTTGTGAATCTTTCAAGTCTGAGGACAGTGAACCACAATAACTTTCAAAATTATCAATCTTCTGCTGAAGAGACTTGCTGTAGACATCAGCTTCTTGCAATGCGTTATCTTTTTCACGAAGAATAGCTTCAAGAGATAATTCCAGTTCATATGTTCTTCTCTGTGATTCTTCTAGATCATTAGACAGTGATCCACAATAGCTCTCAAGGTTCTCAATTTTTTGCTGAAGAGATCTCATATGGTGATCAGCCTCTGACAAGGCAGTCCCTAACCAGTGAATCCTCTCTTCGGGCTCCATAGACCGTATCTGGTTGGGTGTATTAATTCTATCCAAAATCTCCTCCCATCTCTGCACCAATATATTCCTTTCCATCAGTGATTGCTCCAGCATTTCATTATGTTCAGCGACTTCATAATATTTTGTCTGCAGCTCTTCATATTTCTTTCTCAAATCATCATCCATGTTTGAGGAAGGTTGTACATCATCTTTAAATCCATCTGTGATGACAAAGCCGGCATCTGAGTAGGACCCCCCTCCAACAGAACTTCTTTGATCCCAATCGGTCGGTGGCAAAGAATTTCCAGAAATTGTCTTGGCAAGCCAATCAACCTTCTCTATGATGTCTTTAGAGTGAAAATGATCTGGAAGCTCAAGTTCTTCTAAGATCTCCTCTATCCTCTGAAGGGAAGAATCTTTTAGAAAAAAGGACTCTCTCAATGCCGTTGCAGAGTTACGAATATATGTCAACTCAGATTCAAGGGCTTCCATACGTTCACCAGCCTCTGAATAATCCTTCAACTTCTCTTCGACCTCAAGAATCCTAGAATCTTTCAGCTGCAACTCTTGCGAGCATCTTTCCAGTTCACTTGACATCTCTGCCAGAGATTGTTTAAGACTGTCACGCTGAACAACCAAGCCTTTTCCCTTTGTAACAGCAATACTGAGCTTTTCTCTAACAGATGCAACACGTTGTTCTGACAGCCCAAGATCCTTAATTTTCTGCAATAACTCAACCTGCATAGCATCAAAGGCATCCTTTGCCCGAACTAAGCTTGCCCTAAGAACAAGAAAATCAGTCTGCTGCTGAATAATTAAAGAGTTCGACAACTCAACATAGCCCTGCAGCTCATCAAACTCTATCACTCTTGCATTTAAATTGTTATTCGACACACTAACCTGCTCTTCTAGCTCTTTGTATTTCTGAATAAGTAAAGAAAATGAAGACTGCAGATGAGTAATAGGTGATTCATCTAAGTTTACTTCTGTATCATGGACCTTCAGGATTTCTTTGACATCCATAACAAGCTTCAGCACTGTATCAGCATCCAGACATTGTTTTTTCAATTCCTCAATGCCATGTTCTTTATTTGACAAATCAGAGGACAACTTGCTGTTTATCTCCTTAAGTTGCAGTATATCACCCAGTATAGTGCCCAGTTTTGCTACAAGAGCGTCATAATATTTAGCATCCAGAGGATCTAGTTGGTTGTTCTCTTTCATATGGATACTATTTTCAAAGTGTGCATCAACGCTGTTTAGCAAATTTACCAAATCCGTAGAAAATTTCTGCAATAGACAAATGGCTAAATTTCGCTCCTCATTAACACCACACAGCTTTTCCTCTACTTGCCTATATGAACAAGAAAGTTCATCATGAGCATGAAGTCTTGGCTTCCAATTCTCAATCACTTCACAAGCAGCACTTACAGAGAGGGAAAAGCGGCCAAAAACATCCAGGTCATGGCTTGCCTCACACAAGGGAGGGGAAGTGACTGCAGATCTGACAGCTGTTTCCAGCTTCTGAACCATTGGAACAAGCTTAGTAAAGGCAGAATTCCATTCCCTCTCAACTGATAAGATATCCTCTCTCATATCCCTTCGGAAAGTTTCAACCTCATTAAGAATTGTAGAAGACACCATGACTGAACCTTCTCGAATTTCCTTCAGCTGAATCTGCAAGTCACTAATTCGAGAATGAGAGTCTGTCAACTTTTTAAGAAGTTCAGAGTTCTGCAAATGAAGACCTGCACACTGTTGCTTAAGAGCTTCACATAAAACCTCAAGCTGAGACTTCATTGCTTCAGTATTATGTGCATGTTGATTCAGAACTCCACAAATAACTTCCAGCTCAATATTTCTTGCTTCAAGACTATCACTAATGCTCTTCAAAGATTCAACTTCAAGCTCATCACAGGCAATAACAGCTGCTTTACAGCGACTATTTTCTTTCTTTATCAGAGCATCAACATGATCTGCACTCTGAGATATGGTCTGCAGCACATATCCCAAAGAGCTTAATTGCTCCTTTGCCATAAGATAAGGATCAAGTGGCCCCACACTTTCAGTTAAGGGGCTTTCTTCAGACTCACGGTCATCAACATTGGTTTTGGACTCAAATGCTTGAATCAGTTTTGATATTCCTGGAGCTGCATTTTTACCAGATGACCGACTAAGGTTTTCTGAATGAGAATGCATGCCATCAACTGCCTTTCCTAGTTTTTGCACAATTTTCCCAGCCTCCCCCAGATATCCCTTTAGAGTTAAAGCCCCCTCACCGAAACCAGATTGCAGCTCACTCGGGGACATGCCATCAGTCACAACTTCAGCTGAAGAATCATCTACCAGCAATGCAGCTTCAGTAACTTCCTTCACAGAATTTTCCACGGAGCTATCAATGTCAGCAGTTTGAATATGGGCCCTTGAATCAGTCCCAACAGAAGAAAGTTGAATTTGTCTGCTATCAGTCTCATCTATTCCAGCTTTATAAATTTCCAAGCTGCTACGGAGAACAATATTTTCCTCGGCTATTTGTTCAAGACTTGAAAGTGTTTTTTTCAGTTCAGCCTCAAGCTGCACATGCGCCTGATATTGTACTGACACCTTATCTCGATAAACAACAAGCTCAGTAGAGAGTCTTTCAAACTCCTGGGAAAGGAAGTCCTCATGGTCCTTCAAGTTCTTAGTTTCTTCAGACAAAACTGCAAGACTTGCATTTAAGCTAGAATTTTCCTGGTTTAGAGACACAATTACACTCCTGCAATCTGCCAAGTCTCCTGAAAGCATCTGATTCTCATGAATAAGAAATTTACTTTCCTCCTCAATTTTCTTCCTCTCATCAATCATAGAAGCAAGACTGGATTTTAAGCTGGTAGTTTCCTGCTCCAGTGCGGCCAACTGGGAACTACTATCAGCCATATTTAGTGAAAGCTTCTGATTTTCATGAGAATATTGTTGCATCAATTCCTCAAATTTATTTCGCTGCTCAGACACAGATGCTAAACTTTTCAATAGCTTTTCATTTTCTACCTCTGCAGTTTCCAATGAAACCTTGCATTTGGCCAAATCTGCAGAAACACTGGAAATATATGTGACAGATTCATCAGATTGGATCTTGAATTCATCAATTTGAGCAGAAAGCTCCATGTTTTCTTTCTTGGCGTTATTGTACATGTTCTGAAAGTTCAGTTTCTCCTTGACAGCAACCTCAAGTTCAGATCTACACTGAGCAAGCTCTGCACTAAGTCTGCCATTGCATTCCTGAACATCTGTAAGCAATGCACTGAGAGCAGGTACTTCAGCAGGAGTATGATCAGTTTGTTGCTTATGCTGGTCCAGAAGTAGCAAGTGAAAAAAATCTTTCGATATGTTAGCTAGATAAAATTGCTCTTGAAGAATTAAAGGAAGAGCAACAACCCCGCTACAAAGCACAGGAGAATCGCCATGATCTGTCAATTCTGTAGACTTAAAGTCATCAATCAGAAGCTCCTTTGGTACCTCAGCAAGCTGAACGACGTTTAAGGAGTAATCTTGTACACCAGGGCACAAAGATCGGTCCCTAGTATCATTAGAGGTGCCCTCAGCGTCATCTTCATGATTTTTAACATCATTCACACAAGCTGCTTCAGGTAAATCCGTTTCTTCATACTCTTTAACAACTTTTTGATCGAGACTTTCTTCAGATTCAGAATATCCTGTATTGCTTACAGATTGAAAATCCGATGAATTGTCTTTAGAAGACCAATTCATCAAATCTTCTCCTTGCCGAGCTAGCTTCTGGGAGCTACCTGTCTCAGCAGCTACGGGGGTTGTCTTAACAGGATCAGAGGCCTCAGCTGTTTCATGATCTTCAATAGTCCCACTGGTTGTAGCAGCCGAAACACCAAGCTCAGTGTCAGGCGTTGTAATAATCAAATTCTCACTGATGACACCGGAAACTGGTGAAGTTTCATCAGTTCCCAACTCCAGCTCAACCTTTGAATCAGGATGCTTTGGATCATAACTGTCAGCCTCCTGCATAGCCCCTACCCAGAAACAAATAGGGAAAAAATTATACATCAAATTTAAATGATTGTTGAAAAAATATGATGCGAAAGGAGGAATCCAAGAAGATGATACAACAAGGGAAAAGAAAGAAGGCACAACCTACAACTGATACCTGATCTCCCTCAAGCAAACCCATCGATTCAACTGAATTAGCAGCAACAATAGCATCAGATGCAGCTTCAGTAGCAGGATCACTTGGAGACAAAATATCTACATTCACAGCATTAACTTCAGTAGATCCTAATGTCCCAGATCCCTCAAACTCTTCAGCACCTATCTTAACCTCACTCCCTACTGTCAGAGTATTTGAATCAGATTCACAGGTCAATGAAGTCTCTGTTGACACAACATCCAAACTTGGCAGGCCCACAGAACTCTGAGTATCAACAGATGTACCGTCAGAATTCTCAACATCCTTCTGAGAATCAATGCTAATATCTACAGATTTTGCTGATGTTTCAGCTTCCTTTCCAGAAAGCCGTGATGACTGTGCTTTCGTCGCATCAATATCGGAAACCAAATTGGAATCAGCATCATTTTGCACAGACTTATCAGCTCTGCTGGAGGATTTACTAGTGCTTTTTCCGTCTTTTCCTTTCCCATCCTTCCCTTTAGTATCCTTCTTCTGACGATATTGTTGTAGCTGGAAAGATATATATAGATCAAAACCAGACAAAACTCCCAAAATGAAATCAAATTGCACAAGCTTATAAGCCTCTTATGCATCACATCTTCAAGTTCCGTTGTATTCGGAAAACTATTATATTAGGTTTGTAGGAAAGTGTGAAGGGAATCAAAGCTTATTGGAAGCAGATCAACTAGCACATAAAGACACACATATATATTAGCCTAATTTGCTTGTCATGTACTCCTCCGTTTGGAACATTAGGTGCAAGGAGTGACAAACTTTGACTACGAAAATCTTCATCATACATGGAGAAAAAAAAAATATCCATAAGAGATGTTATTGTATTCGTCTACATGTGTATATTTAAAATATTAATTTTTTTGTAATTTTTTATAGAGTGTAGTGGAACATATTAAGGTTTAGACAAGTGCATTGAAAACTCTGCAAAAAATAAAAAACATAATTAACTTTTTGAAACGGAGGGAGTTTTCAACTTGTAACAGATCAAAGTTGATAGTCCATTTGGTAAAATGTTGAAGAATCAGGCAATGAGGTGTATGCTTGTATAACTTCCAACTTTCCAAGTGGCTTAATTAGCATGCTATAATCAGGCAATCAAGCAGTTTGCAACAAGTAGAGTTTGACAATACGACCATAATTTGAGCATTTGCAATCATATTCCTAGTTTGATTGCAGCACTACTAATCTAAAATAGCAAAAGTAGTCTGTGTCAAAATGCAATGCAGATATAAAAAGGTAGACGATACCTTCTTGCGGCCAGCATTGAGGAGATCGGACCGGTTCGACTTCTTGTCCATTACGAACCGCGCTCCAGTCTAATGGAAGGACTCGATCAACAACATCCGATCACTGCCACACACAAACACATCAAAACGAATCTCCAAATCAAAGAACGTTGAGGGAGTGGCATCGAATCCAAATTGAACAGTCAAAATTCAATTCGATGAGTCTCATGTAAAATCGTTCACGCATGTAATCTGACTAAGTACTTAAATCAAATACTCAATCAAATTCAACCAGAAAAATCGCAAAAAAAAAAAAAAGAACGAAATCATCAAATTCGAATCAATTAAATCAACAAAAGAGAAATAGAAATCGAAATAGAAGAAGAAGAATACCAGTTTGATGAGATGAGATGAGATCTGGGAAGAAGGTTGACGATGAAATGGAAGAGGAGTTATAGTTTTAGGGTTGCTGTAAAAATGTCGGTTGCTTGTGCTTGTGATTATGGTAATGATGGAGGTGGGGTCACCAGTAGAACAACAAACAGCCTGCTGGTGGTGTGTAATGTGTTTCTCTTGGATCTCACGCAATCGTGTTGTGTTGTGTTGTGTTGTGTTGTGTTTGTGTTGCGTTTACGAATCAACGGAACAACACCAGAGAATATTGATGCAGATGCCCAATTGTTGGTTGTTGATGGCTGGTTTGTTGCTCAACAACGTGAATTACCAGAAAGATTATTGGATTTCGATGATGATCACTGACGAGTGTTTGGTTTGCCCAAGGACAACGTTTTTCGGCCTTTTGGACTTATCATTCTCACATATTTGGGCCTTTCAGCCTATTATTTCGTGGACCATTCCTTTTACGCAACTGGGTCTTTCAGCCTATGTCGTTGTTCAGAAGCCCATAACTTATAATCTACAAAAATATATTAAAAGGTGTGTTATGGATAGGGCTGTACAGAGTTTGGTCTAGACTGTAATCGAATCGGATCAAACCGTATTTTTACGGTTTGGTTTGGTTTACGGTTTGAAAAAATATGGTTTGGTTTATGATTTTAAGATAAATACGGTTTACGGTTTGGTTTGGTTTATAAATTCTTTTAAACAAAAACAAATCGTAAACCAGTAAACCGTATTTCATTATAATTAATTTTTTATTTATATATAATTTTAAATAAATTAACATTTATTATTAATTATTAAATACTTAAAAATCCATAAAATAAAAAATAAAAATTAGTATTTCTCATATGTAAGTCAGTAGGTAGCGTGAGTCAGTAAGTGAGTATTGAGTGATTTGAGTCGGTATTCAATTAGGCTTTTAGGGTTTTTGTTATCTTCATTCTTCAATTTGCTTCTTACTATCTTCCGCCTCTTTCTTCTCGGCTCTACTGYTGCTATTACACAGTCATCCTCTCAAATTTTCATACACTCAAATGACTCAATTGTTCGTCGCTAGTTTTGTCAACTAATTAATTCATCACAAAGTACCAACTCATCCTCTTCCTCGAYTCCTTGCTATTCCTACATTTTGAACTTGCTGTACCTTTATTTTTTCTTTCACTTTATTATTTTGGGTGTTATTTCAATTATTTGTTTGAAATTGTATGTTAGTTTTATTGTATTTGTAATATAAATTTAGTCATTTGGGTTACTTGTTTAAACTTAAGAGTTTATTATTGAATCAATTTTACGCAATTTGGAAGGAAAAATTACATCGCGTTACAAACCGCACCAAACTGTATTATTACGGTTTGGAATTTAATACGGTCTGGTTTGGTTTAGAAAAATGACCAAACCGTATCTAACGGTTTGGTTTGGTTTGGTACTCAAACCGCACAAAACCGGACTATGTTCAGCCCTAGCTATAGAGGGATGATTATTACAACATAATTAGAGGTGATCAACATTAGCCCGGCYCGGCCCGKCCGAAAAAGTGAGGGCTTTGGGTAACCAAAAATACCAAATCTTTAGTTCAAAAACCCGGCCCGCATAAGCCCGCGTTGGCTCGTAAAGCCCACTCATTTTTGGGCGGGTTAGCTAGACTTTTCATATACAAATCCGGCCCGACCCGCCCATTTGATCACCTCTAAACATCAACGGCTATGTTGTACAACCCTCCCCCATATTGCTACATACAATCTTCCCTTACGTGATAATATAATGGGCAGCAAAAATTAAAGAATTTATTTTCTTTTTTAAAAAATAAATAAAGATAATATAATTTAAAAACAAAATCAAAACATTGCTTGACAGATTAGTGGGGGTTGTATATTGCTAGGTACGGGGGGATTGTATAGAATAATTTGCTTCTAAACATAATGTAGGGATATGTTGGGTTTCATGTTATTTGAACACTATTATATCATTTATTTGCCCAACATATCCCAACATAATGTTGCAATAACACTTCCTCGTGTGCCATGCAATGTATGCAAACCACGTGGATGAATTCCTCTCTTGCAATGCCGCCAAGTAGACTAGAAATAYCCAATAGAAATATGTCAAGTGTCCATACTAGTKTACTTTTTATTATTTAAAAAAATGTTAGTAATAAGATTTGAACCTTGATGGCTTAGTGTTGAATAACATACTCTTACCATTACAACCAATTTGCATTAGTGGCATAAATGTCCACATTTTCTCTATTACTACCACTAGAAGTTGAGTGTTTAATAGATTTTCAAAAATTAATGTCTTCTTTTTATTCTTATATTTTTTAATTAATATCTTATTCAAATAATTCATTTTTATATTCCATATTTTCATACACCTCATAACCTTATAAACATTATTTCTCATTTAAAACTTATAAGCATAGTTAGTACATGTGATTTCAAAGTTGAACAATAAAAAGTCATCCACCAATAATTAGGACATATGATAGACTTTGTTAATTTATGTTTGACATGTAAATAATAAATTATAAATGATATATGATCGATAATAAAATAAAGGGATTTTTCCTCATATACCCCCGTGTTTTTAGAAACGCCTCATATACCCCCCACATTAGACAAAATAGCCCAAATACCCTTAATGAAGCAAAAAACCGTTAAGTTTTTAACACCGTTAGTCTTTAGGCCAATTAACCCCGTAATTCACTGATTAAACACCTTAACCTAACATATTAATCCTAAACACAACTAAATCCTCTATAATTAAATACTCAAATGCTCTTCTTCCTCCTTCCTCCTTCCTACCACGATCACCACGGTACCATCATCATCCCTTCTTCTCATTTCAACCATCACCACCATATTTGCTACAACTACCACCCCCTTCACAACCCCTCACCCACGACCACACCTCCTTCACCACCACTGACCCGCGACCAAACCCCAGCCACCCACGAATTCAACCCAGCCACGAATAACTTCGACTAGCCCAACCACCACAAGATTAACCCAGCCATCAAGTGTTGTTTGGAAATCAAAACTGGGRATCGAGTACCTAATAATGCCACACGAACCCACAAATCCAACCCAGAAACTCACGAACCAAAAAAACCCAAAATCGCTACCCACGAACCAAAATCTGATTTTCGAGTTTCTTGTGCTCGCTGCTCGTGATTTTAATTGGGTTTTGTTGTTGTGCTCGCTGATTTTAATTGATTTTAATTGGATTTTAATTGGGTTTTTCGTGATTTTAATTGGGTTTAATTGTTGTGCTCGTTGCTCGCTGCTCATGGTGGTAAATTGATAATCTGATTTTCGAATTTGTTGTGCTCGCTGCTCATGGTGGTTAATTGAGGGAGGTGGGTGCAGTCGTGGATTGAGGGAGGCAGTCGTGGGTTGAGGGAGGTGGTGGTTGGAGGGTGGCAGACCTGGCAGTCATGGATTGAGGGAGGTGAGAGAAAATGTGAGGGTTTGAGTTTTGGGTTGAAAGAGAGAATGAATTATGGGTTAATTGTGGAATAATGGAGTAGATGAATGAATTAAGGGTGAATTATTAGTAAAATCCTAACGGTGTTAAAGACTTAACGGTTTTTTGGCTCATTAAGGGTATTTGGGCTATTATAACTGATGTCAGGGGTATATGAGGYGTTTCTAAAAACACGGGAGGTATATGGGTTATTAGGCTTAAAGTCAAGGGTATATGGGAAAAAATCCCTAAAATAAAAAGATTTCTAATAAAATCTATACACCATAGGCAAAAGCAGAATAAAACAACAAATCGATTTTGAGCAAATTAAATCTAACAATGAGCAAATTGAGTGACAGACAGCAAAAAAATTGATCGAGAGTCATTGTGTTTTTTTAATGATGAAAAAGAGCTTTTCGATGTAGATGTCTTTACTCGAACCTTTGAAAGCGAATGTGAGCAGTTAACAATAAATCCGCTAGAATTTCATTGATTAATAGTTTCAAGTAAAGCATAAAGGCAGAATTCGAATAAATAAAAATGAAAGAAGATGACCAAACATATATATAGGTATTATATATATAATATATAAGGATGGTATATCTAATTATATATATATAGTATTATATATATAATATATAATAAAATATAGTAATATATACATACATAAAGATGAAAATGAGAAAATATCTCGTTAACAACCACTAGCTATAAGTATATCTCCAAATTCAGATCGCATTTAAATTTCTTATTTCATCCTGAATTTTAAATGTCCTTCTATAACTTAACCCATGCCAACATATGTATTTTAGCAAGAAATAGTCCCAATGAATTTACAATAGGACCTTTTATGAAAACAGCAAACATTATAAAATAAGCTTGAAAACAACTAAAGAGACATTAAAATATGCTTGTAAGCCAATATAACTATAGATTGGCTAAATAATGTGAGGGATAACTCATCAAGCGTTAAAGCTTTCCCCCGATTTCAGGAGACCTTGGGATCGATTCTCACCCCACCTCGTGGCTCTCTTAACAAAAAAATGTATCCTACCGGGCATCGCCCGGGCCAAGATATACTAGTTATTTTGGGTTTGTTAACCAACGCCGCAATACTCCGTATTTCGCCCGCAATACTTAGTGAATTACATTACCTACTCTCTCATTCATCCTAATCTCTTACAACTCACCACCAGCACCACAACTAGTCCACCATCCAAACTATCCGACCACACAATGAGTAATCCACCACACTTAGAATTAGCACCACCGACCCATCTCTGCATAAAAGGTCATATCTCTCACCTAGGTACAATCACCAAGCAAAACGAGAGAGTAAAACAGCAGACACGATGATGGGAGAATTGAGCAACCCCGACGCCGTTAAGTTTTCAGCCAAAATTACATGTTTTCATAGATTATATGTCTGCCTACGAGTAACCCACAGACGGTAGGGTTTTCGCCTACAAAGAACCCACCATCAGGCTGGGTCGCTTGTAGGCCGAGGGACCCACGCGATGGTAGGGTTAACTTGGTAGGTCAGACCCACCGATGGGTGTTCTACTTGTAGTCGAACCTACCTGTGTCTACTAGAGATTTATTTTTATTTGTTCTTTGCTTAATAGTTGGATAAAATAATATGTTCAAAGATCAATAGTCAATTTACAAAAAAAAATTCTATAATGAAAAATTGTTGTTGATTTAATTGTAATTCGAAATATGTGTGGTTTTAATTGTACTTTTTAATATCCCTACGTGGGTTTGCTACGTTAAATGCGCGCAAGCAAGCGTGTGGGGCGTGCTGCACGTTGGGTCGGCGCGATTGGGGCTACTGCTCCGTCGGGCGTCGCGTGTTGTGCTACTCTCGGTGGGCATACGCGAGGTGGTGGACTGCCGTGGGTGGCTTGCTTTGTGTGGTGCTCAGAGATGAGATGAATAAAGGATAGGTGAATTGGATGAATGCAGAAGCAGAATGACACAATGAGAGAAAGGTAAAAAAGATTAATAAAAATCGCGGCGAAATACGGAGTATGTGCGGGCATGATTAGCCGTCACTTTATTCTAATAACAATTGAGACGCTCCACTTGTTCGGTTCCATGGGGGCCTCAAAAAATCGTCCAGTATATATAATATATATATATAGATATATATATAGTATATATATTTATATATATATATATATAGTAAATAATATAATATAATAAATATATATAAATATACCAGCACTATAAGCACGCGAAGCGTCGGTATTTAAAAATTTATATAAACTAATTACAATGAGAAATAAACTTATGCACAGAGAGTTATTATATGTCAATTTTTGATGTAATTTTCTTTTATAAATTATGACGACAAAGTAGGTTTAAGATATGGTGTGTTTTAAATCATGAATTATCTAGCAATAATACAGAGGTTAGTAGAAATATGATTATGAGATTAATGTTGTTCGAAATAAGAAATTTTGTAAGATTAGATTTACAATCAAAATTTTTAATAGTTTTAATAATAAGTATGTCGATGGAAATATCATTATAGGTATTAATTAAAAAGTTTGAATAATAAATTTTTATATCGAAGAGCTTTAAGTAATCATCTAATTAATTAAATTTTTCATATTTCATATTTATGAGAATAAATTAGTCAATTAATAAGGTGTTAATTGTGAAATTCATAACCGTTTTTTAATATTGCGCCATAAGTAATATGAAATTAGCAAACAAAATGGAAGAGATCATATTTAAGTCAAGGCACTTAGAAGACTTGAAACATCATTAAGGGTAATATGTTGGTTCAAGGTTCTTGTAGAGAGGGGAGTAGATCGTGAGCGGCGTGCGTCTGGGCTTATGAATGGTCACACATCTTCCTCCTCGCCCTTGATATTATATATTATATAAAGACTATAAAGATATAAGGAAGTATATAGAAGATATAATAGTAGTAGTCATAGGTATAGGGTGATATTATAAGTGGTTATAATATTAGAGTAGTAGTATAATATTATTATATTTAAGATTGATAGTATATAGTGGTATAATGAACTGTATATGATGAGAATACGGTTATATAATAATATATGAGACGTATATTTATATGTGAGATAGGTATATACAATATAAGTGTAGATAGGTAGGTGATCCGTTGTTACAATATAATAGGGAAGTATATATATGACGAAGATAACTAATGCTAGAATAACTTCTACTAATTGTTTAAGTCATAAAATTCTACAATGTGTTTGTGCATAGAATTGAAGCAGGATAGAATTTAGGAAAAGTAAAACTAAACATAAGATTTTTTTTAGTTTATATCAATGAATTATGTAATTTATTTTTTATTTTATTTTATTTTTTACATAATTTATATTAGCATATGTACGTAATAAAAGGAATTGAGGAGATGTCTCTCCTATAATTAGTGGAGCATTATAAGGTAGTGGATTTTTTTTCTTTTTTTTTTGTACTTTTTCTTCAACTTACGGTAGCTAGTTTCATTTTTTTCATAGATTTTTTAAACCTTTTTTTTTCAAAAAAAAAAAAAGGAATAAATATGGGAAGGGTGTTTTTGGAGGCAAGTGTTTTGAAAGGGTTTATTTTGGAGGGAGTGAATTTGGTGAGGGGTTGGGTAGTTATTGGGAGTTGAAATTGTTTAAGTAAATAGATGTATGGGTATTAACCCATTAACTAAAGCCCAAATCAATTAATCTCAACCCAATATCCAGTTGGGGCAGCCAACCATCAAACAAGGCTAATTATTAAGGCCAAACGCCCACAATATAGGCCCAAAGCCCACAAAATACAAGCAGGCAGGTGCCGCCCGAACGCCTGTATATACAAAGCTCCACACAAACTCTAAAACACTCACATTAAATTACTAGAAAATCAATCAACTCTTATAATCATCTGTTTTAAGCTTTAGAGAGGTTTTACTCGGGTAAACCTCCGAGGTAGCAATATTTTGTTCTATTTTACAGGCCGATCAAGGGAAAAACACAAGTCAAATCAAGTTTTCCTCAACTCAAGCAAGATCCACTCACGATCATATTGTTTTACCCGAAACATATTATAAGTCTCAATCTAATACCTCGAACAAAAATTATGGACAAAAAATATATTCGCTCAATATGATATATTATGAGTCTCAAATGGGCACCCGAAGCGAAAGTTGTGGACAAAAAACATATCTGTTCATCTTAATATATTATGAGACTTAATCGGGTGCCTAAAACGAAAGTTATAGACAAAAAATAATATCTTTCAAACTGTCAAGASAACGACCAATCTATTTGCGTTATGGGATGATCGTTTGAAAATTAACACGTTTCAAAAAACTTCATCCAATTATAACAAACTAGTTTAAAGTTATGCCCCTACAAAATATCCTCTTATGCTGAGAATGTGAGAAAGCCTTATTCCCATTTGTTGCGCCTCAAAGTCCATATATATGCTCATGCATCAACATTTCTCCTTTTCATTTTTTTTCCACTAGTGCACCACTGAATTCACTCAATCATACTCAATCAGTATATTCAAGCATAGCCTTTTATACTTGTTCCGGGATTGGAAAACTCGGATCTTCAGAAAATCAAGAATCAAATACGTGTTGTCAGAAAATCAGAAATCGCCGTAAATTTCACCAAAGCTAAGATTCATTGGAAGGAACCTTACGAGAATGAGTCTGGATGAAATGTTAGGGATAAAGTATAAAATCTTGTATGAGTACAATAGTTAAAAGGTAGATAAAAGCTGATTGGCCAAAGTTTGAATTTTGGGTACGGTATGAGTATTAGGGATAAACATTATGTTACAGCATGCAAGTCACGTGCCAATTGTGATTAGATTCTGTTAGTTAGTTAGTTAGTTAGTTAGCTAGCTAGCTAGTTAGAGTACAATAATAGATTGTTAGTTGTTGTTGTTTGTTATTTCCTGTTATACACATCACTGTATAAATACTTGGATTGTACTCATTTGATGATATGAATAAAATGACAATCCTTCTCCAAATCTCTCTCTCTCTCTCTCTCTCTCTCTCTTATGATCCAGTGAGGCTGCCTCACCATTGTTGCCATTGTTGTGCTCTGTTCTAGCTCGAGGCTGCCTCAACTATTACATTGTTATCAGAGCTTTCTCCTCTACGACAACTCTGTTCAATTCCCAAAACATACCTTGCACATTAGATGTTTGATAAAATTCACCAACTAAATTCCACCATTTCTTTTCAAATTCGATACAAACCATTGTGATTCTTGAGTCTAGCATTCTGGCGCCTGCTGTTACAAGGAGAGTAGCAACCATGGAAAATCAATTGAGGACATTGGAGCAACAATTGGAGAGAGAAAGCCAACAAAATAAGGAGTTTCAGGCTACCATTCTGCAACAATTGGCTGATCTTRGTGCAAGAATGAGGAATTCTGATTATGATTCACCTAATTCAGAAGAGGAATTCGAGAATCATACACCAATAAATCGATTACAAGGGTATGTTCCTAAATTAGAATTTCCCAAGTTTGATGGCACTCATGTTAGAATGTGGATTAAGAAATGCAACAAATATTTCTCTTTGTGTAATATCCCTAATAATCAGAAAGTAGATCTTGCTTGTTTGAACATGGTGGATAAAGTTGAAAATTGGGTGTCTAGTTACATGACAATTAGGCATAATGTTGAGTGGATCGATTTTGTCATGGATATGCCAGCTAGATTCAGGGATGAAGTAGGTATAATGTTGTTGAAAAATTCAATATATAGATTACAACAATTGGATTTTTTGGAGACTTACATAGATGAATTTGAGAAAGTCAAGGCTGTCATGTTGTAACAAAACCAGTTATTACCTGTTTCATACTTCCTTCATAGCTTCAYTGCAGGCCTTAAGCCCACCCTTAAGCCCTTTGTTAGAGCTTTCAAACCAACTTCAATTTCAAGTGCAGTTGAATATGCTAGGTTGCAGGAGGAGGCTTTACTTGCAGCCAAACCACAATACAAAATAAACCAAAACTACAGTCCTTATTCAAGAAACAGCACCAAACCAAATACACCCTTGGTACCTGCCCCATCTCAACCACCTGTTTCAGCCTTTAAAGAACCCACACAACCTTCCCAATCTAAACCACCTAATAGACCTCAAATCAAACTGACACCTGCATATAGAAGAGAGAAACAACAAAAAGGCCTTTGCTATTTTTGTGATAAGCCCTTTGACAAAAATCATGTATGACAGTTCAAGAAGATACAATTGTTTACTATTAAGATCCCTGGAATTGATGAAAAGAATGATGAAGTGTTGACAGATGAGGGTGAGGTTAATCCTCCTGATTTTTCTTTGTTGGAGGTGGATCCATGTATATCAGTCAATGCCCTTAGTGGTAGTCATGCTTTTCATACCATGAGGGTGAGTGGGGCTGCAGGGGGCACTCAGCTACATATTCTAATTGATTCTGGTTCAACTCATAACTTWTTGGATCTGAAGTTAGCACAGAAATTGAACCTGCAAATAGAATCCATAGCTACTCAGGCAGTATCAGTTACTGATGGCAACCATTTGGCTTGTCAATCTGTTTGTATAAATTATTGTTGGAGGATGAATAATACTGAATTTACCTCGGATGTCCTTCTCATTCCTTTGGGTTGCTGTGATATGATGTTAGACATTCAGTGTCTGAGTGATCATGGTACTGTTAAGTAGGATTGTAARAGGTTGTTGATGGAGTTTGATTATAAGGGTAATCATAATGTCATGAAAGACATGCATCTTACCTGCATGCCCTATCAGAATCCAAAGTGAAATGTCCCTTAAAACAGTTGAAACTACTTCTCAACTTTTCTTACTTCAAGTAAAATCCCCAAACACCACCACCATTCACATTCATAACTCTTCTATACAAACTGATTCAATTCCATTACCTATTCAGACTCTTCTAGCTAAATACCCTAAAATTTTCTCTGAACCTAAAGAATTACCACCATTAAGGGGCATGTATGACCATAAAATTCCTTTACTATTTGGCTTTGATCCAGTCAATATCAGGCCATATAGGTATCCCATCAAGCAAAAGGAATATTATTGAAAAGCTGGTAAATGAAATGTTGGAGCAGGGTGTGATTAAGGACAGTTCTAGTCCATTTGCATCACCTGTGGTGTTGGTGGGGAAGAAGGATGGTTCTTGGAGGTTGTGCATTGATTATAGGGAGCTAAATAAGAGGACTATCAAAGACAAATTTCCAATTCTAATGGTGGATGAATTGATTGATGTTGGCGCGCTGGTGCATATGTGTTTAGCAAGATTGATTTGAGGGCTGGTTACCACCAATTAAGGATGCAACAAGATGATGTTTCCAAGATTGCATTTAAAACTCATAATGGACATTATGAGTTCCTGGTTATTCCCTTTGGACTAACCAATGTCCCAGCTACCTTTCAGAGTTGGATAAATTCCATTTTCAAGCAATTATTAAGGAAAACAGTTTTGATTTTCTTTGATGATATCCTAGTTTATAGTGCTAATCTGGATGATCATGTGAAGCATTTGGAGGAAGTATTCCAGCTTATGGAGAGCCATTCATTATATGCCAAGGCTAGTAAGTACTCCTTTGCACTTCCCAAAATGGAATACTTGGACCACTTCATCTCTGGTGAGGGGGTTGAGACTGACACTTCCAAGATTGTTGTGATCCAAAATTGGCCAACACCAACTACAGTTAAGGAACTAAGAAGCTTTTTGGGGCTTGTAGGATATTATAGAAAATTTGTCCAACATTATGCCTTGAAAAGCAGACCTTTGACTCAATTGTTGAAAAGGGGGCTTTCCTATGGACTCAATCTGCTCAACAAGCTTTTGAAGCTTTGAAGATATCATTGAGTACTTCTCCAGTACTTGGAGTTCCTGATTTCTCAAGGCAGTTTGTTATTGAAACTGATGCTTCATTTGATGGAATAGGAGCTGTGTTACAACAAGAGGGTCACCCTATAGCCTATCTTAGTAAATCCTTGGGAGCAAAATGGCAAAAGCTATCTGTATATGAGAAGGAGTTGTTTGCTATGGTGACTGCAATGCAAAGATGGGAGCAATACCTAATTGGTCAAAAGTTCTTGATCAGGACAGATCAGAAAATATCTACTCCMTTCCRACAGTTTTGGCTATCAAAGCTTATGGGGTATGATTATGAAATTGAATACAAGTGTGGATCAGAGAACCTTGCTGCTGATACCTTATCAAGAGTAACTTGAGCAAAAATTCTATGTATGGCATTATCAGTCACTAATTCTAACCTTAAGCGATTGATTAAGGAAAGCTATGCTCTGGATACTAATATACAACACTTGTTTGATGAGCTGCAGCAAGGAGGAGTTCATCCCACTTTCAATCTTAGGGATGACTTATTGAGAAGGAAGGGAAGGATAGTAGTTGCCCCTGATGACAATTTGAAACTTGCAATCCTCCAATGGCTGCATAACACCTATCAGGGAGGGCATTCAGGAAGAAATGCCACACTTAAAAGAGTTAAAAAGGGTTGTTCTCTTGGAGGGGAATGACTACATATGTCAACCAGTTTGTCAAGAATTGTGTCATTTGTCAAGCCAGTAAACATGAAACCTCAGCTCCTGTAGGGCTTTTGCAGCCATTACCCATACCAACTRAAGTGTGGGTGGACATATCACTGGATTTCATTGGGGGCTTGCCTATCTCTCAGGGAAAAGATGTTATTATGGTTGTGGTGGATAGGTTGAGCAAGTATGCTCATTTTGTAACATTATCTCATCCATATTCTGCTGCAGAAGTGGCCCGGGCATACCTTAACTATGTATTCAAACTTCATGGTTGGCCAAGGACCATAGTTAGTGACAGAGACCCTATTTTCCTCGGCAGCTTTTGGCAAGCTTTGTTCACAATTCAAGGAACTTCAATCCTTTTGTCTTCATYTTTCCACCCTCAAACAGATGGACAGACTGAAACTGTAAACAAGTGTGTTGAAACTTTCYTGAGATGCATGTGTGGGGAACATCCTAAGGATTGGTTTATGTGGTTAGCATTGGCYGAGTGGTGGTACAACAGAAATTTCCACAATTCAACCCAAGTTACTCCTTATGAAGTGGTCTACAACTAACCACCACCACTGCGGAGTACCATATATMCTTGCCAAGGGAATCTAAAGTGGATGTTGTGGATAGGTCATTGCAGAGAAGGGAGCAGATGATTAAGACCATTCAATTCCACCTCACTTGAGCTCAGAACAGAATGAAAGTCCAGGCTAATAGAAGAAGAAGTGATAGGACTTTTGAAGTAGGCAATTGGGTTTGGCTTAAGCTACAGTCTTATAGACAACAGTCAACGAATAGGAGGAGTAATGAGAACCTTTCCCCTAAGTACTATGGTCCATTTCAAGTACTTGAGCAGAAAGGAAAGGTTGCATATAGGCTTAAGCTTCCAGATGCATCTAAGGTGCATCCTGTATTTCATGTTTCTCAGTTAAAGGCATTTAGAGGTATCTTGCCAGCAATTACTCATATTCCATCTTGGATGCATGGGACTGATGCTGGAAAGGAAATTCAACCAGCTGCAATCATTGATAAAAAGATAGTCAAACATCAAAATCGAGCTGTTGTTCAGTATTTGGTCCAGTGGGAAGATTGTCCAGTGCAACTTGGGAGTTTGCTGAACAATTTGAAGCTAGTTTTCCACAATTCAATATCCTAACTTGAGGCCAAGTTCTTTTTTAAGGACGAAGGAATGTTACAACATGYAAGTCACGTGCCAATTGTGATTAGATTTTGTTAGTTAGTTAGAGTACAATAACAGATTGTTAGTTGTTGTTGTTTGTTATTTACTGTTATACACATCACTGTATAAATACTTGGATTATACTCATTTGATGATATGAATAATATGACAATCCTTCCCCAAATCTCTCTGCCTCTCTCTCTCTCTCTTCACTCTATTCTGGTCCAGTGAGGCTGCCTCACCAATGCTGCCATTGTTGTGCTCCGTTCTAGCTCGAGGCTGCCTCAG
>SNQN01000047.1:195587-217990 GCA_008642245.1 Bassia scoparia | reverse complement strand
CTGCCCCACCAATGCTGCCATTGTTGTGCTCCGTTCTAGCTCGAGCTGCCTCAGTTATTACACTACCTTATCATTGATTTTTCATAACATGTGTTAGTGTTGATTTTCATTATATGGCATGAAATTATAAATATTTAAATAATATTTACCCCTATTTTTAATTTACAATTATTTCATTTTTATAAAACTCGTTACATTTTTCAATTCAGGACTTCTAGGTAATTTTTGGAGAGAAAAGAGATGAGAGAAAAAATGAAAAGGATCCATGTGATAGAAGTGAGATATAGATAGTTTATTGCTAGCAAATAAAAAAATAACAAAATATATAAATACTCTAAAATAAAAGTGTAGCAGCTTTCTAAAACGGAGATTATACCGAGTATGTTTTTTTTTTTGGCACAATCTAGATTTTTTTTTTTTGACGAGAAGAATAATGATTTCATTAATAAGAAATGGTCAAAGACCCTTTACAATCAATAGAAGAGAAAACAAAATTTTCAACAAAAATATTAAAACACCCTTAAAACTAGTTACATCGCAGATTCGATTTAAAATAGCCTAAAAAATCTTCATCTGAAGCAATACATCGTTGAGTTCGCTCTGATTCGGCATAACGTCCGTTGATGCGTAGTTTTGAATGAACATATTTTTGTGATTTCTCTAATTGCCTTCCGAGATTGCTGAAACCTAAATCTTCATTCTTCAACAAACAAAAACGAAACCCTAGATAATCTGATCCTCCACAAGGGAAGACAAGAAAACTAAACTTCAAACTCTCACCAAAAGGAATAATAATAAACCCAAAAATTGGGGAGAAATCTCATAAAGAGATAGAAAAACCAAAAATTGGGAAAAAACTCTCATAAAGAGATCGGAAAGAGGATTATTCAGAACAAACTAACAAAAACAAAGAGTAGGGAGAAGAATTGGGTTACCACCATCAAAGAATAATGGTAGCCCCGACAAATACAAAAAATTAGGGGTCTTTGAGAGAGCAGCACCAATCTAGAATTTTTTTTAAAACAACTGTGATTATGTAATAAAAAATACTAGTACTTGTGAATTAGTGTACTTGTTTAATTGATTACAGCTAACATAGGGAAGCAGGTGATGCCAAATTCGCGGGCCCTACCACATTGAGATTTTAACAAAAAAGATAAAGAGCATAGTCAACCGTGTCTACTAAACGACGACCGTTGGATTAGCATTGGAGTAATCCGACGGTGGAGTAAAGAGTTACCGATTAAAGTGGTATCCTGATTCCTGAAGCAAAGTTGGTCAACAGTTTTCGACATTAGAAAAACAATGACTCCAACGTGAACGCCACTTTTGTTGGTCAGCTTACTTTTTCSATTTTTTATTTTTAWTTTTTTAATACTCGCCTCCCCTTTACTTTTCCTCGCAAGATCAACCACGAAASTATTTTATATTCGGGTGTTTTGATTTTCTTTCAATTAACTAATCGCAGCCACAATCAAGTGCCAAATATTTGGTCAATGCCCTATTAGTAATAGTAATTATGCTACACATAACACAATAAAATTAAAATGTTAAACGTAATTCTAATATAAATGGATGGAAATTCTCATGCATCGTTTTACATGTCACAATGAAAATTCGAAGATTATAGAATAAAAATGAGAATAGCATGTAGTCGGGTGGATATACACTTTCTATTTCTTTTTCAAACGAGTTAATATCGGATTCGATCAATCTAAATTGTGATTCGGTCGATCTGATCCGAAAAATTAGATATTCGATCCGATTTTTAAGGTTTCGGATATTTTCGGATCGGATATTCGAAAATTTATGAATAAGATTCGTATAAGACTTTTTTCACTTTCGGGTATTTCGGCTATCTGAAATATCCGATTTATAAAAATAATAATATAGAAAAATAAAAGAAAAATAGGTAAAGATGTAAACATTCGACCCACGATCGATTCACCCGATTCAGAACTTCGTATAGGGGATCAGATTCGGATCGGAAAAAAAGTGGTTTGGATATTTCGGATCGAATATCCAAAACGGGTTTAGATCGATATTTTCTTCGAGCCGAAAACTTCGGATCGAATTATCCGAATTGAACACCTCTAATCCTAGCTGTAATCGTAAGAGCTTAGTTTAAGCAACGTGACTAATTTTTGCATAAATAGTTATTATAAGTCTATAACATGATTTTAGTTTGAGATGAATAGAAGATAATAAGACTTGGTAGAGCATTAGAGCGTGTAATAAATTAAATTAAAAGTCAAAAGTCAAAACAACAATGGAGAAGGTAACATGGAAAATTCACTACATCAAGTAAAATGATTCGTAATTAAGAGAAAATATAATGGGAAGATATTAGTAGAAAAGTCAAGAGAGGAAATTCTGGAAGGCCACACCTAAAGTCGTAGCTGCATCATTGAGGTTAAAAAAAAAAAAAACAATATTCGTAAAGAAATTGACTTGCGGAGAAAAATAAAGCAGAGTAATGGTAATAGTGGGCCCCACACTCCCCACGATGAGCGACTTTAAGAATTGCACACCGGTTCACCCGGTCACACCCTTTGTCCTCCCCCCTTATATCTGTATATTCCCTGCCCCCCATTTCTTCTTCACTCCTTCTACTCCTCTTCCTAATTCCATTCATTCTCTCCCTCTTCGTTTTTTTCTTCTTCATTTGATTGGATTATCAGAAGAAAAGGAAAGATTAATTCGTTATTTGATCGATTAAACTGATACATAGATGGGAGGTTACGGCAGATCTGGGAAGATGGAAGACGAAGCTGCGATAGCGGAGGCGGCGTCAGCCGGGGTCAAGTCCATGGAGCATCTGGTGCGCCTATTATCATCGACATCTTCTGACCATCAATCTCAACCTCAGCACAATGACCAATGCAGAGAAGTCACGGAAGCCACTGTTGGGAAGTTCAAGAAGCTCATCTCTGTTCTGAACCGCACCGGTCACGCTCGCTTCCGCCGTGCTCCTACCAACCTTTCTCTCTCCTCCGACTCCTCAAACTCATCCTCTTCCTCTGACCAACAACAACAACAACAACAACAACAATTACAGCCTGCTTTTCAGTTTAATAACACCACCAAGCCATCAACCCCTGCTTGTCAGCCGGAAAAGCCCATTCCAGTGAGGGCTGTGAGACAGTTTCCTCACCAGCCTGTCACCCTAGATTTCACCAAGCCGAACCCCAAACAGTGCTCATCTCTCACCAATTCGGCGTCGTTTACCTCCTCTTCGTCGTCGTTTCTGTCTTCCATCACAGGCGAAGGCAGCGTCTCCAACGGCAACCAATTCGGCGGATCATTGTTCGGCGCTGCTGCTGCTGCTCCTCCTCCACCGCCTTCTTCTTCCGGAAAGCCCCCTCTTTCCACCTCTTCGTCTTCCCATCACAATAAAAGCTGCCATCGTCATCACCAGCACCGCCATCAGGAGTTCTCCGATGAGTTTTCCGGCAAATCGTCGCGCTGTCACTGCTCGTCGAAGCGGAAGAAGCTGAGGGTGAAGAACACCATTAGAGTCCCCGCGATCAGCTCTAAGACCGCTGATATCCCCTCCGATGATTACTCGTGGCGCAAATACGGCCAGAAACCCATCAAAGGATCTCCTTACCCACGGTATAATAATAATAATAATTTCTTAGATTTCATTGTTCTCAATTAATATTCAAACACTCGGAAAATGGAAATGAAGATGAGATTCGATGATGATTAATTAAATTAAATTTGTTTTTGTGATGACAGGGGATATTACAAGTGTAGTACGGTGAGAGGATGTCCGGCGAGGAAGCACGTGAGAGGGCAACGCGATGATCCGACAGATGCTGATAGTGAACTACGCAGGGGAGCACCGTCATCACCTGCACCCGCGTCGCACCACACCGTGTCCCACTGGTCCCACCAACGGTACACCAGCGTGGCTGTCTCCCCTGCATGTCTCAGCTATTTTGAATTTGGTCGTCTTCATAAGACCGGGGAGGGTTAGTTTAGGAAATTGCCCCTATTTAAATTTGTTCATGTTAGTTGGGGGTAGTATCCGTCATTGAGTCCTGGTCCTGCAAAATTTGTGCGGGACATGGAAGTAGTATACTGCTTGCTTGACAACTAAGATGTAGAGTGAGGGCAAAATGGTAAATTCGGAAAGGAGTAGGAGGAGAGGACAAAAACGGTGGTGGGGTAGTTAGTGGTTGTTAAATTTTTTGGTCAAATTGTTCTGGTGGTGTTGGTCATGAATGATAATGACAAAGACAAAATACGAGTGAGTATATAAATATGAAATTAATTAATTAATGCAAAGTTTGACATTTTGACAATTATTGTTAATTGGCGTTGAATTGTACTTATTTACATAAAAATAAGTAAATATTTAGATTCGTATCGTAGCCGTGGATACCAACTGTCATGCCTTTAATCATATCTCATATCTTGTGTGAGTGACATCCATTAATGCTTTGATTGACTCATACAAGAAGTTTAGTATCAAAATCAAACCGCCACTGTCGTATTATTTTCTTTTCGTCGAAAGTCCAATCTTATATTTCGGGTCTTCATAAGTATGATAATGCTCTACAGAGTCTACACTCTACACCACAATTGCCACATCGACTAAATGTTGTGGAATCCTTGTGATTAGAGGTGATCAGCTATTTGACTATAGTTTTAAGGTTATTAACTATGCACTCTTGTGGTATTTACTCGTAAATGAAGCATATAGGATACCATATTTACTCTTTTGTCTGAGGATGAGATTTGACATCTCACAATAGGATTAATACATTTTATTTGAATCAATGTATTAAAAGTATATCTCATGTATTTCGTAATCGTTCGAGTATTTAAAAATATTCTCAAATACCCCTTAACCCTCCTCCTGCACAATAGGGCTGTCATGTTCGGATTATCCGATCCGAAATTTCGGATATCCCCGAAAATTCGGACGTGATATTGCGATCCCGAATGCCGATCCGAAATTTTCGGTATCAAATTTCGGATTCCGAGATTTTTTCGGATCGATATTCGGATATCCTTAATCCGTTTTGTGGTTTTTAACCTTTTTTCTCCCATTTAATTTTTACTTTGCTAATACTTTACTTGACTATACAAGTATACATTATCATGGTATGATTATACATTTCTACTAAGTAATACTATAAAAAAAACAAGCATACTACTTCATTAACATCTCACAAAAGCAACAAAAAATAAATATATTAAACAACCCAGCAATAATAAGCTGGTTTGATATACTTGAATCAGCTGGTTTGAGAGATGTCGTTGTGAATCTTTGGCTCTCAAGAGAAGGTTCCCCGCAAATCAAATCAAGAGGAAAGCATCATCAAGTTGGCAAAATGAGCTTTATTGCATGAGCTGGATAACCCGAACCTAATACATCATCATGCATCATCATCCTTCTTAGTCTAAGCCCCAAGAACAGGTCTCAACTCGGACCGGGTCAGGTCTCCGCGGCAGACCGGTCACCCATGTACACGCAGTCGGGTCAAGCTCCTGTCCCAGACGCTCGCGCGCGCAAGTTGGCTTGAAGACGGCGAAACGGTAGTGCGTGCTCTTCCCGGGTGGCGTAAGGCTTCTGGTTGAAGCGTTCTGAAGAGGGTGATGGTGGGGGGTTTGTGAGAGTGGGGCCCGCCGCAATTCTGACCGCCGCCAGCATAGAGAGATGGAGCTGAGAGAGAGATGACGTTTTACTCTGTTAGGGTTTTCGAGTTTGAGAGTGACTGTGAGTGGTTTCCCTGATTGTGAGATGGACTTTATTGGACTATTATTACCTTGGGCCTAACTAATGAAGACTATAATTTTAAAAAAGTCCATATATTATTGTGTTAAAATATTCGATAATTCTCGGATAATCCGAAATTGTAAAATCGCAGATCCGAATATCCCGAGTCGAAATATCCACGAAAAATCTAACAAATCGGATCGGTACCGAAAAAAACCGGATCGATCGAAGCGTATAACGGATGAAAATCGATCGGATTTAACAGCCCTACTCACTAGACCCCTCTCATCATCACTCACAAGCTCACAAAACCAACGACCGACCCTCACGACATCACCCGTAACACTATTCCTCTGCTCCATCCCCCAATCCCAACTCTCCAGCCGACCCAACTAACCCAATTCGAATGAAGTTGCATGCGCCATCTCAGTGTGGTGCAGTGGAAATTAAAGCTTGATAGTGGTGGTGGAGGTGTGGGTGTTGTAAGTGATGCGGGTGATGGGTAGTGAGATAATTTAGAGAGAAGTTGTGTATGAGTGAAAATTGAATAAGGGTAAAAATGGAAATTTTTACCGTATTCCGGCGTATATAGCAATTCAGTAAGAACAAATCAAATTAGGAAAGTAAAAAAATATTTTGTGAAGAATGAGGCTGTGGTGACTAGAGTGCGGAGTCTTATGAGCAAATTTACACCTTAATAACAATGTGACTAGTTGAGTGGGCATTTCATTCGAAATGTAATTTAGACATGTAAAATGTGGTATGTAGTAGTGAAATTTGATACCAAACGTGGAAATGTGTACCCTAGTTGTGTAAACTACAGGCAATTTGCAGTTTACAAAACTGAAAAAGCAATATAAGTAATATAGTAATTACTATTGTAGTCAGACATGGCAACATAACTSTTGTTAAGAGAATTGATTGATACTTAGCAAACTGGCTAATGATGAACTTCACACTTGCACTGCGAACGAGGCTAGTCCTCATTCTTCTTTCTCCCTTTCTTTGTAGGATAAGTAGCTCCCATTAGCCACCATGTGATAGCTCGAAGACGACAACTAACTAACTTACTCAACTTCTTCCCCAGTTTCTTTTCATAAGATTTGATTTGTTCATACCTGCAAAACACACGGTAAGTAACATCAGCGAACAGAAGACAATTGTATAGTCATTAAAATCATCAAGAGACAGTTTACTGATAATACCAATTATAACCTGGAACTGAACTGGCTGACAAAAGGCTTCAGCTTGAGCGAGAAAATAAAGTTAATAGATTGCTTACGTTGTGTGCGAAAGCAAAATAGTCTTGATCACATCTTCAAATAAGTCAGGGGATTTCCTTACATCATCTTCATCCTTCTTTGTTAACCTCAGCATCCGAATAATCTGTTTCTGGGATTATTAAATACAGGTTCTTGCATTAGTAATACATAAAGCGCGATATATTACAATCACAAGTAACAACCAACCTGGATCCATTTCACTAGTAATAAGGTTAATTAAATAGCAACGATATGATGGTCTGCTAATTCATTCAAAAATTATGACACTAAAATACTACAATATTCTATCCGCTCTTGTGAATCAGTTGGCAACCAGATTGTCCTTGTATATAGATACATACATACATACATCAATATGTACTTTATACATAAAACATATATGTACAAGCACGACTGCACGAGCGTACAATACCTTTATGGCTTCTATATCAGATTCAGACAAGCAGGCAAGGGAAGATGTGATTGGTCGAGCACTGTTGATGGTGAAGATGATGAGATGCTGTCTCTTATACACATCTAGATGTGTATAAGAGACAGGTATAGGACCTTAAAAATGGCAAATATATGGCGAATGCTTGTGTTAGCTACGAGTACTTCAATTCGGTTTCCAAACCTGTATAAGCTAATTTGTATCTCATCTTCTAGTAGGCAGATCGCTAATAACCATATTGGTGGAACAAAAATATCAAATTAAAAGGCTTCATAAAAATGTGGATGAAAATTGCCATTCCGAAATTTATGACCAATGTCACATTTCACATATACACAAATGATTTTGAGCATGAAAAAACTACTTGTATTAGTTGTATATAGTTTTAGAAAGAGGGAAAAATAAGAAAGTTTTAGGAATGCTAGTATGAATCTTTAAAAAGTAGACTCAGGTAGCAATACGATAGATAGTTTAAGCACAAAACTATGATCATGTAGAGCTTAACAGATATGGAATGTGGGTGTTCCTGCTAGACCAACTTTCAAAGGCTAAGTTTCTAGTGTAAGCTCACTAAGTTCCTATCCACGACAACCAACCACTTCAACTGACAAGTAGATTAGTGGCGGATTTAGAAATTATATTTCGTCGTGTAGAAATAAATTGGGAAATTTTAGGTATATCCAGTAGATATACTTCTCTAGTATATCCAAGGGCATTGTTGTAACATCACATGAATTGGCATGTAACGAAGTATTTGTGCCGTTACCCATTACTGCCGTTTTTTTGGGAAAACACCGTTTAGCAAAGAACGTAATGTTGACCATGGTTAGTGGTTTGGTTCCTTGTATTGGAATTTTCTTTTTCCTCTCATATCAGTTTATTTCACTCCATTCTTGTTTTAATTTGTCCTCCAACATATCGATGCTGTGAGTCTCTGAGTTCCCCTGTTCTTCTTTGCGGCGTCTTCCTTTGCAGCAATGGTGGCATGTAATTCGATTTTTTGCTTTTCCTTTCTGTTGAGGTATGCGTTGATGTACTTTCCTGATTAATTTGTGTTGTTGTATATTGTTATGTGTCTTAATGCTTCATTGACCATTTGGTTGAATTAATTGGGTGTTTTGTTCATCGAATTTGTACCTTCTACTGTTGTAGGTGTTATATTTTGTTATGTTTGTATTTATTTATGGCGGATTGTTTGCCGCTTATTTGTTGATTGCATTTGTTGATTGTGTTTAATTGGAAATCGATTTGCTATTGGATTTTCTAGGGTTCATATTTTGTTATTGATGGATTATATATTTTAACTTATTGTTGTGTTATTGAATGTAGATTAGGTACACGCGGATGAAATTTTTGTGTGTTTTATTGTCGAATCCTATTTGAAATTGTAATTACCCGAAGTTGCATGTATTTTATTTGTTATTCAACATATAGTAAAGTTGATTTGTTGTGTAAAAAGTTTTTCAATTCGTATTCGGTTTATTTGTGGTTCTGGTTGTTCAGATGAAAGTGATGGAAGTTGATCCTCCTTTGCGGCATCGTAGTTATTCAATTGACCTGAACACTCCCAATGTGGTCGATGACCAAAGTGCTCAATGTGGAGGTTATTCTGCCCCCTTGTGTACGTCGACATTAGTAGGGAGTAAGGTAAAATATGAAGGGATAAGTGATGGACATTTTATACATAATTTTTGTGGTTTGTTAATGTTGTTTGTTGAATGTCCATGTTAGTAGCAGAAATGATTTATTGTTTGGTCTATTTATTTTTAGGGTTGTCTGTTTACCAGAGGTGGTATTGCAAAACAGCGTGGTGAAGTGATGAAGTTGCGGAAGGCTTCTAGAGTTCGGGTTTGTCTTTCTGTTTTATTTTTGGATAGTGTTTGATGCCACTTTCTAGTCAAGGCACTATTGTTGTTAACATTTGTCCTGGTTTTTGCAGAGGCCTAATGTAGTTTGTAGGGTAGAAAGGTTTGGTAGGATTTGCGAATCCTTTGATGATTGTAGGAAAAGTTGGGTTAAGGAGATGGGGTTTGGAGGTTTGTTGTACCTTGTAGGGTTGCGTTTGCCTAGATCGCTATGCTATTGGCTGATGACTCGAGTAGATGCTGGAAATGAGATGTTGAATGTGGGGGGGTTAAATTTCCGTTTGTCTTGTAATCAAGTTCGATGGGTTTTGGGAATTCCTAAGAGCTGAAATCAGAATAGCAGATGGTAGTTATTTTGAGATGAAAGTATGGGAAGAGTGTAGCTTGTTGATGGCAGAAAAGGCAAAGTTGGACCCAAAAAGTTCTGGGCTAACCCTTATTTGGTTAGTAGGATTATGTCAAAATTTGAGGCTGATGAGGTTATGGAATTTAAGATGTTGTTCCTACTTGTGGCGTTGGAGTTGGTCCTTTGTCCCACGCAGTGCAACCGATTTTCTAAGGAATTGGTACCTGCTCTGAGTTGTGTTGGAAATCCGAGGAAATATAATTGGTGTAAGTTGGTGTTGGATAAGTTGATGGCCGGAGTTTCGCGTTTTGCTAAGAGATTTGAGAAGCATGGTTTTGTTGTGGGGTGTGGTGGTTGCACTTTATTCCTAGATGTAAGTGTATTTATTTTTTTGCTTAATTGGTTTGTTAACATCAAATGTTGTTTATGTATTGTGGTTTATTTTTGTTGTCGTAAAATGTTACTTTGTTTATTGTCAGATCTTTTATGTTGACCGGTTGGATAGAAATCCAGTATGTTGGGGTAGTAGGCCTCGTGTGAAGGTATGGTGTTCTGATTTGTTGAAGAATGCTTGTGTTGCCGATAGGTTTTCGGCCGAAGGTGATTTCGGGTGTATTGGGGTAAAAAATATAACGATAAAATTTGTTGTAATTTGAATCCATTTTATGAGCAGATCCTTTAATCGAATTATGAATTTGCAGGTGTTGGATGTGGCCTATGGCGAGAAGCACCCACGTGACGCGAGGGATGATGAGTGTGTGTGTTCTGATGATGAAGCGGCCGATAAGTAGTCTTTGCTTGCGTATTTCTACGTTTGTGTTGTTTGCTTATTATTGTAATATTTTAATTTTTTTCGACAATAATAGATTGTTAATTTTGCTTAGGGTTATTTGTATTTGTGTAATTTGTTTTGTATTCGTGCTGATTGTTTTGCATTATGTATTTAGCCACAATTATTGGTAGTTGGGAAGTTGTAAAGGAGCAACATGAATCGTTAAACTGCATCTAATGCCATTCAAAACTTGAGGGTGTGTAGTAATGTTTCCCATTATTCATTAGTTGTAACAATTTAAATTCATAAGCACTTAAAAACACATAAAATTACCCAAAACATATAAATGTAGCAGATGCATTATATAGCACAATGTACTTAGGCATGGCATCAAATATTTTGTTTCATTTATTGGCAGAAATTGAACTGCTTGTTTACAAAAACCAAATGTAAGCTCAGAGTAAATGTTTATCCCAAAAGACAACTGCCAATAATGCATATGACATGCCATATTCAGGCTCCTTCCCATGCCATATGCTATCCACTTACAAAAGATACTAATTTTGACGCCATAAACAACCTAAGTTAGCAAGTTTTGGTGCATGCAAGTAAGTCGAGATAGTAGAGGATTAGCCATTGATATTCACAAGCAAAAGGGTCAATCCGTATGACCGACCACTACAACTTCTTCCAATATTTGTCCATTTCTAATCTTGTCATGCACCATCTTCACTTGCGACATTCATTCAGAAAGTGTTGGTTGTGACCCAACACGACAGAACAGTGTGCCTCCGTTCTTGATCTTGGCTTCTGCTACTGTTCCATGTCTCGGGAGGTCCTCCATGTTGTAGAGTAGGATGAAGTTGTTGCTGTGAAATTTAACATACTCAGCCCAAGCATCGTACAACTCGTACATAGTGAGTGTCAATGGTGCCTTCAAGTGCAGCACCATCGGGTTGACATTAACACACTGGCGGATGGTGATGTCCTTCACCCTTGTGTCTGTGTTCAACTCCGGGTCCTGGAAAAATGACACATAATCAATGTAAACATTCAAGAATTTTTACTTAAAAATGTCAACATTCCAGAATTCTTACTTTAAAATGTGCATGTAATATATAAATTTGGGGGTCACAAATGATCTAGTAACAAGTAGATTGTAGTTACAGCATTAACAAACATATTAAAAATTTAAAAAATATTAATGTATGAAATCTGATGTGTAACTTCTTCCGATTTTACAGAATTTTTTAACATTCCAGAATTTTGACTTAAAAATGTGCATGTAATATATATTTTTGGGGGTCACATATCATCTACTAACAAGTAGATTGTAGTTACAGCATTAACAAACAAATTAAAAATTTAAAAAACTATTAATGTATGAAATCTGATTTCATTCTAAAAAATGCATTCAAGTACTACAATTATATTTATTCCAAATGTTTTTTTACACTCACCATGCCCTCCACTGTTAGCACTTCTCCGTTCTCGACACCAACCTCTGGAGCTATGTCATGCCTGCGAACCTCCTTACCATTCTCCCGCTTGACAATGATCTGGTGAGGCAAGCAGTCAAGAGCTTCAACATACACCATGTAAGGAACACAGAATGAGGTGTAATGACCCATGATGAAGGACAGGCCTTTGTCTCCCTCGTTGGCACTCTTAAGAGTGATTGTCATGTTGTATTGCCCGAAACCCATGTAAGACGCTGCTTGTTCAGAGCATATCTTCTTCCTTGAGGACTGACCGAGGGTCCAATGGAAGTCTAGCGCCTTAGAACAGTGGTTCTTAGATTTCTTATGCGTTGGTTGGTCCTCCCCGGTCATCGGCTGACCATCTACCAAGTCTTCGTCACCCTCATCTTGAGTGGTGGCCTTCTTGCGCCTGAAACCGGGACTGGTCGAGCCTCCCGAGTGCATAATATGTGCAAATGGCCCGAAGTTAAATGGAGGGTGGGGTTGATTTTCCTTTCCCTTCATAGGAGGTGAAGAGATGGAAGGAGTGGATGAAGGCATTGTTGTTTGTGAGTTTCTGCTTTGTGTAGTTTGGTTTTCTTATTTTGCTAGGCCCTTACCATTCATAGCATTTGTACTTATAGTAGATATTTTTAGTGGGGTAACCCAACATATTAATGTGCAAATTACAAAACAATCATCCTTAATGCAGTTTATTACCTAATTTATTAGTTGTTAATGATACATATTAGAATAGTACAGTTTGGGGTGGGGTGGGGGGGCATCAGTGAAACCTTATCAACATTTTCCAATTGATATCCTCATATTACTCTACTCATAGTAAAGAGAAAGTGTACTTCCATTGGGTATATAAAATAATACTCCACTTACTTGACAAGGGCTGAATTCCAATTGGTGTCTTTAGAAAAGGTACTTTTAGCTACTTGTTTTGCTCATTTCAGCTTGATTCATCAGTGAGTTGTCTCTTTCACTTACAAGTTTTGTATGGTATACATTATACCTTGGTAATCCAATTTTACTTTTTGTCATAAAAAGATGGGTTGTCAACTCACCATATTCCTACTACCTTTATCTCCCAATTTCATGTCTTCATGTTTGAAATGGTTGTGTGTTGATATGGTTTTCGGATCTTTCTTTTGCTGAGGACAAGATTTTGTTCGTTTTTTATGTAATACCAAACCACATAGTGTCTTGTTAGTTTAAAATTAAAAATTGTATTTCACCTTTGTTGCAAGTTGTACTAACATACTTTGCAACCCATGTTTGGTACACCTTGGCATATTATTTTATGAAGCAAAATAAAAAAATTACTTAAATTTGTTTATGGTGCATTTTACTAATTATCCCATGTATTGTCCAAAACTTTAAATAAATTTTTACTTTATACGTATATGCTAATTATTTTTTTTATTTCTATGAAGCCGTTAACAAATACAATTTTAAAAATAGAATTATCATATTGTTAATAAAACGCTGACGAAAACAACGAATTTTTTTCTTGTTACCAAGCCAACAAATCATTAGGTGCATAAGGATCATAACTAACACAAGTACTTGTACGTAACACCATTGGAAAACATGGAATTAATCCTATAATTTATAAACAATTACATGAACCTTGACTTTGGTGCTTGACCCAAAATAAATACCATTGTTGGGTGTTAGTTGGAAATACCATTTACTACACCATTAGGACTCTCAATAGGGACTATATAATGAATAGCTACGGCATAAGGATGAGTTTGTTATTGTCAAATCATTTTACAAAATTGTTGAGTGAAACCACTTTGTTTCATATGGAATCAAAACACTTCTTGTCTTGGGCCACCCCCATAGACAACATTCTTGGAGGTGGTTTTGAAACCGGAAAGGTGTTTGAGTTGGTTGGTGAAAGTGGGGTGGGAAAAACACAAGTATGTTTGCAAGCAACGTTAACCGTCCAGCTAGAAGAGGAAGTTGGAGGTTTGAGCGGATCAACCATGTACGTTCATTCGGGTGGGCCATTTCCCGTAACACGTCTGCTTCAAATGTCTCATCACCTGTCAAATTTGTTTGGAGGTCCATGCACACCTCTTGATTTTATTAAGGTGAAAAAGGTTAACGCACTCGAGCAAATACGGGGCACAATTGCAAACATCGAGCATGTCCTTCAATATGGTGGGGACGTTGCCCTACCATGTCGCCTAATTGTTTTTGACTCGATTGCCGTCCTATGCCGTGCCGAGTATGGTAACAATTACGTCGATTTATCTGCTCGAGCCACATTTCTCGATTATTTTGGTATGAAAATGCGATTTTTAGCCCAAAGGTACAACCTTGTTGTCATACTTGTCAATGAAGTTGCAGATGTAGTGTACCCCCCCAGACCGCAACAAATTACTTTTACGAGCCTTGGATGCCAGGTCACTCCATCCCTTGGGCCTCACTGGGCAAGGTACGTCGACACGAGGGTTTTCCTTAGGTTTGTAGATAACGCCCATGGAAAACGATCAAGAATTGCAACCGTAATGACCGATATTGGCTCTAGTAGTGCCGAATTTGTAATCACTAGAAATGGGGTAGGAAATGCCCAAATGTTGTAGCTTTATAATTGTTTATGCTTAATTCGTGGTATCGTATTTTGTAGTGTTATTGAGGTTATTTTGCTGCATTTTTTAGTGTTTTGCTACAATATTGGAAAAAGTGGCTTTATCAGTTTTGTATTTTGTTGTTCTTTTGTTTTTTTGTACAATAAATTTGTAGGTTCACCGTTTAACAAAACCATCAAATTACCATTTATGTTTAAACAATTTAAAAATCAAATATTATTATATGTAGTTGGCCTATTGTCTTCTGGTGGAATCCATGTCATTCATCCTTCCATAAAAAAAAAACAAATTCGGAAGCAGTATACTAAACCAAACCCGATATATAATTCAATCATAATACGATTTTCCATGTGCTACAGCACCCATTACAACTTCACAAAATAGCAACTAACATTACTTAATACTACCACTATGCATTCTTAGTCAGACATTTAATCAGAGGATCCTAGCCACTATTTACATTATAATTACAGTTGACCGTTCTAAACCATTACTATTTTCACAGACAAAAGACGGTCCAAAATGCTTAACCAAACTACAATTAGCCATGATAACCAAAATGACCTCTGATTTTAAACGACACACCTCCCAGGTAGTTCATGTACAACCAAAAAATTTATACTTTAATACTTGTCAAGCTTCAACTTTCCAAAATAAACCGAAACTCCATCACCCTGAAAAACAATAAAAATCCAAAATAATGTTAAAAATTGGCATTTTTATACATGCAATTAATAAGGGTTAAAAATTAAGAGTTACTAAACCTGTCATGTTCTCCATCAAATAATCTCTTGATACTTTTCTGGGTTTGAGCAAACCTCAGCTAGAAACTTCATATAAGTCTCGTCCGCAACCTCCTGTTTCGAATCCTTCATTTCTTCAGAAGCCGTTTTCCGAGCAGATCTTCTACGGCCATACGGAGAGGCTCTCTTGACTTTTGGCTTGGCCTTTGGTGTTTTACGAGTTATTTTTTTTGGGCTGGTGGTTCCCTCGGGCAGGAGAACAGCCAGGGGAGTGGGTTGGTCGTCGTGAACGAGAACTAGTGCTCCTTCGCCAACGACATGTGACGATTCTTTGTCTTTTGGAATGGAACTCATCTTTGGTTTTTGTTTGATTTTTTTTTTTGGTTTGGATGATGAAGCAAGTGGTCCTAAAAGGACTTTATAGATCTGAAATATTTGAATGAGAGAATGGGTTAAGGGTAAATGAAGAGGCATGGGTTGAGAGTTATAAAAATTAATTAACCGACCTACTCGAGTAATAAATGAGGAGAGTTAGGTGGGGAATTCGCTAGAAGTTCTACAACCGGGTAAAAAAAATTTATTAAATAATAAAATAAAAAACAAATACATTCACCCTCTAAACATAACCGGCTATTGGCAGTTTACACGTGTGCTAGAGGGTTAGAGGGTGTGAGGGTATGAGGGTTTGAGGGTATGAGGGTTTGAGGGTAAGAGGGTTTGAGGGTATGAGGGTTAGAGGGTTTGAGGGTTTAAGGGTATGAGGGTTTGTGGGTTTGAGGGCATGAGGGTATATGAAATAAGGGTTTACGAGGGTGGACGGAAAAAAGTTTTTGATACAGTTGATTTATTATCTTACCCGTACAAGTTTAAAGGATTTTACGGTATTGGATAAATTACCTGTGACATGGAACCACATTATTCCGCGACATTTTACATGGACAAGTTTAAGCAAACATGGCACTAACATTAATAAACGAAAATAAGTAAGTAACGGTTTTTATTCAAATTAGGTAATCCATTGCTGAGTTCTTAAAGTGATTAAGTTGTAAGTTTCAATGTGCATTTTATATTCTATTACAGGTCGTTTTGTTTGTAACAAGGGTTTCAAATCCAAAGTTTTAATTCAAAATAGATAAACCATTGTTGAGTTCTAACAAGGGTTTCAAATCCAAAGTATTTATTCAAATTAGGTAAGCCATTGCTGAGTTCTTAAAGTGATTAAGTTGTAAGTTTCAATGTGCATTTTATATTCGATTAAAGGTTGTTTTGTTTGTAACAAGGGTTACAAAATCCAAAGTTTTAATTCAAAATGGATAAACCATTGTTGAGTTCTAACAAGGGTTTCAAATCCAAAGTTTTAATTCAAAATGGATAAACCATTGTTGAGTTCTAACAAGGGTTTCAAATCCAAAGTTTTTATTCAAATTAGGTAAACCATTGCTCAGTTCTTAAAGTGATTAAGTTGTAAGTTTCAATGTGCATTTTATATTCGATTAGTAAGTAAAATGTCGTTATATATCTACAGCTCGTGTTGTGTCTAACAAGGGATTCACATCCAAAGTTTTAATTCAAATTAGGTAAACCATTGTTGAGTTCTTAAGCTAATTAAATTATAAGTTTCAAAGTGCATTTTACATTTGATTTGTTAGTCAAATGTCGTTAAATATCCATACATCTTTTGAAAACCAGAAGGTACAAAAGGCCACAACTATAGTCATTAAACAAAAGGCACCTAACTATCTTCCCTAAAAATTAAATTGCCACAACTATAGTCATTAAACAAACCTACTTTGACCAAATAGAAGAACTTCAACAATTACGCAATATAAGAAGTACTTTTACGACATTTTACAGTAACTTACCATAATTCTCCGTACTACTCTTGTGTTTTTTATGAACTATATTTAATGAAATATATTAACAACTCGAATGAAATATCACAGTTACTACTCATTATTATAAGAACTACTTTTATGAATCGTAACAATTACTTTTATGAATTATACGAACTACTTTAATAAAATATGACTATTATTTTTCCTGAATTATAACCATTAATTTTATGATTTATGCGATCTACTTTATGAAACATGAACTATGTTTATCCAAGAAGACCTCCATTAACATTATCAACCTTGTATTTCCCTCCATTAACCTTAACCACATCCAATGTACCATTGTAACGATGAAGTTGAAGCATCGGGATGGATGAAGCTGTACTAGGCCTCAACGACAACAAAGAAAACCTCGTATAAGCTCGGAAATGACACGAGTCCCATCTCATGTTGTTATTAGACATACTAGAATAGAGATTTTCTTTTGTCACATTTTAAAAAGGTTTTTTAAACCACGTAAACCAAAAATTAAAACTTAAAATTATTTTCCCCAATTTTATTTGTTTCTCTTCTAAATTCAAGTTATTATCAACATTGTTGCTCTTTTATAAACCAATATGAAGTGTTGGTAACTTGATCTAATAATTATCATACATATATATATATATATATATATATATATATATATCTGTCTCTTATACACATCTAATCTATGTTTATTATACGATACAGTGATTTATTATTGAAATGTTGAATACGTAACCCAATATTTTTATTACACCACTTTTTAAATAATTTTAATAAACACAAATTGTAACTATTTAAGTTACACTCGTTTTTTATTACCCCAAATTTTTTTTTCTCATTTTAATATAAAACATACATGTCGATGTTATGAAACTCTATGTTTTGTTATCAATTTGATTATAGAAATGTTTTCATGTCGTTTAGTATTGGAATGCAACAAGGCAAATAATTTGACTGAAAAAATTTTAATTCAACAGTAACACTTATAAATATATAATTCATTTTTCCTCTATAACGTTGGTAATATCTTCAGCTATATGTTTGGAATACGGTATTTGACCAGAACTAAAGTGTGATGCTTAAAATAATAGGGTCTACTTGAACTGCCACGTCACCGATCCTGGAACAATTCAGCACAGCATCTGGTCCGTTTATTTTTAACATCTAACGGATAAGACTTGGTAAATGTTTACGAGGTGGGTCACGAAATCTACCTCCCTCCAATGGTGGCCAAAAAATTTTTGATAAGGGAGGGAAATTTCCCACCAAACACAACAACATTCCGGTTCAAAGTTTTTTCAAATTAAAGTGATAGAAAATAAAAAAAGGAACACATTAGTTGTTTCTTGCTAGAACAAAGTTATTAGTGACAATCAAGGCTGTCTCATGGCATCTTCCCCATTCCATGAATCACCATTCTATGTTGATCTCACCTCCCCTCCAGTCGGATCAAATTCAGAGTTAGATTTCCATAATTACAAATACATTCTGTTCATGAAAGGGTTTGTTAAGAATATTTGTGATATGCAAATAGTAGACATCGTCTTAGCACCTGAAGCTCAAAGGTTTATTATTCTAGATTGGATGATGATGAGAGGTGACAGTGGTGTAGATAGCCCTGTTCACCTTCCTCACGTAGGTGACATGGTTGGTATAGTAGATGTTAGTCATGTTGTTAGACGACTACAGGAGGTTGTAGAAGAAGGGCCTCCAATGGTTGTTGATTTGGCAAAATTCTTTAGTCATATCGTAGATCCAATTCCAGTTGTTGATGTGCAAACTCCAGTGTACTCTCTTGATCATAATGAAAGGAAATTGAAAATTGGCAGCCACACAGATGCTTTCAGAGTATTCGGGWTCATTTCACCCATATCGAGTATTGATATTGCTGTCGAGATGGTTGTGCCTAAGGGGGATGTATTTAAAAGGCACCACATTTTAGACTTGACCCCAAACAATCGSTGTGAGGGCAMWTGCTTTGGTTTGGGGTCCAAAGTTGTGATATGGAATGCTCGAGGTGTTGCAAGGCCCTCGTTTAAGGAAAATTTCAAGAAAGTTTTGGATTGCTACGATCCAATAATCATCATCGTTCTAGAGTCGAGGATTTCTAAAGTCAACATGAGTCGAGTAGCCAAAAACGTTGAGCTACAATACTGCTACAAAACGGATGAAACATTCAGCCTGAATGGGGGTTCTGTCATATTCTGGAGGAATGAAGATGCTTCGGGTGAATTTAGTATGGCTTTTCCCGGCCAAGAAGGATTCCGGTTTTCTGGAATATTAAAGGTATGGATCTTAAAATTGTAATTTAGTCGATTTTATGTTCAATCGTTGATTTGGAACTAATATACAATGTTATTTATTTTGATATTATGGTCAAGGCAAACTCGAATGACGGATCGCAAGGGCAAACGGAGTAGCAGTTGTTGTTGCAAATCCGATTAATTGGTTTAATGGTTGGAGTTGGTGTTCATTATCTGCAACTAATGTAAAATTGTTGAGAATGTTTGTGCAACTACTTAGTATTAGTACCATAAATTACAACTTACTATATTTCTATGTGTAATCTGTTGTGACAACTGGGGGTTTAGTGTTGTTATTTGATGTATGTGTGGTTTGTTAATTTCTATAAACTAAGTTGGATTTTACATTACTAGATTTATGTTTTGTATGTATGTGTTGTTTGATGTTGCCTGAAATGAACTAATTCGTAACAAAGTCTTAAAACTAGAACTAGATTTAGCTATGTTAACATTCATAAAATTGTACAGCTGTGAATTAAGAAGCATGTATGATTTGAAAGCATCACATTGATTACCATCACAATCAATCCTTAACCCTAATTTACTTTAACATATTTTTGTCACCATTAATGTTTACATCTTGTTTCGAGAAATGATAAAGTGCAAAATGTACCATGAAAATATGCAAGTGACAAGGTTAGATAAGCATGCTTTCAATAAAGCAAATTGTAGTTAACTTTGTTTGCAATTGTAGATTGGACTTACATACAGCTTCTTTCCAAAATATTTTTAAAAAAACAATCAGACTCGAGTTGTTTATGGTTTGTGGTACAATGAGTCTGGTGGAAAAGGGTTAAATTGCTAATAAATTGCTAATCATTGCATATTTTCATATTCATTATTTTGTGCTTAAAAGTGGACCACCATCTCTGTTCTTGCATCCGTACATATTCAATATTGTTGTTCGTTATTGTTGCACAAATATGAAAGACAGTTTGAGCCGGTCCAACAACACAAATGAATAAGTCATAAAATTTAAAATTTATTTAAGGTTCAATTTCATACCGAATTAACGTAGTGCAAAGTAATAACCCGATTTTTCATAGATTGGTATTGATGTGGCCCAAAGGTAATTGGGCCCGATTTCTTCAAGTCAAAGCCCAAACTCCAAAGGCTTAGCCATTGGGCTAGGTATAAAAATACGTATAATTGTATGCTCATACARTATAAATACGTATAAGAATACTAATGAAATACAAAGGCTTTTCTTCAAAAGCCCAAAGCCCATTAAGGCTCAAAACGCTCAGATTGCGCCACTTGTCACAATCTCGCCAATCCTCAAATGCCTATAAATACCCCAATTTTTCCTAAAAGGGGTACATTGAAACACATCACCCTAATCTACTACTTTTAACTTACTTAAAATACTCTCTTCTCTAATCTCGCTTTTGTCATCTTTTTACTCTCCTCTCCTCTAACTTGAGCGTCGGAGGGGCGATAATCCCAAGGGATTACTCGCCTTCTTGCAGGTGCCAGCRAGGCAGCTTGGAGATTTGGAAGACCAGAGTTTGAAGGACCATCGGACTTGGACATCTTTACCTTAACTTGTGGGACACACTCATAGCATCGAGAGGAAGTCACTTCCCGGACCTACAAATAAGTGTTTGCTCTCCTAAGGGTTGAAACAGGTATGATATTTTTGTTTGATTAATATAATTCGTGATGCTTTAGGATTTTTCCAGTTTTTACCTTATAAGAAAGAAACCGTAAAATAACAAACTGCAGGCTGCTATAGCAACAGAACAACAGGCAGCATCCTGCCTTATGAAGCAATAACCGTGAAAAATACAATCTAAAGCAGATAGATGACAAAATAAGATTACAATAGAATAGGAGCAACATCCTACCAGGAGAGCATTTCTAAACGACTACACCCATCTGCCCTGAACCGCGTTCACAACCATACAACTACTAACATCCTTGGAATAAAAGTGGCGTCTCCCCCTAAAACATTAGTATATAGTCTGCTAATTATATACCTTAATTATGTAGAGGTAAAAAAAACCAAAGTCAAGCCTACCACATAAAAACTCAATAAACTTCATGGTTTAGGATAATGATGACCAAATAACTCAATTTTCATAATGATGACATAGATCTTACTACATAGGTTATCAGCCTTCATTTAATAGAGATCAGCCTGGCAGAACTCCTATGAAATGGGTTTTATTCACTTGTGTTGCAATATCTGCCATTGTAATAGAATAGCAACGGTCCAGCAAGTTACACGTGCTAAGAGTCGATTTTAATTCTCTTCGCCTGAAATCGACGGAAACAAATAAATACATTTCAGAATCACAAGGGGAGCATAAACATTTATAAGTATACATATCATAGACTATGCGTTGGTGAAAAAAGGGGTTCGGAATTACCATCCTCTTAGATGCRCGAGTACCCTTTGATTGATTACCGGATGATCTCTGAAATCCATAATAGGATGTTAGTACACATTGCTACTTTAGAGCCTACAAAGGAAACAAAGCCAAACGAGTAACCAACATAACATAATGACAAACCTCAATTATTTCCGAAACACTCATAATCTTAGCCTTGCCCTTCAGGACTTTGCTTGACATTAATTTCTTTTTTCCTGTTTTGTTGAGCGAGTCCTTTGTTGTGCCCACTGACTTTCCCTTCTTTGTCTCACCCTTGCCTTTCTTTTTCGAGGTCTTCTTAATCTGTTTCTTACCCATTTTTTCGCCATTACGCTTAACTTGAGGTTCCGTAAGCAACACTTCCTCATTTGACTTCATTGGTGGTGTTTTTTTTTAATATTCTTGTAACCGGTCTCGAGTGCAGACTTAAATCTTGTGGTTCGAGGATGACCGCGCTTTTTGGGAATGTCTGGGTCTATGATACTTTGGTGAACCGGATCAACCATGTCACCACCGGCCGGAGAGGAACTATTCAAATCCTCATCAACAATGTGTGACTGGTCGTTCTGAGTTTCTACAACTGAAGTGAGCATACCACCTCCATTTGACTCACCTTGTGACGCA
>SNQN01000047.1:174798-194057 GCA_008642245.1 Bassia scoparia | reverse complement strand
CTCCAAAGGCTTACGAAATGCTGCTGCTTGATCTGTCAAGATTCCTCCGGGCTGCTTACCATCCATAAACATAAGCCATTTTCTGAACACCCACTCGAATGTGTCACAATCCTCATTAGATATCAATGCACAACCCAAAAGTATGGTGTGTCCGTGATGGTTAACGCCGACGAAATTGGCAAAGGGCAATGCATACAAATTTGTCAAGTAAGTCGTGTCGAAGCAGATGACGTCTGAAAATTCTTTGTACGCTGCCTTACTCCGAGCATCAACCCAAATTATATCTTTCATCTTCCCTTCTTCATCTAACCTATGTGAATGTAGAAAGTTGACGTTTTCCGCCTGCATCTTATCAAAGTAAGCAACCAATGCCTGTGCATCCCCGCCCTGCATCTTCAGCTTCCTTTCCTGAAGGACACGGTGACGCATGTCCATCTCTGTGAACGRCATGTTCTCGAAACCACCCCTTTCCAATGCCATGCTATTTCGAGTCTTTGAGAARGGAACACCTGCCCTGTAATCATTCATCATCCTCCTATCAACMMTGGTATTGAAAAACTTCAKCCGATRCTCCTTCACAAGCTTGGCATCAGTAGGTTTTGGATTATGATTTTTGTGCTCAAGCACAACTTTCTTCASAACCCAATGATCTGCTGTGTTTCGGGACACCCTTATCATAGCCGTACAAAAGCATTTTTTGGACAAACGACGRTTGGGATTACGCAAATCCTTTGGCTCAATATTGCATCCTTCCATATCCTTCCCCTTCTTTCGACAATTACTAATGTACTTCTGATCTGGGTTACCAAAGCACTCGCAAGCAAAGGTCGAATGTCGACGTACCTGATTCTTGTCATTCGAACCTCTTAGGGCAATCACCCCAAATCCCTGGCTGAAACCATACAGTTTGTAAAAGTCTTTCACAGCAATTAGAGTGGGGAACACCATCCCAACAACAGGCTCTTTAACAGGTTCTTATTCATCATCCACCCCCGCATCATCACAACCTGCAACTTCATTAGATTCACTTCCACGTTGCACATTTTCTTCAGGGGCATTTAAACCAGGATGCGGTGTCGGAAGACAAACACTACAAGACGGAGATCTGGGGGGGTTCAAAACACCAGTTGCTATAGTGCTAACAAACCTTTTGGGGGACTTAACTGGACTGCTCATGATGTTGATAGAGCCAGAGTTGGGTGTGTCACTCAAAGATGCTGTACAAAACTGCCTAGGAATGTCAGCCATCTCACCAAAATCGTTTACCAAATAATTGCACTTATCCCTGTTTGGAATAGGCGTAAAGACATTACAAGTATCAACATCGGTTGGATTGGGAGGATTTCGACTTGTATCCATATCCGAAAACTGTAAATAACACAAACAACACCAAAACAGAACATTACAATACATAACATTAAACACAAACCAAATTTTCAATAAGCAAGAAGGACAGGGTTGGAAAGAAATGCCACAAAATAACCAATTGCATCCCTCTAGTTTCCCTAACATGTCAATTACAATACCTATAGTATCCCTAATCGAAATAATTCATAAAGAAACAACACTGGATCATTGCTAACCACTAAAAAAAAGGGCCGAATAAACAACTTCTAGAGCAAAATTACAACTAACTACGATAACATTCAATTAAACAAACCAAAACAAAATCATGCAACAGGTCAACAACGACTTAATAGCAATAACCGGTCCACAAAAACGCTCAACATCACAATTTTAAAGAGAATTTTTCAACATAAATGCGGGAATCCCACGGACCTTATAAACTCAGCAAATTATTCAACAAATGTAAAATTAACTAGAGTTACGCATCAATCTACACGAATTAATCCGCAGCAAAACAAAAACGATTCGACGACATAGAATTCAGCTCCCCATTAACATAACAACCACACAGACCATATAAACTCAGAACGCCGCTTAAAAATTTCTAGGGTTTCAACACACAAATAAAAAACCATTTGAATTAACAATTACATTGCGAGTATTCAAAAGCATACCTGGGAATGTCCACGGCAATCGATTTCCAAACACAATCAGCTCCTACGCTACTGATTCATGAGTACGAGTGGACAAACCATAACTCAGAGGGGACATTGAAGGGGAAAGAGGAGTGAGTTTCAGGACTTATGAAATATAAAAAGCAAAAAGTATGATATGGGCTGCAATAAAAAAGGTAGCATTCATAAATTAATAAAAAAACAGGGTAACCAAGGTAAAACGGTTGAGTTCCGTTATAACAACTAACGACAAAGAACACATCCAGTTACAGTGCACGTGCGGACATAATGCAACTCAAAATAATAACAAAAAAAACCAGGTAGATATACTAGAGAAGTATATCTACTGGATATACCTGAAATTCCCCAAATAAATTCAATATATTTATAATGGATCGATTAGCCACTTTTGTTTAAAAGTATCCTAAAAAAAAATCTCAAATTTAAAATAAAAATCGTACAATCTTGGGTTTAAATTGGGTCAAGTGACTCAATAATAAGTATACAATGTGGCACACAAAAATCAAATCAAAACTAACAGCACATTAACTAGAGAATCATGCAAGTAACTTAACACAATTAATTAGGCCATGTTTTTTTCTAACTAAAATATCGTTGAACTGAACTTCTTTCTACTTACTAAACTATTTTTGAACTGAATTTATTAGTATGGAAGCTTAACAAATTTACTGTAGTAAGGATGGAACATTAAAAAACTAGTGAGTTGACTTAGGTAAAATTGCTAACAACTACCCACTTTTTGTCGACTTTTAGAAACAACTACCCACTTTTTTTGAAACTTTGCGAACCACTACCTCTTAATGGTTTAAGCTAACATCGTTAACTCTCTTCCTTACCACCACGAACCACCCTTCTGCCACCTCCTAAACTGCTTACCTCACACCTGCACCTCCCTACTGCTACACCCCTGCAACCTCCCTCCCCCTCCCCGCGCACCCCTCGCAGCAAGCCACAACTAGCAGCCCCCAACAACCACCCAACCACACCACCGTACCCCAGCCAAATTCGCAACACCATCCCAGCCAAAACCGCACCACCAGGCCCCCACGAACCGCGCTATTCTTCAAAGCATTTTATCCCCAATTTCGACTATCCACCACCACCACCAATTTAGGTTTCGAAAATGACCACCACCGATCCCCAATTTCGTAAATCACCACCACCATGCTATTCGAGTCGTTCGAAATCACCACAAAACCAAAACTCTATCCCCAATTTCGAAAACCAGTCAATTGGAAACCACCATCAATTCAATTTAGGGTTTTCATTTTCAATTTGGGGATTTTTTATTTTAAACTTGCAAAGGGCGTAACTACTTGAATACAACTCCAAATTAAGTAATTCTTGAGCCTATTTCATGTATTTTTCCAAGATCTACAACTTTCATGAAGAAAACATGTCCAGAAAATGGGTGGAAGGCTGAGAAAAATGTCATATATGGTTCGCCGCGAATGGTGGTGGCTGTTCTGTGGTGGTTGTGGGCTGCTTCCTTGTCTGCGGTAGTGCTGGTGGGCTGYTCCGATGGAAGGCGGTGGTCARTGGTAGGTAGCAGCTCAGGGTAGTGAGGGAGTGGTGGTTCATGGTGGCTTGGTTGCTTGGAGTTAACGGTGTTAGCGTAAAACCGTTAACGGGTAGTGGTTCGCAAAGTTTTCAAAAAAAAGTGAGTAGTTGTTTTCAAAAAAAATAAAAAGTGGGTAGTTGTTTCTAAAAGTCGACAAAAAGTGGGTAGTTGTTGGCAATTTTTACTTGAACTTACTACAACTTTAGCCTTCTTCTCGTCAACTGAAATCTGAACTTATTTTTCCTGAACTGAGTTTATTGGTATTAAACTGAACTTATTTTTATTGAAATCTTAACAATTTTTTTAAAGATTGAACTTATTTTTACTGAACTGTACTTATTTTTACTAAACTGAACTTATTACTACTGAGCCGAACTAAAAAAAAAAAGCAAAAAGGGGAAATTGGAGTGATTAAGGATACCTGAAATCCGAAGTGGTTAAGGACGTTCCATCAAGCTTCAGTGGTGATGCAAATTTTACATTAAATAGTTACATGGAGAAGGAGAAGTTGGATGGTTTTGATTAGTATTTTATTTTTACTTGTAGGAGTTTGGAACTAAACTAACCGAGGAGGGAGTGCTGTCCTGTTTAATGTATTTATTCTGTTCACTTTGTTTTTCTTTTCTAACTTATGTGAATTTATTTTTTGAAAAAATAACTAAAAGTAAGTTAAACATAATATATAAATTCATCGTGCTTAACAAACTGCATGTCAAAATACTCAAAGTATTCGTATACAAAAACACACTCTTGATCAAATGCATTCAACAAAGGCACTCGGGTTAGACTGTATACAAAAAATTTTAGTCTACTATTCTTCCGGATATAACTGGTTTGATTTTAAATATTCTTAATAACAATGGTGATGTTAATTCTATTAACCTGACCTTTCTTACATTAATCCCAAAAAAAAATTTCGTGAGAATCCTGTTGCTTTTTGGCCTATTAATTTTCATCATGTTTGTAAAAGATTGTGACTAGGGCTTATGCTGCTAATAGACTGAAACAAGTTCTCCCTTTTGTCTCGTCAAAAAAAAAGAAGTTCTCCCTTTTGTTGTACATGGGTTTCAAAGTTGTTTTGTACTTGAACGGTTAATCACTAATAATGTCTTTGTGTCCTATGACTGCTTCCATTATTTGCGAAAAAGAAAAAAAAAAGTTTTTTTTTGGAGTTTAAGCTTGATATGAGCAAACTTTAAGATCGGATGGACGAATGCTTCTTACATCAAGTTATGTTGATCGAAGTTAGTTGGGTTTCCCATTCTCTTTTGTTGGTTGCATCATGACATGTGTTTCCTTTACTTCCTTTTCGAGTCTTGTTAATGATCAAYCGCCGAGACAATTTTATCCTAATTAGGTGTTTGTGGCAAGGTGAACCTCTTACACCTTTTTTTTTTATTCATTATGTGTGTTGAAGGTCTTTCTACGTTAATTCGGCAAGTTGTGTCCACTAAGATTATTCATGATATTGAAATTGGAAAACATGTTGAGCTGATTTCTCTTCTCTTTTTTGTTATTGAAAACTTCTTATTGTGAGAGCTACGGAGGATGAAGCTGATTATGTGATGGATTTTTATTACTTAAGAAGCTGCATTTGGTTAGAAACTAAATGTTCGAGCATAGGAAACAATTAAAGTAGATGATTTGTGGGTTATTCAATCAATCGGACTAATAAAAACAATAAGAAAAAGGATTATTATTGCTATGAATAAAATTGCTCGTACAATAGAAATGCTCTTGATAATAGAGATATTTTGTGTTCTGTAATTTATACATGTGCTCGTATTTATACATCGTAAAATAGACTTTTGCTTCACTAAATATGCTCTTAGTCATGCCCAACAAGAAGGGGTAGTGCTTTGACGTCTTGCTGGATTTTAGGAGTTGGAAGTTATTACCCTCTTGACTTGTTCAATATCTTTTACTATTACTGTTGTCACGTACGTACAACATGCTCAAAGTAGAAGAAGCCTTTTACTCTTTGAATTGGGCCTATGCTTGATTTGGGCCATAGCACCAAAAATGGGCCCAACACTAAACATAGAGAAACATGAGGTACGATGTAAATAAATGAACTTTAAACGAGTTGTTCACAATCATTAACAAGTCGAACTTATAGTTGTACGAGCTTGACTCATTTATATAGCCTCGTGCCTATATGGACTAAGGGTAATATCGTGTTGTGTCGAACTCGTGGCAAGTTTTAAAAAATGAGGTTTATGTCTAGCCCAACCCACATGCCTTACTTATAACTAGTTTTCTATGCATGCGATGCGTGCGRTGATTTTTTTATTTATCAAACTTTTTTATTAACAAAGTAGTGCTACAATTTAATATACAAACTATATATCTAAGAGAGTATATATTTTACTGCTAAGGAAAAAAAATAATGTATATWGTAATACCGAGTACATCGTTAACTTTTAATTATATATTCTTGATACGTTGTGTAAAACAATCAAGTTAAAAGCTATTTGATGGTTATATGATGTTTGATATTGACAACGAATTATAGTGTTTTGTTAATAACAATAATTTTTTTGAGGCAATTTTGTCAGAAACCACCTTTTCTAAGGTGGTTTTTGTCACAAACCACCTTTTCTAAACGAATTGGTCTAAAACCACCTTTTCTGAGAAATTTTTTGTTGACCACCACCTTCTGATCGGAATCCGGCGTTGACCTGTCACGTGGGTGTCACGTGACTTTTAATTTTTTTTTTTAATTTGTAATGAAGTTTGTTCATGAATGAAGATGTTTTTGTATTATATCTGAAGTGCAGTGAAATATATCATTTTTCAAGTATTTCAGTAGATGGAATTTACCAAATAAAAAACATCTTAAATATCCAAAATAAGGCATGCCTGCCATTTCACTGAGTTTGAATACAAATCAACTCGACCAACAACATACATAGTAACAATAGCCTAGTAGCATAATGTTTGGCATCCATAATACATCAAATGAAATCCATATCAAAGTAACACAAACTCAGAATAGCTTAGTAACTGAAATCTCATTTAGGCTTTTAGTTTTCTTGTTTTTCTWCTRCTCTTTGGTCTGTACATTTGCCATACRTTGTGAGGCCTGACTTYGAGTGGTGTGTTGTGAGGMAGATGCACCAGGTTGCTTTGTTGGGTTGGTTTGTGATGCCTGAGTTGTCACACCAGACTGACTTGGTTGGCTGCTCCCCTGACCAGCCTCTGCAGTAGGTTTCTTTCTCTTTTTCTTSGCTTGAACTGTCTGCACAGTTGGGTTTGATGAAAGCGGTCTACCTCCCGTAGACTTCTTTCCAGTGAGACTTTCAATGATGGAGGGTGGAGCTGGCACATTTTTACACTTTTTTTTGTTATGGCCCTCCATCCCACAATTCCCACAAGTTCTTTGTTTTTTTTCCCTTAGTACCTGACCCTCACCAGGCTCTTTGACTCTGTTTTTCGAACTTGGCCTTCCTGGCATGATCCTAACCACAGGTGGGTTGGGCTTCGGGTACTCTGTCTCTTCCCAATCTTTAATCCCAGCCATTCCAGGGAAGGTAGGTGTATAACTTGCAGCATAGGAACTGACATGATAAGCTTGATGAATGTAGTCTTCCACATTTAGTCTTTTTAATTCCAAGCAAGCCTGAGCATGAACGCATGGAATGCCTAGYAAATCCCATCTGTAGCAGCCACACGACTTCTTCTCCAGGTTCACTACATATGTATCACCCTGCTGATCCACTTCAAACTCCCAAATGTCAGCCTGGTTTACGTTGCACTCTCTCATGTACTGTTTGTTCTTGTCAATCAACTTCATCACAGATGGCATGATGAGTTGATCAAACTTCCCTAAGCCCTGCTTCTTCTGAAAATTCCTTTTCATTACCCATCTTCTAATCCATTCCATCATACTTATGACTGGTTTGCTTCTTGCTTCTCTAATGACATTGTTGAATGTCTCACATGCATTATTTAGCAGCATACCAGACTTAGAATGTGTAGTGAAGGCATGCCTGGACCAACTTGACGCTGGAATTGCTGACAACCAGTTATGAGCATCAACAGACAGGAATTTGATCCTTTCCATTGCAGCCTTGAATTGAGACTGTATTATTATATTCAGAGCGTGAGCACACAAAAATTAATTGCTCAATCATGTGATATCTTGTTAACTAAGTAGTTTACCTTTGTTGAAGCTTTTGCTGCCTCCCAGAACTTCTGCCTAAAAATCTCCCCTGAGAACTTCAATTTAAAATTCGCCCAAATGTGCCTACAACAAAACCTGGTTTCAGCATTTGGAACAATGCTTTTGAAAGCATCTAGCAGACCCTGCAAAGACAATCAAATTATATTAACTATTTTAAATCAAAGACAAACTAATATTAAAGAAACAAGCACTTAGAATGATGCCAGGGTAAGGTCCTCTTAAATGAGCTCCATCCACACCCAGTATGGGCCTACACCCAGCCATAAACCCTTCTTTGCAAGGTTGGAGGCAGATATACAATCTTTGAAAATGGGGAGGAGGGTTCTCAATTCCTTCTACTTTCACTACAGCAGTGCTTCCAGGGTAATACTTCTTTATTGTCGCAGCATAGTCCCAGACCTTCTTGTACTCAAACGAAGCGTCACCGTAAATCATCAAAAAAGCTCTTTGCCTTGCATAATAGGCCTTATAATACTTGACCTCAACCCCTAAATCTCTCTTAATCTTCAGGATAAATGCGTTAAGTGGCCAAGTAGGATTGTCTCTCCAATCCTCAAGGTACTTCTCAGCCAAGTACTGAGAAGTCACCTTGGTATTTTTTGTCTGGAAACCACAAACATGTTCCAATTGCATACTCTTAATCTGCATTGTTTTCACCCCTGCCAACTTCTTCACATGAATCCTAAACTGACATTTTTTGTTCTGATTACAAGTACACTGAACTACCCTAGCATGTTTCCACTCACAACTACATTTGTTCTTGCAGTAGACACTAACTCTATTACATTCATTATGAAGGAAATAATAATCATATCCATTTTCTACTGCATGAAACTTAATGGCTTTCCTACAAACTTCAGCATCAGGAAACTTCAAACCCAATGACAAAATAACTTTATCTTTGAAATCCACAACTGGGTTAAAGGTTGGATACCTTTCCCCTTCATGGTCCGAGTCAATTGGAGCTGCTAAATCATCATCAGAGTCTGCCCTAAAAGTTCCATCATCCTCATCGGCATCCTCAACTTGCCCTGCACCAGTTTCAACAAAGTCCTGTACTTCTAATGCAGCCAAACTCCTTGTTACCCTCTCAGATATCTCAAAGTCAATATTTTCAGAGAATAAGTCATCATCAACCTTTTCATCAAAGTCCCTGTCACTCAACTCGGCCTCATAGTCTCTATCATCATCATCTGAGTCATCTGGTTCAGTTTCATGTGCTTTTGTGTGGAACTCATCCGGTTCAGGGTTAACTGTTTCTGGTGGGATAGATGATACAGGGAAAGGTTGAGGCAGAGGTGGCTGCTTGTTTTGAGGTTTTGGTGATTTGAGGTTAGCAGAGATGAATGAAGGCAGTGAGTCTATTTTGTTGCTTCTCTTGATGTTCAAGGTTTTAGATCGCTAGGTTTAACAAAGGAACTACTAGCAATGGTTTTACCATGTGTTTTGATTCCTGGAGCCCACTTATTGTGTTTTGACTCACCAACATTAGCATTAGAAAAAGAAGTTGGGATAACACCCACTCCACCATTACCACCTATTTTATCAACAACTTGCTGACTCAACACCTCATTTTCCTTCCTTTCATGCACTATATATAGGTGGTAATATCCATCTTTTTCAGGACTATTCAAAAAATGTGGTATGTCCTTGTCATCTACAATCAAACTCCTACCTGCAAAAAGACTATACCCACATTTCCTATAATATATCTTTCCAGCATCAGCATACCCCAAATCTTTAATCCACCCCACAATTTCAAAATAGCACACCTCATGTTCATTGCAGTGTAAAATCAGCCCTCCACCCTCATAAGTAGTCTTACAATTCTTAGTCACAAATTTTCCCCCATGATACATTCTAACTGAAATGGGAGCCATCAAACTATACACAGGAAAATCAAAACCGTGATACCTGATTCAAAAGCACGACCAATTTCAATGAAGGATTTGTAGTGAAACCCTAATTTAACAATGAAAATTAAAATTGCAAACACAACACTCAGAAGAAGCATGAAATCAACACACMAACACATMAAAAACAAAAATTCAATTCGAGGGCAAAACTTCAGAAATAAATTCCCAATAAAAATCAAGCAACAAAAAATTGAGAAATTACCTGTCTGTGTACACTAATTTAAATTGAACCTTATTCTTCTTCACCTTCCTTCGAGCCATATGCGTTGATTTTCGGAGAAAGAGCTGCAAAAATTAGATTTTTTGGAAAAATTAGAGGAGTTAAAGATATGCAGTGAATAATTAGGCAATCAATACTGATCTGCCCTTAAACTTGGAGATGAGTGCTTGTTCCTTCCAAAGGTTTTAATTTGTCCCTTCGCGACTAACGATCTACTTGCCCTTCGAAAAAAGTTTAAGAACACCTTGCAGTCGCAAGTTTAGAAATACTTGCCCTTCGCAAGTTTAGAACACCTTTGCCCTTCCAAGTTGTAGAATACCTTGCCCTTCGCAAGTGAGGATCCCTACATCCGCAGGTGTAATGTCTTCCTCTCGCATGCTAGGATCATACACTTCGTTAATTATAACTGCCTTCGCAAGTTTTAGACTATTGCCTTTTAAATGGTTCATTTGCCTTGTCATTTGTGGGGTCACTTGCCCCTTTATAAACCAAAACTTGTAGCTTTAAGTGAGTGAATATGCAATTTGCAACTGTTAAGTTTCCTTTTAAGGCTAGTTGAACTTGTTTACGAACTATAAATTGTGCATTTTATTCCCTACGAACTGTAATATGTCTATGTGACTCAGACATTGTGTAGGAAAATAATGCTTGCCCCGTTCTGAGGGTCTTGGTGCCCTCGTTTGAGGGTCTGTGCCCGTTTTGAGGGTCTTGTGCTCGTTTTGAGGGTCTTGTGCCTCGTTTGGGGTCTTGTCCCGTTTGAGGGTCTGTGCCTCGTTTTGAGGGTCTTGTGCCTCGTTTGAGGGTCTTTGAAATGGAAAAGGAGGGATTGCCCCTGATAAGATATCAACAACATTTGAAGTTCAAAGTATTGAAGGCTTTCATTCAATCTACTTCAAAAATTACAAGGCGCTTGGCAATTCTGCTAGTGTGCTTACACTTGCAGATCAAACATAGTATTTTTTAGGTTATCTGTGTTCCAAGGATGAGACAGGCTTGTTGATTTGCGTCCTCCAGCTTGTAGGCCATCACGTAGCACTTCGCAAATCCGATACGGACCTCCAATTCGGGTTAGCTTACCCTCCTCTTTGGCTCGACCTGTGGACTCCATCTTTCGTAAAACCAAATCACCCAGTTGGAGAGGTCGATGATTTACCCTTTTGTTGTATTCCCTGACATCGTGAGCTTGTAAATTTGTTGCGTAGTAGGCATTGCCCGGATCTCTGGTATGCAAGTCAAGATTATGCCGCATTGCTTCCAATTGCCTTCTTCGAATAAGCATTACTCGTAATGTAGGCTCATACATACTCTATGGGGAGCACAGGTCCGACATACACCAAAGTAAAGGGAGTTCCCGTTGAATTCTTCGTTGTAGTTCTGATTGACCATAGCACTTGTATAGTTCTTCGACATAGACCTCTGCGCTGTCCAACTTCTTCAATCCATGGCAGATGATTTGTTGAACGACTCCACCTGCCATTGGCTTGGGATGGCTACAGACGCAAAATGTGCACTTATGCCTTGGTCCGATACCAATTGTGAGGGCGTTAGAACTCAAATTGAGGTCCATTGTCAAAAACTATGGATTGTGGCAACCAAATCTCGTAATGACATTCTTCCAAGAAATCCCTTACATCCGAGACTTTGATGTTCCTCATTGGCTCGCTTCCACCATTTGTGAAGTAATCACTGCTACAATCAGAAATTTCTTTTGTCCAGGGCCTGAGGAACGGGCCAATATATCTACTCCCATTTCGCAAAGGGTAAAGGCGATAAGACGGAGATAGGAGTGTTGCTGTTTTGATGAAGATTTCCATGAATTTGACATTTCGGACATTTCTTGACGAGTCTATGGCATCCTCTCCTTAGCGATGGCCAATAGTATCCAGTCGGAGAGCTTTCCCCGCTAATGCCCTTGCCGATATGGGACCACATTGCCCTTGATGGATATCGTTCCAAGACCTCTGCCCCTTTCTCAGGTGTAATACACTTAAGGAGGGGATGAGAGAAAGATTTCTTGTACAACTGTCCTTCAAGTAAACAAACCAAAGAGTCTCGGGCTTCACATATTTTGCGTTGCGGATCTTGGGAAGTGCACCTGTCAGCTTATACTCAAGGATTTCATCCATCCATGTATCCCGCGATCATGAAATGAACCTCCTCAAGTTCGTCTATATTCTCGGTCTTTCACCCCAGAAAGCAGACCTCGGGGAATCTCCGGTAGCAGAACTCGCCAACTTAGATAGAGCATCAGCTTGGTTGTTCCGATCGGGTATCTTAACCAAATGGAATTGATCTAACCTCCGTTTCTTCTCACATCTCCAAATATCGAATCAATACTCTCATCCCTGGCTTCGTATTCCCATTTACTTGGCTAACACCACTGAGAGTGACAGGCGTCAATTTGCGTGCCCCAGCTGCTTTGCACATCCGTATCCCTGCCACTAAGGCCTCGTATGTTCCTGTTCATTGTTCGAGTCTGGAACTTAAACCTCATGGCGTATTCAAAACGTACTCCTTCGGAGATTAACAAGATCCTGCCCAACCGTTTGGGTGGAGGACCATCCAGAACAACGTCCAAACATCGCTTGATGTTTCGACTGAGAGGTCTTGTTAATTCTACGATGAATCTGCAAGGCCTGTCCCTTGAGGCTTTCCTTGGTTAAACTCAAGGTTGAAACCATTCAACGCTATGCCATTTCACATTCGTCTGATGATTCTAGTTTGTCAATGGTTGCTTGAGGGCTGGTCGTGTAGATCGACACTTATGAGTCTGCAAAGTAAGGGCGAAGCTTCTTACTTCATCATTAGAGCAACCAAACTTCTCTGCCGTAGCGTAACGCATCTCCGCCCCTTGCAAGACATGGCTTACAAATAAACTGGCATTGTAGGTGCTTCTCTCTTTCAGCTACAACACCGTGAGACAGCATGCTCAGACACCGACAAGTACATATATAAGGTCTCACTTCCTGGGGCTTACAATCGTGGAAGAGAGTGAAGTGATCCTTGAGTTTTTTGGAATGCGCTTCAGCTTCTTCACTCCATTCAATTGGCGCTCTTTTTGATGGCCGGAAGAAATATTGGCACTTGTCCCCTGACTTCGACAAAACCTTCCCAAGGCTGCAAGCACCCCTTAGTTTCTGAACCTCCTTCACATTCCTTGGGATTGCATGTCTAGAACAGCCTGTACTTATCGGGTTCGCCTATGCCCCTTTCATCAACTAGAAAACCAAAAATTTCAAAGTCACCCAAACACACATTTTTTTGGTTCAGCTCATGCAAAGTTGTCGGAGGGTGTCAAAGGTCTCCCTTAAATCTCTGACATGATCTTCCTTCTTCTTGCTTTTGATGATCATGTCGTCTATGTAGGCTTCACGTCCTTCCAAGCTGCTTAGCAAAATGGTGTTTACACATCTTTGGAAGGTTGCAGGGGCATTCTTAAGCCAAATGGCATCACCTTGTAACAATACAACCCTTGTCAAGTGACAAAGGCTGTCTTGTCCTGGTCTCCTCTTAGAGGGATTTGATGGAACCCTGAGTAAGCATCTACGAAGCTCATAGCTTCTGCCTGCTGTGGAATCTACTAACTTATCTATTTTGGGAGTGAAAACTATCCTTGGGGCAGGCTTTGTTGAGATCGGTGTAGTCGACGCACATGTCCCAAGTCCCATTGGGTTAGGCACCAAGACTACATTGGAACCCACTCAGGGTATTGACAAGGACGGATGAAACCCGACCAGAACTTCTTTACTCTTATCAGCGGCCTGCTACGTATACGGCCAAATTTCTCTTCTTCTGTTTCACTGGCTCATGGTGGATCCAACATCCAGCTGTGTTGGCGATCTTTGATCCAACCCTGGCATTTCTCTACGGAGAAAGCAAAGACATCTTATACTCTCTTAGCAAAGCTTTAAGCCCCTTCTCGATCTCTGCTCCATGGCTTCTCCAACTTTCACCGTTCTTTTCTGGATGTAGTGGGTCAATAGAAAGTCTTCTTGGCGACTCTGGCTCAGCCGTGAGAGAGACGCAAACAAACATGGATTGCCATGCTCTTGTGACGTCCATGGACATCAAGACTCACCTGCCTTCGTTTCTTCTGCACTCCTCTTCTCAGATGACTCTGAGCTATGTCTTCCTCTTGCCCCCAGCAAGTGGGGACGGTGGTGAGTAACACTCTCTGCGACTGCTGATCACATAGATTGTTCAATTTTGCCATCGTTACACACGAATTTCATCAACAATAAAGGTGTGTAACCAGCACCGACTCTATGCATCAGAGTAGGGACACCGAGAATCACATTGTAGCAAGTACATGTTCTGCACAACTAAGAACTTGACTTTCATATGCGGCATTTGTCTTCCTTTCCATTCGGAGAGGAAGAGTGACTATGCCAACGGCTGAATCACCCCCACCAAATCCATAACCGATTGTGGCAAGGACTAGATCATCATCGTTGTACTTCAGCTCTGGAGACATTCGAAGCTTATGATGTCCGACGAACTACCTGTGTCGATTAGGATACGACGGACTCGCTTATCCGCGATCTTCTTCGACAACGAGGGATCGTCATGGGGTGCTTACTCCCCGCGATCCTTCTCAACAGATGAGAATCGGGAATGTATCTTTGGCGTTGTTTCATTATCAACAGCATCACTTGGGACAATTGCTGGCATATGCTTTCTGACCTCAGCAGTGGTCCCGCTGCAAATCCTCCCAAATCATGTGAACTATTCCGGAGTCGGAATGTTCACTTGTGGGCATCGTCTTTAGACGAAGGTTTTTCAGAAACCGTTTGATGAGATGCTTCTTCACTTCCCTTGATGCGCCAACCGATCAATGTCTTGCAAGGTAACAATCTCCATGACATGCCAACATCCTTGTGGAAGTGGCATACTCGATCTTATCCCGAGTTCCAACAAACCCCCGTGTTTTTATTGATGAGGATCCTCAATGGCACCTCTTTGCTAACCTCCTTGTACAATTAAGAGATCTTGGTGATTCTACAGTGGGGTGTAGTTGAACTTCTTCTTCTTTCTGGCTGTTCCTTTTTGAGAGGTGCCCTCTCTCCTCAATATTCCAGTCCCCGACCTCTTCTTGTCATGTCCTCCACTTTATGACCTGTGCTTTGAGGTTTGGAGGAGGGCACTGTCACTTTTTCCTTGGCTTCTTCACGGCGCAGACTTCCTCAGCATGAATCCATGCCTCAGCTTCCTCATCATTTCGTCAAGTCTTGAACCTCTGCTTACCATTTGGAATTTGAAGGGTTCTGTTTCATCCAATTCTCGATAGAAATTTATCCAAGATTACACGTCTGGAAGGTCAGAATTTGGAGGGTCTCGTTGTTGAACCGTTTGACATAGCTCCCAAGCTTCATTGGGTCGTTGTTGGATTCTCCCAATGCAAGCTGCTTTTGCTCTTGGCGATGCGCCATGAAATGATGAGTAAAGAGAACAGCAATTCATTGAAATTATGGATGGAACTGTGGGAAGGCGCTGAACCACCTCTGAGCCAACCCTTGAGGGTGACTGGAAAGTATTTACACCACATGATCATCTGCTTGGGTGGTCAGCATTAAATGCTTGTCCATTGCAGATGATCATCTGGGTCGGTGGTTCCATATAAGCATCAATGAAGGAAATTTAATCTTCTGAATTGGTGTTGCATCAAGATCGAAGCAGAGAAGGACTCTTGTCTGTTAGGAAAGTTGTTGCAACCTTCCCTCCGTCCTTTGGGACGGAAGAACAATGCCCATGTTTGGTTAGCACCGCTTCGGTGGTAACCTCCACTTCGGTGGGAACGAACCTCTGCTCCCGATCTAGATGACACTCGTGTGATGACTGGCAGAACGATGAGTGTGTCCATGCGTTCTGAGGGAACGATGATGATGGATCCGTGCATAGCGGGGTAGATCGTTAGCGAATGTTCATCGTCATGAGTAGCTGCTTAAGCTTCTCAGCTTCTCTCTTCTCGAGAACCCTCTAGCATCTTGGCTCTCTGCCTGTCCTCTTTTTCTGAATGATTGTCCTTGCGTCCATTGAAGAGCTTCACGCGCAGACTTCTTCCTTTCTATGAGTGCTCGAACATCTTCGGACTCATGGCTATGACTGGATCTTTCATCATCCCATCATTGTGGAAGCGGAATGGACCCTTCAGTGATTGAGTCCGTGGGGCATAGAGGAGGCTTAGGAGTGTTGCGGTATCTCCTAGCCTGACTCTTCTCCCTTTCAAGGGGAATGATCTGGGTCTCCACGTCTTCCTTTGTCTCTGGGGTAGGGTGCTTGACCTTGGTGTTTTGATGTTGGGAATCACGGTACTATAACTCCACGGCCTGAGTGTGAGCAGGAGCTTCACTGCCACCCGCCGTCGTCTTTCCTCACGCTGAGCCTCAAGCGTGCATTCTCTTCTTGAGGGCTTGGAGCTGGGCCTTCATGTCTTGTTGTTGTGAGAAACGCTCCATACTCGTCACCCCCTGTCTTATCCTGCTTGAGTATCTCACGGGTAACTATATCTCCATCCAAGTCCTGGAGGAGAGCTCTGTTCCACATATTGCCCAGGTCTTCCTCACCATGGAAGACTGAATGGTCAGGATGGTTTCACCATTGGGATTGCTTCTTTTCTGAAGATGGAGGAGTATTCCTCCTTGTCTAGTTGATCATCTCTTGAAGCATATCTGATCGCCTCCCACAGACGGCGCAAATGTGTAGCACGTTTCCGCTTGGATCGCTACAAGATTTCCTCTGCTTCAGGGTTGAGAGATGGTGGAGGCTTCCCTCTTATGCTACTTCTAGAGAGCTGATCTTGGCGTTGGACCTCGTTGGCTTGGACTCACGTTCCTCGGGACGCCTTGGCACTGCAAGAAGGAGAATAATCGCTTTTGGTATCTCCCTCCGATGCTTAAGTAAAGTACGGGGAGAAAGTAATAAGTGCTAAGCTATTTAGAGAGAAGTTAGAGAGATAAAGTCTATACTTGCTTAAGTATGAATAATGCTCTCAAAGTATGTAAAAGTTGTGTGGAAAATGATGCCTCTCAAGGGTATTTATAGGCTTTTGCCTTACCCCTTGGGCTCGATGTGTGACACTTGTCACCATCCCGTGCCACGTTAACCTGTTTTGCTTGATTAAGCTGTTTCGTTTACGTGACCGGCCGGTTTCCGACGGTTATTTGCAGATCGTCGACCTCTCAGCTTTTGACACGTGTCACGAGATTTAATGTCAGTTGGACTTCTTGCACACGCCAAATCAAACTCTATTAATAGGGAATGGAGTGGTAGTGTATCCACCTAAAATATCCTCTTATCTTATTATATACAACTAGATAAGCCACGAGCAAATGCTCGATTTGTAAATGAATTGTGATTACTTATATATAATTGAAACTTGAATCTATTAAAATGTAAATACTAAAAGTACTTTGATTGTCATTATATTTTTAATAGTTATAGGTTTTGATTGTGATTAATTTTTTAATAGTTATGTATCAATTACTAAATGTTTATACTTTATTTTTTTTCAAAGCTCATTTTTAATGTATATCATAATTATTTTTTACTTTTTTATACAATCATTAATTAAAGGAGCTTGGGAGGGAAATTAAGGAGGAAAATGGAAGGTGGAGATTGCTTAGTATACTAGTATTTGATGCACGCGATGCGTGCTTGAATATTTTTATGCGATAATTTTTTTCTTTTTTGCATAATTGCTAAAGTAAAAAATTAAATGTTTAAACATTTTAATTTCTAGTTACTTGCTTGCTTGTGTTTTGTGACTTAGGCTCCCACCAATTTTCTTTTTCTTTTTAGTTTTAATTAATATGGATGAAATTATTTTGAAGAGTTGAATGCTATGATTTCAAGCCAATAATTGAAAATAAAAAAAATAATCGGTACTCATTTGTTGAATTTATTATGTAGAATAATAGTATAGTTTCATTAATGTATACTTTGTTTGTTCATATATGTTTAGCAACTACTTCGTGATTTGTCTTTGAATAGATTTGAATTTGATATTATTTGTTTATATGTAATAAAGAGTACTTAATTGTGTATTAATTGATAAAATAATTAATGGTATAATTTTTCATATTTTATTTTGTAGAATAAATGCATAAACTTGTGATGAGCAATTATTTCTATTTTATGTTAAATTTTATAGCTATATATTGATTTAATATATATTTTAAAATAGTCAAATCATTAAGGTACTAGGTAATTTCATAGGGGGACACCATTGTCCCCCCTTGGCTATATAATAGAGATTACTAGATAATCCCGCAATATGCTCGGCTTTCAAATATAAATAATTGCTCTAAAAAAATATACAGAGTATTTGATATTTTAAAATTGTCATTATTTAAAAATAGGTTTTATTTTGACAACAAATATTTTTAGAATTATAATGAATAAATAAATAATATATATTTTACTCAAAACACATTTAATTACCTTCATTAAATGTCTTTTACATTTTTTATGCAAAATATAGTGTGTTGGAAAGGGAAATTTAGGAGGGAAAATTTGGGGATGGGATGCTTAGTAATAGTATAATATAGATTATATAATTTCGATAGTGATGATATTTAGGCATTAAGGCATTAAGGCTAAAGAAAAAATCACCATTATTAATACATTCAAAATTAAATTTAAAAACTTGACATGAATATAATTTTGTCATTGATTACGGGAAAACTTAGTTGACCCAACAGTATATAGTACTCACCCCTAATATAAGTAGTGTATTTATGATAGTGGAAGACAATTTGGTTAAATACTAATTTTTATAATCATATTAGTAATGGATAAACTACTCGGTGGGTTAATGTAGCAATAACAATTGATACATGTTCACAATATTAATATCATTTAACAATTATTTGATTTTTCATAATAAGGAAAATTACTACTCGTATTTTATTTGGAATGTTAATCAAAAAAAGGCAATTTTGTCAAAACCACACTTTTCTAAGGTGTTTTGCACAACCACCTTTCTAAACGAATTGGTAAACACCTTTTCTGAGAAATTTTTGTGACCACCACCTTCTGATCGGAATCCGGCTGTGACTCTGTCACGTGGGTGTCAGTGACTTTTAATTTTTTTTTTTTTTGCCCAAATTCAACCCATTTCCCTCCCTTAACACATTTATCATCTACCCTCTGCCTTTCTCACATCTCAAACACCATACTAGTGAACAAATTTGCTGATACCTTTGTTGTTGCTCTGAATTTTGAATAAAAAAATCCTGCTACTGTTCACCATTTATGAATGGGTATGTCATTATGTGTGTATATCTGTAATTTTGCCAATCACATTTAGTTCTCCAAAATCTAATTTTGACACCTA
>SNQN01000047.1:154680-174773 GCA_008642245.1 Bassia scoparia | reverse complement strand
TTAAAAAAAAAAACAACATTGATTACTATAAAATATACAAATGAATTAAGGGCGAACAAGAAGAAGAAGGATAGAGTAAAAATTAAATATTAATAATCTAATCCTATTACTACCATGGCTATGTGTTGGTCTTGAAATAGAAGAAATACAAGCAGCAGCAGCAGCAGCATTTACAGCATAGAATGATGTTTAGTAAAAATGACGAAGACGAGGCGTGGTGTTGGATAAAAGGTTGGAATTGAGCATAGGTATCATCGGATGAGTGATCAAGACCACTCCATTGCATTACAGTGATCATGTCTTCGTCGTCGTGTCGCTAGGGCAGGAGGCATGGAGATGGATGGAATGAGCGTAAGAGTGCAGCTGTTTTTTGGTTTTGTTATTGATTGGATTAGAACTTAGGATTTCGCCAATATTGTTGTTGTTGCTGGTTGTGAAGATGAGTTGTAGGCGAGAGATCTCCTGGTTTGTTAAGGGTGTCCGTTTGCCCAATCATACGGTCCTGGATCCCACGTTTCCGTATGACTTGGACTTCCCACCGTAGAACTTGGACAGACTCCCTCCTGACAAATCACAATCGTACAGCAAATCCATTCAATCAATTCCACAATTATAATCAATCAATTATACTTGATCGGGAGGGATCTCCAGAGACGCAAAGACGACAGGAACTCTGACCTCGTCCTCGTCGTCGTCGCTGTTATGGCGATGGAAGAGCTGCGCTCTGATCGATGCGCTCCTCCGCCTCCTCCTCCCCCCCTCCTCGGCCTTTTTTCCATTTTTGCCCTTTTTCTTTATCAAAACAAAACACTTGGTCTGAGTTGTCTCTGTGTCTGCGTCCTTGTAGTGGTGACTAGTGAGCAGTGAAATAATGTGAATGAATCAGCAGATAAATTAGAGAGATCTCAGACAAAGAAAAGAAAAGAGTTGAGGCAGAAGCTCAATTCAGGCTCAGCTTGTTGACGTCGTCGGCCAAGATAGATAATTGAGCTTTCCTGTTTCAAGAGTTGATGATATCATACATTTTTCATATACGAGCTTCATTCGTCTTCATTCGATTCTTTCCCCAATTGATTTTCATTTTTACTGCAGCACCAGCATATTATTAGGACTCATATGTATGTCTGTATTTGGTTGAGAAAAGGAAAACAAGATGAGAAAGTCTCATAACAAACAGAACCTTGTGCTCTGAGTCCGGACCAATAGAGCACCAACACACTTGGAGTTTATTGGTATACACACTTGTTGGTTACAAATAAACACTTGTTTATTGTATTTTTTTATTTATATTTAGAGGGATTATAATTCTATTTCTATACTCGACTATTTTGTCTCAGAATTTATGCACGGATCATTTTGTTGAATATTTTATCGATTAATGTTACTGAGTTAGGCTAGTTAGGCTGGCACGAGATCCCACAACCCGAAGACATGTACCAACGTAGCACGCGGACACATCTTTTAGGTAGAAGATACTAATATTGAATATATAAAAAAAAACTCTGTTGTAGCACGTTTCCGCTTGGATCGCTACAAGATTCCTCTGCTTCAGGGTTGAGAGATGGAGGGTGGAGGCTTCCCTTTATGCTATTCTTAGAGAGCTGATCTTGGCGTTTGACCTCCGTTGCTTGGCACTCACGTTCCTCGGACGCCTTGGCACTGCAAGAAGAGAATAATCCGCTTTGGATATATCTCCCTCCGATGCTTAAGTAAGTAACGGGGAGAGGAAAGTAATAAGTGCTAAGCTATTTAGAGAGAAGTTAGAGAGATAAAGTCTATACTTGCTTAAGTATGAATAATGCTTCAAAGTATGTAAAAAATGTGTGGAAAATGATGCCTCTCAAGGGATTTATAGGCTTTTCCTTACCCCTTGGGCTCGATGTGTGACACTTGTCACCATCCCTGCACGGTTACCTGTTTTGCTTGCTAAGCTGTTTCGTTTACGGTGACGGCCGGTTTCCGGACGGTTATTTGCAGATCGTCGACCTCTCAGCTTTTGACACGTGTCACGAAATTTAATGTCAGTTGGACTTCTTCGACCACGCCAAATCATTTGCCTCAAAGCTCCATACGCTTGTATTAGGAGGTTGATAACATCTGATTTTTAAATTTGGATACGAGAGTTTTCTCGATTTCTGTGCCCATTTCCTCTAATGAGGGTCTTCTCGATTTTTGAGCCTTGCCATGAGTATATTCACTCCTAGATTCATGTGCTTTACACCAAGATGTCAAATCGATTTCGTCACCATCTCGGCAAGTAAGCTGGTAATTCCCAGGGCTTCGAAAGTTGTGCCAAATTTTGAGAAGTTTCCCATTCCTTGGGATTGAACCACCTTCTGAATTGAGTTCATGTCTGAAAGTTAACCAAACGTTGCTATTAATGAATAGCTCAACCTTCAAAATCAAACACTATCACAAATCGTTGGGCCATCACAAAGTGACCTAATCTCATCCAATTGAACTCCGGTCCAGCCACAGATTAGTTGGGCTTATGCTCCTACTTGGGCTTCCCGTCAATATTCGAATTTGAAATTCGAATCCAAACCCACCAACTAATTTTTTTTTTTCTATAAATAGGGGTAGGGAGGAGAGAAATGGTTGGTGAAAGAAAATAACTTCTGCAATTACTTCTCCTCTCTCTAGAACTCCTCTAGTTTCCCCTCTCTTCGACTCAAGCAAACTTCTCGGTTCGCATCTAAGGTTCGCAGTTCTCAGCTTTTTAGACTCTTCGACTTCGTCTTCGTTCGTCCTCAGTCTTCGATTCGACCAAGGTATAGTTTTTTTGAAATTTTGATTTTCCATTCTTTTTACAAAAGTAATAAGCATGGCCTCGTCTTCATCATCGAGCCTATTAAGTCAGATGTTGGGGGTTCGGGAGCCCAGGCCAACATCTCCAGGATCTGTTGAGACCAGGGTTCTTCGATCCCAATATATTTTCGCGAACCCAATCTGAGTACATACCATCCATAATTTTCTCTTGTGCAGGATTTTAATATGCAAGGGTAAACAGACTGCTGGGTTCTGCAGTGAGTAGTAGACATGAAGACGGCGAAGGTCTTCGACTCGCATTGGACAATGACCGATGACATATACCCGAACACTTTAGCTTGGATGTTTCATGAGGAGTTTTTATTGAAGGAACTTCAACTAATCCTACTCCTGCGAAGCCTCGCAGCTACAACTCCGAATCTTCAGGTTCGAGAAGGTGGTCGCAGAATAGTCTTAGTTGCGAACAAGCAGCCTATTGCACTATGTTGGGCATTCGAGGGGGCCTCGATTTATAATCCCAAGAAGGGGACCGCATCGTGGATGCACCAGAGGCACTTCAATATACAAAGATGTAGTGACTTGGACTGAGGTGCCGGTTCGCAGATTTTCCACCATCTTCTGGCAGCCTATGGATAGGTTGTTGTTGCAATTAACACCCAATTCTTGGGTTCACATCTTGGGTACTTCGCCACTTGTAAGCGAGAGGTTACTCCTCTGGTTCGTGTGTTCGTGAGTGCACACCTTAAGCGAAAACAATAATGTGTATTTGTTATGGTTACAGCTGGCTAACGGAAGGCTTCATGATCAGCTTCGACAAGCCTAATAAGTTAATGCTGGAAGACAGACTTTCTTCTTCCCGAGGCTGGCGAAGAGAAGGAAAGCAAGATCTTGGGAGCTTGGACAGAAACCCAATTCGGTGAAGAATCACGAGTTGGGTACCTTACAAGAATGAGGAGAAGCAAATGAATACTTCACCTCAAAGCAGTGATCCTTGGCGATGGACAAACCAAGGATATCTTCTAAGTACTGCTTCTTTTACAGTTTTCGTGACAAGGACTCTTATGGCTTCTCACTGATGGATGGATCTAGGAAGAGAGAGGTAGCTCGATTTCTTTATATAGAACTTCAGCATGCTATTCACCTTTATTTGCTTGCTTCGAGAGGCTGCTTAACAGTTGCCATATCAAAAGGCAAGATGGAAAAAAGGATTACGATGCCATTGCTCGGAGGCTAGGTATCGCAGCTTAGAGAAGAAATAAAACGTGCTGTAAGTTCTTAATTAGTTCAAATTTTCATTACTTTAGTTGAGAACTTGCGAACGTACACTCAGTGTTTACTGGGTTTTTACTTCGCAAATCTTCCTTTGATAACTAGAATGCGATGTTGGAGGAAACTGCGAACGTGCACTCCAGCATGGGGTATTGATTTTGCTTCGCAGCTATCTTTTACACATTTTAACTGGAGGGTAGTTGCGAACGTACACTTCAGTACCACATGATAAATGTTGATTCGTGTGACGGTTCATTTTGCCAACACTTGTCGAAGAAAGAGCTGGAGCATGAGGTGTACTCGCAATCCTCACGGTTGTTGGTACGTGCGAATACACTTCAGTGTTTGCTTAAGAACTTTCATCGCATCTTTTTGATGTCGAGGAGAAGTGCAATAATGAGGGTAGTTCGCAAGTCCTCAGTTAATGGTACTTGCGAAGGTACACTTCAGTGTATTGGATTCGTTTCGCATCTCTTGATGTTTTTGGCGAAACAAAAAATGTAGATACACTGAGGGTGTCGCAAGTCCTCGTAGTGGTGTGTGATGGGAATCTGCGAGGTAACTTAGTATTGCTTGATTTTCTCTTCGCATATCTCATGAACAATTTGTCTGAACTATTTCAGTTATTCACTGAGGTGTACGTTCGCAACTTCTCTTGTTTCGAGGGAGTTGTCGAACATACACGTTTTTGATATAGTTGCGAATGTAGTTTGTCTCTTGTTGATAGAACTAACTTGTTTATTTCTCTTCTGTTTTTAGGATTTCCAAGCCTTCAACAGTCATACTGAAGATCAAGCGACGAGACGGTGCAACAAAAGCACTCCTGCCGAAGGAACCCTACTACAGGGCTCGCGGACGTTGTAAGGTCGATTCTGAACCCTGGAGAGGTTGGAGAGTTCGCTACCCTTGGTCGAGGGCAGTGCTTCTATCGGTGCGAAGAGGAAGGCTTCTTCAAACGAGCTGCGTGTCCTCGAAGCCAGGAGACCCCTTCCTGTTCTCCCTCCAAGGATACCCTTCGCTGCGTGAGGTGACGGTGAGCACTTAATTATACTAACCTTATGGGCGAAGGTCCAGTCCGTCATTGATACTTCCCTTCGCTCAGACCACGATACCCTGTGAACTCAGTGGATCTAAACGGTTGAATTGGACCCTGACCTTTCCTCTGTTTTGCCAGAATTTGTTGACATCGATAGCGTATGCGCAGAGCTGCAGTGTCAACAAGCTGGAGTCGCATCAGACCTTTTCCCCACCAAGAAATGTGGCAGCATCGATAGACATGACTCTTTCAAATTTCAATATCAGACGAGTGATAATCGTCCCGTCTTTGTCCTCCCCCATTTCCAAAGGTTCAAAGGCCCAACATGGCGAAGCTCTGACAAGATACCTGACGTTGCTAAGGTAAGTTTCTTCTAGCAAAAGATCTATTAATGGGGAGGACTTAGCCAACGACCAGAGAAAGATGGACGGATCGACGAGGAGACGATGATTTCTCAGGGCTTCGAAAACCTTTGCCAGCTCTCGAAAAACGAAAATGCTGAAGGGAGATTGGTGAAGTTGCTCTCGTGAACGTATAGACACCCTGCGTTGGCTTCTCACGATAGTGCGTGCTGAGCCATCAGAAGGCTTGTTTTGGGATGGTAAGCTTTTCTCAACACTTAGTGAAATTTTGATTTTTATCTCTTTTACATACTAATTCCATTTGGCTTTCCCTTCGCATGCCATGGTGAGGTTTGATGGACTGGCGAGGCTTCGCCAGTTATCGTCGCGAAGCGAATCAAAGATTGCTATTCCAAGAAGCTCAACTTACATCCAACGCAGACAACTGCTGCATATCTCTCGACAATTCCGGGCGAACTGGAAGATGTCGAATGATGAAAAAAAAATCTCTTTTAGTTTACTTGCATGCTTCCACCTACCAGTTATTTCAACTTCACATGCTCATCCATAATACGGAGTACTACTTTGTATATTCTATAAAATTAACAATATGCTTTGCTATTTGCTATCTGTTTGTTCGAGTTTTATGCAATCATGTTAGGTATATCGTATATTAAACATGTTAAACTAGATTAAAGTTTCCCCTACCTRTTTCAAGAGATYTTTGGATTGATTTTCATCCTGTCTTTGTGACTCTTAGCAAAAAGAAAAAGAGTAAGCACGCATCGCTTCAAATGTAATTGTCACAGTAATTCTCAACTCTGCCCTTACGTCTCTCTCAAGTCTGAAAACACYCGCCTTTATAATTGCGTAATTAGAAAGTTGAACGAAACATCAATTTTTATTAATCTGAGTAAGGATATGTTAGTTGGCTGAAACTCGTTAAAGGTAGAGGAACTGTTGGATTGACTCTCAACCCGTCTTTGTAGCTCACTAAACAAATATTTTTTTWAATTAATTGTGTAGTTAGAAGGTTGAATAGATCACATCTTTTGTCTTTTGACTGGTAGATGAGATATGCGTTGTTAGCAAATAGAGTATTAAAAATTGATGATACCAAATCTTATCTTGATCAATGGTAAGCTGTAGCCCAATCTCTCAACAACTCTTTCTTTCTTTCTTTCTTTACCTTCAATATGAAGGGTGTTTATTGTCTAGCCATGGAAAAGATTAAAAAAAATGAATAAAATGAGAGAATTTGACAAATTGTGACTTGTGAGTTGGTCTTCTTCATTATATAATATTGTATACTTGTATAGTTGTATATTACTAACTATTGTACTAGCTATCTTATTTAAAGATGCATAATAATATAATGATGTTGCTTAACACGCAGGCTATTTCAGAAGAATTTTTTTATACTCTTATCCTTGTACTTATTTATTAATACTAATTAAAGGTGACAATATATAGGTTGGGATAACTTGAATCACGGAAACAACAATACTAGGCACTTAGGCAGTAGGCATCACAAATTCACAACAAGACATGTTATTGGATTGTAAATTTGTAATGTTGGTTTTTAAAGGCTTTATGAAAATCAAGTAGTACTCCACTTACAATATCGAAATAAATTTCCAACATACAAATCAATAGACTTGTACAACAACAATAAGAGATAGCATGTTAATGCATGCATGTTGTCTAAACCAATCAACCTTTTAAAAATTCCAGTGTTCTAGATAGCATGTTGTCTAAATTCCAATCAACCTTTTAACAATTGTTATTGGGTCTTGTTCTCTAAGTACACGAAACCACCATGAAACACATTTAGACATAGCATGACCCACTGTGTCTTTGTAGCAATTGTATGGTACCATGGCTTGATCCACTTTTGAAACAAACTTAAATCTAATACTTGTATATTTAGTTAAGTTGAGGTGTGTTTAAATTAGATTACTGCACTTCAAATCAAATTTAGTGAAGGAAACCCTAATGAGATGAAGAACCAAAATTAGAGGTGATCAAATGAGCAGTTCGAGTCGGACTTGTATATGAAAAGTCATGCCTAATCCTGTTATATAGTGCAAATTTTACTTGTTATTGCGGATCGTTGCTGAATTTGAACTAAAAATACAATTTTTACGTTGTTAAAACCCTCACATTTTAGTGATGAGTCAGACCATGCCGACGTGTCGGGTTAACAAAATAATGATAATCAATCCTACCCAAAATGTAGAATAATGAAATGAGATGAATAATAATTAAGGATAGAATAGTCAAGTCAAGAGAAAAAAAAATGGGAATAATGGTGAAATTAAGGGCACCAATATCAATAGGAATAGGAATAGGAATTGGAAGAAAGAAGGTGGTGCCATCGCAATTGCAATTGAAGGGAAGACATCTCATTCATTCAAAGAGAACAAACTGTCATTCTGTGCGCTGCTACGCAAACACAAACAAGTACAGACACAGTAGCAGTTCCAGTATGAGTAGTAGTGAGGACGCAACGCCAACACCCATTTCATCGGAAGAAGATGTGCTGGTGCAGTACGTTGTGCTTAGGAGAGACCTCATTGACACGTGGCCTCTCGGGAGTGTTGTGACTCAGGGATGCCATGCTTCTGTGGCTGCCATCTGGCAACACAAGGAMGACTCTTCCACCCTCTCCTACTGTTCYCCTTCTGCTCTTGATTCTATGCACAAGGTTCTATTCTTCCCTTTCTCTTTCTGATTTCCCCTTTTCTTMATGCAATCTCTTGTTTTATGCYCAATCAATTTGATTTYCCAYTATGAATTCTGACTAACTAAACCCTATTCAATCCAAAGATTCAAGCTTTGTCAAGATTCTGATTGGGAAATGTGATTTATTTATTTATGATTTCATGTTGAATTTCAATATGATAATTAATCAACTAGCTGACTCAATTTGATCAAAAGATTCAGCTTTATCAGACTGTGAGTTGAAGAAATGTGAATTTTCGATTTGATAGGATTTATCTTAAATTAATTATTAAATGTGTTATGAAAAAGGGGCTTGTTAACTTCGGATGATATGATGAATACTCAGGTGACGCTTGAAGTCAAAGAGAAGACTCAGATTGTGAATCTTTCAAGAGAAGCTCAAGTCAAGTGAGATTTCTACACAAACTGTGGATTGAGCAGCCTGAGAATATCCCAACTTTAGCTACTAAGCCTATCCCAAATCTGTGGTATCCCTTTTTTCCCAAGTTGAAACTTTGCAGTAATTTCCTATTACTTTACAACTAAATTACATTAAGTTAGCACCAATAACATAGCCCATAACGGCGTCTTCTTCTTTCAGAATGAATGATTAGCCAATGTGCCTTTTTTGTGGAGGCAATCGATGTGATTTGTTGCTGCAAACTATTGGCTTGCATTTATCAATTTTAATGAATAGTAAGGTGAAGTTCGAAATGCAAACAAACAAACAAAAGTGCCTTCTGATGTTACTTGTAAACATATGCATAATGCATGCACATATGTTTTAATGTTTATATCTAATTATGACGGGGTTATAGTCATTGTTACATGCAAAGCAAAACTTTTTGCTTAATAAACTTAAGATAATATGTTAACATCTTTAGAGAAGACAGCTTCCATGTCTCATCTTTTCTCCCCTTTTGATATGCGATACTTTTTTGTTGGCATGCTCTGTCAATTTTGTATGCTCTGATCAGTTAACTGCTAGGTGGATAGCCGATACATGGACTTATGGAGAGAAAAAGTGAGATCCATTAATGTATGTTTGGGTTAGAATTTTTAGGATGATGATGTTAGTCTAGCCAAGGCAATTGCAAGAGAGTTGATATAGGTACAGGGTTCTTCCATGTTCCATTGTTCGCTCTGTCTTCGAATTATCACTCTTGTCAGGACCAGAAAATGGCTCCTGTGAGCTCATTTGGATTGGAGCATTTTTAGTGAAATAGTCGATGAAAGTTCTAAGCAAAGTCACCTTCTGCGTTTGGTGGCAAGATTGGTAGATGCTCCTCTGTGGTGGTGGCTGCTGTGGAAAGTTCTTTACCGAACCCTAACATATATGATTTTGCTGTGGATTTGCTCCGAGTATGTAACCATCTGACTCACCCATCACATGATATAGTATAGAATTATGTCTTGTGGAGCTCATAATGAAGCTGATCAATTTGAAATGCAAGCTTACTGATACGAGTACTGTTTTTTAGCAAATGCAAGGGGTCGGCTGAACCAAATTGCTTGTTTCCGCACATGACCTGTGCCTTGTATCTTGCTAGCAAATCACCAGACACTGAATGCAAAAGCTGCTGCTGTAGCATACTGCAAGTTGGCTCATCTCTCATGTAAAGCAGCCCTCCTGATGGTCAAGACTCATCATCACCAGTTTACAAAACAAAGCAGCAAACTAACTGAACATAAAGTTTTAAAACATGGATACCGAGTTGGGATGTGTTATGTATGTGGGCAGGTAATATTGATTTGTCATGTTTTAATGGACAGGAAATATGGTGATCATGTAGAGTGCATTCGTAGTAATTATGGTACCAGGAGTGAAGGGTGCTTGAGATAAGGACTTCCAGGGATTATTGAGCATATATAACTGTCAGCCATCTCTTGTATTCATCCAGGCTCTGCTGCCCTTGAAATAATAGCTGCCATAACAGGATCGTAACAGAGATATCGATATTAGAATACTAGTATGATGAATATATATTTATGAGTACCAGTATAAGTCCACATGTATGCAACCGTAGTAGATTTGGGGGGTTTTGGAATCACCATCTTACAGGTTAACATCCTAGCACTGCGATTTGAGTCATCACCCCCCCCCCCCCCCCCCCCCAAATGAAATACTCCCAGGGGCTTTTTGCTTTAGTATTAGGGCTGTGTTGACATGTGAAGGTTCTGGACCCGACATGTACGATAATTGGCCAAATTTGTTTTACAAAAACATATTCAATTTGTTATTACTACAGAGCCTTCTATCGGCGTGAATACTTACTTCAGTGAGTAGGATTGGCTTCCAGCATATTTGAGGTCCCATTAAAATTCACTTATGTAAGCATCAGCAGACCTGATCTTCGATGTAGTGATAATAGGTTAGTTTGTTGGTGGCCTTGTATAGCCATGTTGCTCCATTGCATCTCGCCTGCATGGCAATAGTGTCTGGTTACAAACCTTCTGGAAAAGAGATACTTGTACGTGTTATCTAGATAGAAGAGAGAGAGTTTACATTAGAGCCAGAGAAAGAGCAGTAAAGGGGCCATTCTCCATCAAAGGTTCCTTTATAGCTTCCAGCAAATCTGAAGAGTGCATATGAGGGGACCAACAAGTATAAGGCATGATGTTTGAGGTAAATTACAAACTTTTAGGGCATGCTGGATTGCTTGTAATGTTTAACAAGAAAAAAAATCGAAGTATATAGAGAAGGGAGAGAGTGGTGGAAAACTTACTGATTTAGCCTGTTGAGGAGACTGCGAGCATACGGCTGGTCATTTTTTGCGAACAAATAGAAAGCTGCTGCCATGCAGCAGCAGTTTTCAGCAGCAATCTCAGTGCCAGGCTTATGCTCGTAATTCGTAAGAACAGTACGAGTGTTCTTCATGTTTCTCGGGCGAATCCAGCACTGTGATCCACCAGTTGATCTCCAACCTGAACATATAGGATTGCGTCTGGAACTGCATTTTAGGAAATAATCAGTCCCCCATTTGATAGCAACTCTCACATGTTGGTAGCTCTGGCGGTTGCAGTTGAGACTCGTAGAAGATGGCTCCAAGCAGTGTTCACCGGTAAATGCCATTGTAGCCGTACTTTCGTTGTCTCCTGCATCATAGTATCCCGCTGCCAGGTCCACCTACATTGGCAAATTAATATATTGTATAAAGACATCAATTATCATTTTTCAGCAGGCAAACATTGTATTGAAACTTTGCTATACAGGTTGTTCAGGTTCTCATGAAACCCTCTGTGAGATTTGTTTGAATATTAACTTTCTTTAAGCGATGCAATCTGTTGCTAAATCCATTAACAGAATTGGAGTTGGCTTTTGCTTGTTTGATCTGATAATGTTGGCATTGATACAAATGTAATTATGAAAGATATGTAATGTTCAATGCAGAGTAATTTTTATGAGTTGTGATGATTATGTCTGAGGGCGAGGGAGGGAGACAGCGTATAAGAGGTAATACAAACATTGACAAGCTTGCCATCGTCAAGGCGGAATCACCGCGCCAGGGGACCCAGATTAGTAGGTGGCAGTTCCCTGATCTTTGGCATTCTAAGAAAATAATGGATTTGGTTACAGCCTCCTGTAATTGAATCCATCCGTCGGCGGTTACGATATGCCTGTCTAACCACCCAACAATGCTATCAAATGTTGGCATATAGGCTGCTAATACTTGTTGATCGCACTTCATTGTGTTTTTCCTCTGCGCACTTGCAAAAGAGATTCTCAGAGGACTCTTTGCTTTTGCTTTGTCTTGCAAATCAATAAATAATTAGATAAATCATTTAGTTTTATTACAATATTTTAAATTCGATTTTAGTTTTAATGTTTTTTTATCCCTTCCAGGGAAGGAAGACTATATGGAGGACAGGGATGAATTGAGCATTGCAAACATTTGAAAGATAGGGCGGAGAATACTCTGACAAGAGAGGACCGCCAACCACTTTTGAGGGAATTCTATATTTTCTTAATTGTTTTGTTTATTAATAGAAAACAAACAACTATTTTACTATTTTCCCCCTCAAGTTTAAGAACCAATTGTAAAATTTAATTCTATTATTACTTGGTTGTATAATATCTTATTTTCAAAACTAAAAAACAGTAAAAAAAAGGCATGCCAACAAAATCAGAAATTAGTAAATTTTGATGATAAGTAGAAAAATCAAAGGGTACTTTAGTTTTTTTTTTCTAAAAAGATATCTAAGAAGGCAAATTATAATTTGGTAAAAAGAGAGGTTAACTGTGTTGGCATTTGAAAATTAAAAAAATAGGTTAATACACTTCAGAAATACCTTCAATTGTCTATATTTCATGAAGGGCTACATATATAATATGCAATACTCTGTTACATAGTCTAAGCACATTAATCATAATCTTATTTTAAATCTAATGTACTGTATTTTTTTTTTAATATACGAAAATATGAAGTTTGGATGAACACAACAACTTACTTAAAAAAAAAAAAAAAAAAACAAAAAATAAAAAACTGATTGTGGAAGATGCTTGTTTCAAGTAGATTCACTTAGACCATTCCTTAATGTTGTTTAGTTAGATGGGCGAATGTTTTTTTTGTAAATTTGTAATAAGCATAAGGTCGTGTATCGGTTGGTTTAGGATGAGCGGGTGTTTTTCTATTGCGAGAGTTTGGCTTGACGGGGTCTGAATGGCCATGACACTATTTTTATTTATCTACTTTCAACTAATCAATTTTAGCCATTTTTTACATTATAAACCCAAAATGTTGGATTGTACGCATTTAAATTTAATTTTGATTCCACGCTCTTAAGAGGTGTAATAAAATTGTCGCATTTTGTATAAATTATTTACATAATTTGAATTTTGGAAAAACAAAAATCGAAGTGATATCGAATATGTCCTAAATTTTTTGTCTTTTATTTTTTTTTCTCTCCCCCTTTTGGTTTCTTTTGCTCCCTTTCCTCCACTGAAAATGAATAAACAAGCAATCACCATTTAAAAATTTGGTAAAAATCCTAGTTTTTAGGTTACAACAAACACTCATTTTTCTTTCATTACAAAGTAATTTTGAATATTTGCAATAACTGTTTTATAGCAATCGAAAGTATAAAATTTAGTTAAAGTACAACCAGTGGTATTATTCACGATACTCAAGCAATTTCTGATCAACATTATCGTAATATATTGGAATTGGTCAATATATTGGCATTGACTAAACGGGAGATTTGCACGTCAATCTTTGACATATATCAAATTGGAAAGTTGGAGGAAATCACTAATTCACAATCACTCGCACATATTACATATAGAAGCAACATTATGCGAGTCCTACGCAAATTTATAACTAGTTAGATGGTTAGACTTTTTCTATTACATATAGAAGCAACAAGTCAGAAGAACAGGGAGTTTGTCTTTTTTCTTTTCTCTTTTTCGAAAAGAAATAATACCGAAATATCTAATAATGAATTAAAACAAGTCAATACAACGTAGAACAATATATGAGGGAAGGGGCATTCAGTATGACTATCAAAACAGAAAGGAAAAAATATGTTGGATGAACAAACAGATCGCCTTAGTCTCTTAACCACTATCATATACCATGATACTCATAGCATACACAAACAGCTCAGGGAAAATCGGCTCACGACAGCAAATAATGGATTTCATTCTCAAATCAATCCTGCAAATAAAGAGAATGCTTCTTCCGTTCTTCCTAGGATCCCTGGATCATCACCAAAAGATATCCAGCGCATCATCCCGGCACTTTCACTTGAAAGGTGCTTTTCTGTTTCCTCTTGCCGATCAACAAGGAGCTCTTCTGTTGCTTGAAAAATAATAATTGAATTCCTCGTCTTTTTTTGAAATATGAATTTTTAGAGAATGGCACGCAAAAGCCATCATAATGTCACGGCTGCATCTTTGAAGTCAATAGCAGTGAAGGTTCTTCAAGATCGCTCACTAAGGCAAAAAGAAGTTGGTAACCTCCTATAAACAAGCTGAATTTTCTCCTCCTATGGATGACATTGCAATCACTTAAAAATTGGTTCTTCACGATTTAAATATTAACCCATAAACTCTTATATTTAGGATTCCTATTCAAGCCAAGGTTCATGTCCATTATAATGCAATGCTGGCAATTATTAATAGGCGTAGATCAAGGCCGTATTCATGACCAAACTGAAAGAACCACTTATCATCAACGCATAACTAAGTCTTGAAATGTTGAAAGCAGCCCTAGATGCAGAGCTTCACGCAGTGGTACTTCCTTTTTAGCTTGTAAAGACAGGTAAGTTAAAACAGTATCTGATAAATAAATATTCCTCCCTCCTTTTAATTTAATCTACTCGTAAGTTCATTTACACACAATTCAGCTGCAAACATAACAGAAAGTGGCTCAGCATCATATAAGACAAACAGGAAAAGCAACATAGATGAACAAAAACTGTGAGCAGGAATTTCTCCTCTGCAGAGAACTGTTTCGTGAGAGTCAGAAAATGAAATGAATCCCAATCTTCTTTTTTTTTTTTTTTTTGGACAGCCAATCTTCCTTCTTACTCTCAGAAAGTGCAGAACACAGTAAAACCATGGGAAATCAGTACAGCATAAATAAAGCAATGGCGAAGCTCTGATTAAAAGAAGGAAAAATGATACAACAGAAAAAATGATGACTATATAACGCTTGCAAAAGAATTCAAATGAAAGCAAACAACACATAAAGGGAAGAGCACATAGTCCACATGCTATATATGCTCTATTTTACAATTCCCTTTCAGATGCAGAGGAACACAGATCCCTATTATCCCAATAAGGTTCAAATAGCTAAATTGAACAGGAAAAAGAGGATACAACTCACTCTTGTACCAATCTTTCTGAAAGTTTTTGGACAAGATTAGCTCTCTCCACCTAGCAGGTTAATCACATTCAATCCAGACATCCAGGCACAAGAGTTTCGGCTGAATTGTTTCTACCAGATAGCTTCCAATGGCCCACCTACTGGCACAAACTCAGCCGACCATTGACATCTTTTCCATATTGATTTCCCATAATGCTGACAGTCTTGCTGACAAACAATATCATCTCTAGAACGAATAATTTTTGTCAAATTCTTGAATAGTCAGGAAGGAATAGTGTGAATAAGAAATAGGGATAAAATATTCGTCTTAAAACTGATATCTGACGGTTATGAGCAATTTGAAAGGTAAACGAATTCTACTGGCAGTGATAAACGGGAACGACATTGTATTCTTCTATATTTAACACCTGAACAGTGCTTTTCTTGAATGTATTTCTAATAAACCATAGTTATAGCATATATTTTAGTCTGTCTGTCAGTACATGAAGACGCAGCTTCGAACTCTCCTGAAAAAATTACCTTGTTATCAATCCAAGCGTAAGAATAGATTGTATAATTAATCAAGCAAAGTGGGAAAAAAGAAAAAAGGCATGAGAAGAACAACATACTTTTCGCATGTACAACAGTAAGAATTGATAGCAACAGAAAGATGCTAATATGTTGTTGAGAGAAGATAACATATGGGAACAATTTTTGGATCTTACATATTCTCTGTCTCCAAAACTCCACATCCACAGAGGAACGTGTGAAAAATACTCAACATTAATCTTCATGGACAGGCAATGTGAGATTTTGGCAATTGTCTGGACAGCAAGTTGATATCGAAGGCACTTTGCTTGTGTGGAATTAGCTTCATCCTCAGTCAGATCACAAGTTGTTAAACTTTTTCTCCACATTGTTTAAATCCAAAGGACTGCTTTAGCTTTAGCTATTAGTGGCTTCCATTTTCGGCAGTCTTATCCTGAATACTGATGCCACGTGGAGTCCACATTTATACACTGTAAAAACATTTTAAAATTGCTATAGGATAATGCTGATGCAGAAGAACTACGGAATTCAGAAGACACTTTTGCAGGCACGAGCGAAAGCAGTATCTATGCAGCTGTCTGTAGATAGCTAAAACATGGATAAGCTAATAACAACATGGTTCCCACTATCATCTTTCTAGAAGTACAAGTGTCTATTCATGTTGGAAGAATTGATTCTATCAAAGCCTATAGGCTTCCAACAATATTGCCCATCAGGCACACTTATTTTCACTAGAATCTACCTCATTGTTCGTTTTCTCCATCATCTATCATCAATTTCTCCATGTTTGTTACATTTCTTGACCTATTCATTGGTATCCTATTTCCTACTTCTAATACTATATTTTTATTTATCTTAACAAATTTCTAGGTGTGGTCGTAGAGGGGGTTACAAAAATAATAACAAATTGGGTAGCGCTTAAAAATTGGAAATAGTGATGACTCATGGGGGTGGAAGATAGCTATGTAGAAGATTCACTCACATACGCTCAAATCTTGTAATATTGCTTCATCTCCTAGACATTTTCTTGAACAGGAACTTTGCGATGCTCGGTAGTATGCACGAGCAAAAATATCGGTCTTTCATCTTTTTCACATCGAGTCCATCATAGTCTTCTTTTATGTTCACGGCGCCAAAGCATAGCTCCCAAATCTCAATTCACAAGCATGTCATTTCATCCCCCTTTTTGGTAGCTGTTACTAAGAATAGGTTTGCTAAATGTTGACGTCCTGCAAGGATTAGAATAAAGTCATAAACTTTAATAATATCTCAGTGCACTATTAGTTTTATGGAGATTAATTCATAAAGGAAATACAATGTTTGGTGTATAAGAAAAACAAATAACTTTCATCAAAGCATAACGTTTCTTCTTTCCGAAGAGCTTTATGGGACATCATTCTCCGCAGGTTGCCCTGGAAAAGTGGAAGGGAATTATTTCTTTCAAAGCGGACAAAGACATGAAAAAGAAAATGCAAAATGTAGAATACAGGGCTCTTTTTTGTTTTTTTGTTGAACTTGCATAGGAGCTTTAGTGATGGATAGGTTCTCCTGATCTTCTTTTTCCCTGACATCGAAATGTGTATTGTAAGTGACTGATTAACGATGCCATAAAACACTATTTTTTTTTTATTAAATAAAATCTAAATTTGGCCAGTAAACATCGCGGCAACAAAAAAAAGGATTATTAAGAACTTTTTTGAAACGCAAACAAATAATAGCCCAGAAATTTTCAATTTTTCACATCTAGGAATGACCACAAAAAAAAAAAAAAAAACCTAGATTGAAACATTTTGACTCAAATCAGATACATTGCACTGTGGACTCACTAAAAAAGCTTCTTTAGCATGTAGCCCACTAATAGAAAGTGCCTAACTCAAGGCCCTCAAGCTTAACTTATAAATTTAATATAACATCACTAACAAGGAGCATAGGAAATAGGATACTTTCTCTAAAAAACTTTCATAATATTCACCAGAAAAGTCAAACCCAACGACCCACGTAAGCAATGAATAGATATCTACGCTGGTGTTATGGGACTGAATTTCTGGGCAGATGGTGTAAATTATTAACGTGAACAGTGGTGAAATATGCAATAGAAATCGATTTGGATTGATAAGCAAAGGAGAATAATACATAAAACCCTAATACTTCTAATATAAAATACAAGCTAAGTTACAAGGAATTATCATTTTCCATGATCCCCTCTTCCTTTCTTAGTTCTATTTATAGAAAACACTTGTCTGATACTAGACCTTCTACCTTGTACTAACTTTATTAAGTGCTACCTAATTGCCCTTAATTATAATAGGCTCAGGGGGCAAGCTCAAATGGATAAATTAATTGTTGATACATGAACATTTGTAATTAGGTCAAGAAAAGCAGTGAAAAACGCTTCTTTCCAGGCTATGGAGAATAAGCACGTAACAATTCCTAACAAATAAGGAGTTGAAGTCCAAATAAATGATGTTGAGATGGGGAACAAGATTCTTCAAAGAATCAAGAATTACAAACACAATAACAAGTGACATGGACTTAAGCCCAAAATTGCCATCGTCCAGTTGAAACTCGGTAATCATTTGTTTCTATACAGATTCTAGTTTGGAAAATTCTCGTCCCAATACGCACCTAAACTCTACAAGAAGCTCCTCAAAAGCTTAGAAAAATGCCATGTTTTATTTATAAGGATGGCTATAAACATGAAATGAGACAAGTTGTTCCAAATTCCGCGAGTAAACAACAACACCCTACGCCCCATTAAAAATTGTTTCCACCTCCTAGAAAAGGTCACCATAAATGACATGAACATCAACTACTTATCTCCATCTACCCAAATATCCTTTACAAGAACAGACTGTTAATGTGTTTGGTTAGTGCATCAAGGAACATCACCATAGTAATCACCAAATGAGAAACAAATGTAGAAGAAAAACACAAGATTTAAGTGGTAACAGTAACTAATCACAACAAGGACATAGAACATGTTTTATAATTAATTAATCCTGAAGGGGTTGGCAGAAGCAAATGCTATGCTATATCCCTTTGTTTGCAGAAGAAGTGAGATCGATTGAGTTTATTCGATCCAAAACTCATATGGTAATCCATCTAACACATTAATCTTATGCAGAGCCCCTGCATTTCATTAAGTGGAAAGACTACCTAAAGGTGGCCAGGACTGATAGAATTGTGGTTCAGAGCACTAGAAGATTGTTTAAACGGACGAAGTATCTAAGCAAATAGGGCCGATTAATTAGACGGAGAAACAAGTTGGCAGAAACACTTAAAGCCTGTATACATGACAAGTCTGATAGTAATTGTTAAAATCATTCAATTGACAAGTTGGATAGTACATTGTTAAAATCATTCCGATTGACATATTTTCGCGGTATGACGGTGTCCTACACCAATTGTAGGGCTTTAACAAGCACAATGTCCCAAACATAAAAGTCTAATCGTAGAAACAATACAATAATATGTTATATGTAAGCTTAGCAAACAGTTATTTATGTTAGGTGTGATTGGAGATGCAATAGCATCATATAAGAAACGAAACGAAGTATAAAGTGAATGAAGGGCGGATTACGCAACGAACCTCGGGGCAATTGGAGAGCCAATCGGTGTATAGGTCTTGGATATGCTTGGTTTGATCAACCTGCAACAACAAGAATGGAGGAATCAGGAATTATAACAACAATGCATACATGACCAATGAGGAATTATAATAATATAATAATAATAATAATTAGAAGAAAAAAAAAGTAGAATACTGGTGGTGGCGAGGGAGGGGTGTTGGTTTGGAGTAGACGGCAAGAGCGACATCGACATCGTCGGACAGCGAAGAAGTTGAATCTGAGGAGGAAGAAAGGAATGAATAAAAGCATGATGAATGATATGAAGAAGAAGAAGAGAAGAAGAAATGAGGAGATAGATCTGGGGAATAACCGTGGTGGAGGAGTGGAAGGCGTTTTGTGGAAACCGAGGCGGAGACGAGGGGAACGAGCATAGAGAGGATGAAGACCCATCACTGCAATTACGAACCCCTTCCATCTTCGCTTCCTTCTTCGCCGTTGCCGACACTCCCCTGCCTGCATTTCTCACCTTTCATTGGCTATGCTCTTCTTCTCTCTCTCTCTCTTCGATCTACCTATCTGGGCTATCGCTTGAGCCTGCTATCAATGCGCAATTCAATTCAATTCCTGCTCGATTAGCTCACCATCATCTCACAGTCTTCACTGGAATTTCACTCACTCACTCACCTTCGTCTATTAAATTGGTCTGGTGTCTGGGTTATACTCTAAATGGAGTTTTCCCCTTAATTTGGTACTTTCCGTTTGATATAATATAAATGAACTTCTATTAATATGAGATTATTTCTCATTAAAAGTTAAAACAAACAACCACCCTGATGACCGAGAATCTAGAAGATGATTAATGTGGCCTAATTAAGTAATTAAGTTCTTCTTTCTTCTGTTCTTTCTCACCACAGCTTTTCACGTCACATCACGCCACTTTTCCTTTTTTTCATTTCATTTCATTTCATACCATTATTTATTAATTAATTTATTATTTATTAATTATTTATTAGCTTCCTTAAATTCCCGG
>SNQN01000047.1:0-154655 GCA_008642245.1 Bassia scoparia | reverse complement strand
TTGACAATTTGGAGAAGTCGCATCGATACTTCTGATGCGCATGCAGAAGATCATCAAATATTCGTGGTGGGGGAAGAAGGCTCTTGTTCGACTCTATGTTCCACCCTCAGCTTGTACTGACTGGCAGCTTCGCGCATCGCCTTCGTGTCAACAATATTCTGCAAAAACAGAAGGATCGAAGCATATCGAGGGTCTAAATTCAAACCCCTGTTTAGCGAGGAATAACCACGTTAATGTTCAGAAGGGGATACGTGGGTGAGCGAGCAGGAGTATTCCTGAGAACTCTCTACCACCCTTCCGCCCAAGTTTTATTGTAATAGATTTAGAGTTGTCCTTTCAGTACTCTGTCCTCGGGGCACCAGCGAAGGGTATCTCTTGGAGGGGAAGATCAGAAGGGGCTCGTGGTGCTATCGATGAGGAGGCCACCTAAGCTTCGGTGAAGAAGCCTCACGCATCATCACACTGAAGGTCCTTCAGTGAGAGCACTGAGGCCTATCGACACGGATGCTTACCCCCTGAAGTCTCTCCTACCAGTAGGCCAACCTCTCCACAGGGGTGCACCAATCAGAATACGACCACGTTACGTAGACCATCCGGCGAGCGCCCCCTGTAGCCAATGAGGGGTATCCTCTGCAGGCTTCTCAGTGCGCCTTCTATTCTGTGTTGTAGTATTGGCGACCGTGAACCCGTTTCTCCTGTTTAGGTCTCGTCGGATTGACTCTTAAAGCTCCAGCTATGACTGTCGATACCGAGGACTTGGGGATGTTTGGAGTCAGGAATATGTAATAATTAACACACCAGCAGAAATAAACAAGTGTAGTTCTATAAACAAGAGACAAACTACTTTCAACTATATCAAGAAAACGTGTGGTATGTTCGCCTTTACTAATCAACTTATCCCCGGACCCATAGACAAAAAATAAGAATTGCGGAAACGTTATCACGTCACGTGTTATATTCACCCAAGTCAGTGACATTCTCGTTTCTAATGTCTGACTTTCCATCTCAACAATCATGTGATTATCTAATTTGAAACATGAACCACTTTCTTGACATAAGGATATGCGAAGAAGTAAATCAAGCAATACTGAAAGGTGTACCTCGTAGCATAACCGAAGGGGAAAGACATTTGAAACAAGGCGGAGTTTATTCTTAAGCGCCTGGCTGGTCCTTAAACCAAACAAACACGAGGATTGTATGCGAAGATAGCAAATCAAGGAATCACTAACATTTTGTTCGCGACAAACAAAACAGCAAGGACGATGCGAAGACGAATGCAAGGTAAGCATCCAAGCTTGATGAGGCTTAGAAACCTTCCGCAGTTATAATGTATGGTTCAGTTAACCACAGTGGACTTTAAATGCGAACGTACACCCTCAGTGTACTTATTTGGCCAGTGAATTCCCTTTCTGGCCTACATCAGAAAAAGAGGCGAGTGTTAGGGTTCTAGGCAAGCACTTGAACAGAGTGAAGCGCTTATCGCACAGGTTGGTCTTGTACCCAAATGGTAACAGCTGAGGGATTTGCGAACGTGACAAGACCTCGAGTGGCCGTCCAGGCTTCTTATACCTGGTTCCGATTCATAAGAATTGTTGGCGAAGATAATGGCATACACACTCCAAAGCTTGTTCCAACAGCTGAGAAGACCATGGAGTCATTAACTTCTATTATCGTTTGGGACTAGCTTCAAGTTGAATGATGTACGCTTTGCGCTCGGAACTACCCCCAGTTAAAAGTGTAAGCAAGAAGGCTTTCTGGCGAGCATGTCAATATATTCAAGTAGGCGAGGGCCATGCTGGAGTGCACGTCGCAGTTCCTCCAACATCCGCATTGTGGTTGATTGTTACAAGCTAGAGGATAGAGTTTATGGCGAAGTAAAATCCCGTGAAAAGGTTCGAGCTGAGGGAGTGTATAGTTCGCTTGGGAACTGTGGGTCCTTACACATGCCAAATAGTACGTGTGAGCCAAATTGGTACTGGAGAAGCTGGGATTATGCACAACTTACTGTATGCACGGTTTATTCTTCTCTTTAAGGCTGCGATTCCAACCTAGCCTCAAAGAAATAGACCGTCTAGGTCGAGGAGCATCACTCCGTTAATTCATCTTGGATTAAGTATCCATGCGATTCAGCAGCAATGCAGCCTAATCTCTATGAGATATCCACCTTTCATAGAAGAACTGGTATGGAATGCAACCTATAGCTGTTGTCTATTATCAGTCGTTTTTTGAATTTTTGGCTGTCTTCTTCTTGCGTTATATGCGCTAACTTATTATTTCTTATATGTGGTGTAAAGTAAGAGTGACACCAAATACTGGGAATGTATTGCACAGTGTCCTAAGTGGTTAGGCGTAATGCATTGAAGCCTAGAGGGGTGTACTAAGTTAAATGGACATTGGCCGTAAGGCTAGGTATAAGCTACAATCTCTAATGTGGATCTCTCTACTAATTCTCCATAGTGCACTCGTCATATGACAGGTGAGTAAACTGGATGGCCCCATTAAGGAAGTTCTCCCTATGTTGTCACAGGGTCAAGACCTAAGGATCAGAAAGACTCTAGTTAAACAGCGACATAGCATACGATATGGTATAGCAAATGATCCTTGGTTTCAGTGCCATGAGGCCAAGCGCTTAGCTACATAAGGCTTTTGGGAGACGTATGAGAGGTCGTAATTAGTTTCAGTTGGACCTGATGTGGTTCTTTCTCACAAATTCATGGAAGAATGGGCTAAGAAAATCCTAAGAAAGAGTCAAAACCACTAGCGTCGATTAGTGTTGTGAGTACACATTAAATACATAAACTTCAACAGCTTAGGAGATTGAGAGAGTCGTTAACTGGAGCTTCACTACACACAAGCCAGGGAATATCCGCATGCCTTATGACCGACTAAAATCACTCGACGCCACCTAGTAGCTAATAAGTGATATCTTCGCAGAACCGAAAAGACAGAACTCTGTCTTCTAAAAGACAGTTTGTCATCAGAATTATAATCTAAGGGAAAGAACTTTTTGGTTAAACCCTAAGAGAAATCGTGGCATAGTTTCTATATGTAAGACGCTTCGCGTTGTCTGGACAACGCCTGGTACCTTTATAATAAACGCTAAGTAACAAGCTAACTTTCTTAGATTTTTGCTTATAAGAGGGATGTTTTGTAATCGACAGAACATGAAACACAGCGAAACCTGATCAAAATGTCGGACATAAACCTCTAACCACTGTCATCTCATACAAGATTAGCGAAGATCTACCATTAACAAAATATCAGATATTACAGAAAAACAGCGAAACACAAGTCACAACTGGGATAACAGTCGGAAAACCTAGACCGACAAGACCTATCACCTAACCCAACAAGGAGATAAGATAGAGCACAAACACGGAAATATCAAAAAACTCGCACCGAATGAAATTAATTCCTAAAGATTATTGTTATGCTAAATAATCTCTCTAGAATAATGATTAAACTCTACCCTAACACTCAGTAACAATAGATAACACATCACAACAAACCATGAGTCTATAATCTACGTAAAGTGAACTCTCGGCTCTTGTGCATCCACGATGCGTCCCCTCTTGGGATTATAAGAACGAGCCCTGCCCTCTGAATGCCCACCACATCCAAGTCGCTAATATCTAGGACTTTAACGACCACCTGTGTATTATTCTAAGACAACTAGATTATCCTCAAGCTCGCCGAGTATTCCTTTTCCAAATATGTAACCCACTTGAGACAATTGCAACAATCCTGAAATATTAACTCTGTAATTGTGATTCGGGAGTTTCTGGGAAAATCAACTAGATATATGTTGCCGGACGTAATCAGCACAAGAGTGGAGTTACCTGGACTTAGTTTGATTCTTTCCTCCTTATGTGAATGGTAAACTCTTTGTCTCACACTCTCAACACATACGTCCTTCGAGTGTATAAGAGTCGCAAGCTAAAAATGTTCGGGAAAGATACACGTTGAAAGTAGTAGTAATCACATTTCATCCCATTCAGTGGAGTGGATTGTCAAAGGATCAAGTATCGCTGTAGCAAGCACTTCGCAACTCGGGTTCCTGACGGTAAATTGCTTCTGAACTCACGGACTCCGCCACCTTAGGTTTCGCAGTTGTTTCTTCCTCAACCATCATAGCAGTAGAAAAATCGTCTTCCGTTTTCAACCCTTGCATATTAAAATCCTGCACAAGGAGAAAATATTGGATGGTATGTACTCAGATTGGGTCGCAAAATGATATGGGGAATCGAAGAACCCTGGGTCTGCAACAGATCCTGGAGATGTTGGCCTGGGCTCCCCGAAGCCCCCAACATCTGACTTAATAGGGCTCGATGATGAAGACGAGGCCATGCTTATTACTTTGAAAAAGAATGGAAAAAATCAAAATTTCAAAGAAAACTAATACCTTTGGTCGAATCGAAGACTGAGGACGAACGAAGACGAAGTCGAAGAAGAATCTAAAAAGCTTGAGAACTGCGAACCTTAGATGCGAACCGAGAAGTCTTGCTTGAGGTCGAAGAGAGGGAGAAGCTAGAGGAGTTCTAGAGAGAGGAGAGAGTAATTGCAGAAGTTATTCTTTCACCAACCATTTCTCTCTCCTCCCTACCCCCTTTATAGAAAAAAAAAAATTAGGGTTGGTGGGTTTGGATTCGATTTCAAATTCGAATATTTGAGCGGGAAGCCCAAGTAGAGGCATCGAAGCCAACTAATCTGGCTGGACCGGAGTTCAATGGATGAGATTAGGGTCAGCTTGGATTGAGCCCAAGCCGATTGTGATAGGTGTTGATTTTGGAAGTTGAGCTATTCAATTAAATAGCAACGTTTTGGTCAACTTTCGAGACATGAACTCAATTCAGAAGGTGGTTCAAATCCCAAGGAATGGAACTTCTCAAAATTGGCACAACTTTCGAAGCCCTGGGAATTCCAAGCTTACTTGTCCGAGATGGTGCACGAAAATCGAGATTTGACATCCTTGGGTGTAAAGCACATGATCTAGTGGTGAATATACTCATGGCAAGGCTCAAAAATCGAGGAGACCCTCATTAGAGGAAATGGGCACAGAAATGAGGAAAACTCTCGTATCCAAATTTAAAAATCAGAGTTTTATCAAACCTCTAATACAAGCGTATTGGGAGCGTTTGGGGGCAAATGATTGCGTGGTCGAAGAAGTCCAACTGACATTAAATCTCGTGCACGTGCAAAAGACTGAGAGGTCGACGATCTGCAAATAACCGTCCGGAACCGGCCGTCACCGTAAACGAAACGCTTAAGCAAGCAAAAACAGGTAAACCGTGCACGGGATGGTGACAAGTGTCACACATCCGAGCCCCAAGGGGTAGGAAAAGCCTATAATACCCTTGAGAGCATATTTCCACACAACTTTTACATACTTTGAGAGCATTATTCATACTTAAGCAAGTATAGACTTATATCTCTCTACTTCTCTCTAAATAGCTTAGACTTATTACTTTCCTCTCCCCCGTACTTACTAAGCATCGGAGGGGAGATAATCCAAAGCGAGTTATTCTCTCTTGCAGGTGCAAGGGTCCCGAGGAACTGAGTGCCAACCAAACCGAGGTCAACGCCAAGATCAGCTCTCTAGAAGTAGCATAGAGGGAAGCCCTACCCATCTCTCAACCCTGACAGAGGAAACTTGTAGCGATCCGCGGAAACGTGCTAACAACAGAGTTTTTTTTTATATATTACTAATATTAGTATCTTTCTACCTAAAAAGAGTGTGTCCCGTGCTCGTTGGTACATGTCGTGTCGGGTTGTGGTGACTCTCGTGCCAGCCTAACCTATGCCTAACTCTAGTTAACATTAATCGATAAAAATATTCCAACAAAATGATCCGTGCATAAATATTCTGGAGACAAAAACTAGTCGAGTATAGAAATAGAATTATACAGCTCTAAAATATAAATAAAAAAAATACAAGTAAACAAGTGTTTTATTTTGGTACCAAACAAGTGTGTATACAATACAACTCCAAGTGTTGTTGGTGGCTCGTTATTGGTCCGGACTCAGAGCACAAGGGTTCTGTTTTGGTTATGAGACTTTCTCATCTGTTTTCCTTTTTCTCAACCAAATACAGACATACAGTASTGAGTACTAATAATACTGCTGAGTGCTGCAGTAAAAATGTAAAATCAATTGGGGAAAGAATCGAATTGAAGACGAATTGAAGCTCGTATATGAAAAATTGATTGATAATCATCAACTCTTGAAAGAACAGGAAAGCTCAATTTATCTATCTTTGGCCGACGACGTCAACAAGCTGAAGCCTGAAGGTTGAGCTTCTGAACCTCAACTCTTGTTCTGTTTTCTTTGTCTGAGATCTTCTTAATTTATCTGCTGATTCATTTCACATTATTTTCACTGCTCACTAGTCACCACTACAAGGACGCAGACACAGAGACAACTCAGACCAAGTGTTTTGTTTTGATAAAGAAAAAGGGCAAAAATGGAAAAAAGGGCCGAGGAGGAGGAGGAGGAGGAGGCGGAGGAGGCGGCATTCGGATCAGAGAGCAGCTCTTCCATCGGCCATAACAGCGACGACGACGAGGACGAGGTTCAGAGTACTCTGTCGTCTTTGGCGTCTCTGGAGGACTCCCTTCCGATCAAGTAATAATTGATTGATTATAATTGTGGAATTGATTGAATGGATTTGCTGATACGATTGTGATTTGTCAGGAAGGGAGGTCTGTCCAAGTTCTACGGTGGGAAGTCCAAGTCATACGGAAACGTGGGGGATGCCAGGACCGTCAATGATTTGGGCAAACCGGACAACCCCTTCAACAAACGCAGGAGGACTCTCATCGCCTACAACCTCATCTTCAACAACAGCAACAACAACAATATTGGCGTCAATCCTAATTCTAATCCAATCAATAACAAAACCAAAAACAGCTCTGCACTCTTCTACGCTCATTCCAATCACATCTCCATGCCCCTCCTGCCCCTAGCCGAAGACGACGACGACAACGATCACTGTAATGTCAATGGAGTGGTGCTTGATCACTCATCCGATGATACCTATGCTCCCAATTCCCAACCTTATTATCCAACACCACCGCCTTCGTCTTCGTCATCTCTTACTAATCATCATTCTACTGCTGTAAATGCTGCTGCTGCTGCTGCTTGTATTTCTTCTATTTCAGACCACAAACATAGCCATGGTAGTAATACTAGATTAGATAATTAATTTCTAATTTTTACTCTACTCTTCTTCTTCTTCTTCGCCCTTATTTCATTGTATATTTTCATATATCCAATTGTTTTTTTTTTTTAAAAAAAAAATCTCTATTTAGTTTACTCTGCTGTCACCTACCATTATTTCAACCTTCCAGCATGAATGCATCATCCATAATAACGGGAGAGCTACTTTGTACTATTTATAGTAGAATTAACATATCCTTTTGTATTCCTATGGGCTATCTGTGTGTTCGAGTTTTTGGCAATCATGTAGGTTATCGGTATATTAAACATGTTAAATACTAATAAGTTTCCCTACCTATTTTCAAGCGATTTTGATTGATTTTCATCTGTCTTGTGTACTCTTAGCAAAAAGTAAAAAAGTAGCACGATGCGCTTCAAATGTAATTGGTCACAGTAATTCTACAATCTGGCCTTACGTCTCTCTCAAGTCTGAAACACCGCCTTTAAATTGCGTAATTAGACCAGTATTGAACAACATCAATTTTTATTAATCTGAGTAGGATATGTTATTGGCTAACTCGTTAAGGGAGAAACCTGTGGAGATTGACTCTCACGCGTCTTTGTAGCTCACATAAACAAATATTTTTTTTAATTAATCTGTGTAGTTAGAAGAGTTGAATAGATCACAGTCTTTTGTCTTTTGACTGGTAGAATGAGATATGCGTGTTAGCAAATAGAGTATTAAAATTGATGAACCAAATCTTATCTTGACATGGTATGTAGCCCAATCTCTCAACAACTCTTCTTTTTTCTTTCTTTACTTCAATATGAAGGTGTTTATTGTCTATGCCATGAAAAGATTAAAAAAATGAATAAAATGAGAGATAGGTATTTGAAAATTGTGACTTGGAGTTGTCTTCTTCATTATATAAATATTGTATACTGTATGTTGGTATAATTTACTTACTATTGTACTAGCTATCTTATTTAAGATTGCATAATAATAATAATAGTTGCCTAACAGCCAGGCTATATTCAGAAATTTTTTATAACTACTTTCCTTGTACTTATTTATTAATACTGAATTAAGGTGACTAATATACTAGGTGGGAGATAACTTGATCAACAGGCAAAAACAACATAGTAGGCAGCTTAGGCAGTAGGCTACACAATTCACAACAAGACATGATTAATTGTATTGTAAATTTGTAATGTTTCGGTTTAAGAGGCTTTATGAAAATCAAGGTAGTCTGCCATCTTACAACATATCTGAAAATAAATTTCCAACATAAATCAATAGAGCTTGTAACGACACAAAATAAGAGGATAGAGTTAATGCATGCATGCTTGTCTAAACAATCAACTTTTAAATCCAGTGTTCTAGATAGCATGCAATTTGTCTAAATTCCAAACAAACCTTTTAACATTTTTTGGGTCTTGTTTCTATAGTACACGAAACACACCAAACCATATTAGACATAGGCATGACGCCAACTTGTTCTTTGTGGCGAATTGTATGGTGACATGGACTTGATATCCACTTTTGAAACAAACTTAAATCTAATACTATGTATATTATAGTAGTGAGGTGATGTTTATAATTTAGATATAGACTCACTTCAAATTCAAATTTAGTGAGGAAACCCTAATGAGATAAGAACCAAAATTAGAGGTGATCAAATGAAGGCACGTTCGAGTCAGGAATTGATAAGGAAAAGTTCTGCCTAATCCTGTTATAAGTGCAAATTTTACTGTTATTGCGATCGTGCTGAACTTAGAACTAAACAAATAACATTTATTACGTTGTTAAATAACCCTCACATTTTTAAGTGAGAGTCAGTACCTCATCGGCAGCGACGTGGGGTTAACAAAATATAATCATTCCTACACAAAAGTAGAATAAGAAATGAGATGATGAATATTAAGGATGTACATAGTCAAGTCAAGAGAAAAAAAATGGGAATAATGCGTGAAATAAGGGAGCAAATCAATAGGAATAGGAATGGAATTGAAGAAAGAAGGTGGTCAGCATCGAATGCAATTGAAGGGAAAGAAATCTCATTCATATACAGAGAAACAAACTGTCATTCTGTGCGCTGCTACGCAACAAACAAAGTAGCAGACACAGTAGCAGTTCCAGTATGAGTAGTAGTGAGGACGCACGCACCCATTTCATCGGAAGAAGATGTGCTGGTGCAGTAGTTGTGCTTAGGAGAGACTCATTGATCACCGTGGCATACTCGGGATGTAGTGACTCAGGGATGCAGCTTCTGTGGCTGGCATCTGGTAACACAACGGAAACTCCATTCCAACCCTCTCCTACTGTTATCCTTCTGCTCTTGATTCTATGCAGCAAGGTTCTATCTTCTTCTCATCTTTCTGATTTCCTTTTCTCATGATCTCTTGTTTTATGCCAATCAATTTGATTTCCCATTATGAATTCTGACTACTAAACCATCAATCAAGATTCAGCTTTGTGCAGATTCTGATTGGGAAATTGATTTATTTATTTTGACTTTCATGTTGAATTTCAATATGATAATTAATCAACTAGCTGACTCAATTTGATCAAAGATCAGCTTTATCAAGACTGTGTTGAGAAATGTGAATTTTCGATTGATAGGATTTTATCATTACTTAATTATTAATGAATGGTTTATGAAAAAGGGGCTTGTTTAACTTCGAATGATATGATGATATACTCAGGGTGACGCTTGAAGTCAAGGGAAGACTCAGATTGTGAATCTTTCAAAGAGCTCAAGTCAAGTGAGATTCTACACAAATGTGATTGAGCAGCCTGAAATATCCCAACTTGCTTAGGCTACTAACCCTATCCAATCCCTTGTATCTACCCTTTTTTCACGGGCAAGTTGAGAACTTTGGCTAAGTAATATTCTACTGCATTGTACTTTGTTGCAGATTTTAAACTCTTAACTTATTGTTGCACAATTAACATAGTTATCGGCGATTTTTTTGAGATGAATGATTAGCCAATGTGCTCTTTTTTGTGGAGCAATACGATGTGATTTGTTGCTTGCAAACTATTGCTTGTCATTTATCAAATTTCTTTATGAAAGTAAGGTGAAGTTCGAAATGCAAACAAACAAACAAAAGTGCCTTCTGATGTTACTTGTAAACATATGCATAATGCATGCACATATGTTTTAATGTTTATATCTATATGAGCGGGGTTATAGTCATTGTTACATGCAAAGCAAAACTTTTTGCTTAATAAACTTAAGCATAATATGTTAACATCTTTAGAGAAGACAGCTTCCAATCGTCTCATCTTTTCTCCCCTTTTGATATGRATACTTTTTGTTGCATGCTCYGTTCAATTTGGTATGCTCTGATCATGTAAAACTGCTTAGGTGGATAGCCGATACATGGACTTATGGAGAGAAAAGTGAGATCCATTAATGTATGTTTGGGTTAGAATTTTAGGATGATGATGTTAGTCTAGCCAAGGCACCAATTGCAAGAGAGTTGATATAGGTACAGGGTTCTTCCATGTTCCCATTGTTCCGTCTGTCTTCGAAATTATCACTCTTGTCAGGACCACCAACAATGGCTCCTGTGAGCTCATTTGGATTCGGAGCATTTTTAGTGAAATAGTCGATGAAAGTTCTAGCACAAGTCACCTCTGCGTTTGGTGGCAAGATTGGATTAGATGCTCCTCTGTGGTGTGGCTGCTGTGGAAAGTTCTTACCGAACCCTACCATATATGATCTTTGCTGTGGATTTGCTCCGAGTATGTAATCCATCTGACTCACCCATCACATGATATAAGTATAGAATTATGTCTTGGTGGAGCTCATAATGAAGCTGATCAATTTGAAATGCAAGCTTACTGATACGAGTACCTGTTTTTTAGCAAATGCAAGGAGGTCGGCTGAACCAAATTGCTTGTTTCCGCACATGACCTGCTGCTTGTATCTTGCTAGCAAATCACCATAGACACTGAATGCAAAAGCTGCTGCTGTAGCATACTGCAAGTTGGCTCCATCTCTCATGTAAAGCAGCCCTCCTGATGGTCAAGATACTCATCATCACCAGTTACAAACAAAGCAGCAACTAACTGAAACATAATGTTTTAAAACTATGGATACCGAGTTGGGATGTGTTATGTATGTGGGCAGGTAATATGATTTGTCATGTTTTAATGGACAGGAAATATGGTGATCATGTTAGAGTGCATTCAGTAGTAATTATGGGTACCAGGAGTGAAGGGTGCTTGAGCATAAGGACTTCCAGGGATTATTGAGCATATATAACTGTCAGCCATCTTCTTGTATTCATCCAGGCTCTGCTGCCCTTGAAAATATAGCTGCCATAACAGGATCGTAACAGAGATWTCGATATTAGAATACTAGTATGATGAATATATATTATGAGTACCTAGTAAGTCCACATGTATGCAACCGTAGTAGATTGGTGGGGTTTTGGAATCACCATCTTACAGGTTTACATCCTAGCACTGCGAATTTGAGTCATCACCCCCCCCCCCAAATGAAATACTCCCAGGGGCTTTTGCTTTAGTATTAGGGCTGTGTTGACATGTGAAGGGTTCTGGACCCGACATGTACGATAATTGGCCACAATTTGTTTACAAAAACATATTCAGATTTGTTATTACTAAAGAGCCTTCTATCGGCGATGAATACTTACTTCAGTGAGTAGGATCTGGCTTCCAGCATATTTGAGGTCCCAATTAAATTCACTTATGTAAGCATCAACAGACTGATCTTCGATGTAGTGATAATAGGTTAGGTTGTTGGTGGCCTTGTATAGCCATGTTGCTGCCCATTGCATCTCGTCCTGCATGYGCARTAGTGTCTGCGTTACAAACCTTCTGGAAAAGAGATACTTGTACGTGTTATCTAGATAGAGAGAGAAGAGTTTACATTAGAGCCAGAGAAAGAGCAGTAGAAGGGGCATTCTCCATCAAAGGTTCCTTTATAGCTTCCAGCAAATCTGAAGAGCTGCATATGAGGGGACCAACAAAGTATAAAGGCATGATGTTTGAGGTAAATTACAAACTTTTAGGGCATGCTTGGATTGCTTGTAATGTTTAAAACCAAGAAAAAAAATCGAAGTATATAGAGAAGGAGATAGAGTGGTGGAAAACTTACTGATTTAGCCTTGTTGAGGAGACTGCGAGCATACGGCTGGTCAATTTTGCGGAAGACAATAGAAGCTGCTGCCATGGCAGCAGCAGTTTCAGCAGCAATCTCAGTGCCAGGCTTATGCTCGTCAATCTGTAAGACAGTACGAGTGGTCTTCATGTTCTCCGGGCGAATCCAGCACTGATGATCCACCAGTGGATCTCCAACCTGAACATATAGGCGATTGCGTCTGGAACTGCATTTTAGGAAATAATCAGTCCCCCATTTGATAGCATCTCTCACATGTTGGAGCTCTCCTGCGGCCTGCAGTTGAGACTCGTAGAAGATGGCTCCCCAAGCCAGTGTTGTCACCGTAAATGCCATTGGTAGCCCGTACTTTACGTTGTCTCCTGCATCATAGTATCCCCCTGCCAGGTCCACCTACATTGAGCAAATAATATAATTATTAGTAAGACATCAATTATCATTATTTCAGCAGGCAAAACTTGTGATTGGAAACTTTGCTATACAGGTTGTTAGGCTATTCTCATGAAACCCTTCCTGTGAGATTTTGTTTTGAATATTAACTTTCTGTTTAATGCAATCTKTTGCTAAATCCATTACAGAATTGGAGTTGGCTTTTGCTTGTTTGATCTGATAAATGTTGGCATTGATAAAGTAATTTTATGAGAATGTCAATCTTGTCTTATCATGCAAGAGTAATTTTATGAGAATGTGATGATTATGTCTGAGGGCGAGGGAGGGGAGACAGCGTATAAGGAGGTAATACAAACATTGACAAGCTTGCCATCGTCAAGGCCGGAATCACCGCGCCAGGGGACCCGATTAGTAGGTGGCAGCTTCCCTGATCTTTGGCATTCTAAGAAAATAATGGATTTGGTTAACGCCTCCCTGTAATTGAATCCTCCGTCGGCGGTTACGATATGCCTGTCTAACCCACCCAACAATGCTATCAAAATTGTTGCCATATAGGCTGCTATACTTGTTGATGCCACCTTCATTGTGTTTTTTCCTCTGCGCACTTGCAAAAGAGATTATCAGAGGACTCTTTGCTTTTGCTTTGTCTTGCAAATCAATAAATAATTAAGAAAACATTTATGTTTTATTACAATATTTTAAATTTCGATTTTAGTTTTAATGTTTTTTTAGTTCCCCTTCAGAGGGAAGGAAGACTAATATGGAGGACAGGGGATGAAATTGAGCATGCCAAACATTTGAAAGATATGGGGGGAGATATACAAGGAGAGCCAACCCACTTTTGAGGGAATTCTATATTTTCTTAATTGTTTTGTTTATTAATAGAAAACAAACAACTATTTTACCTATTTTCCCCCCTCAAGTTTAAGAACCAAATTGTAAGTTAATTCTATTATTACTTGTTGCCTAGAATCTAGTTCAAAACTTAAAAAACAGTAAAAGAAAAGGCATGCCAACAAAATCAGAGAATATTAGTAAATTTTGATGATGTGAGAAAATCAAGGGAGTACATTAGTTTTTTTTTTCTAAAAAAGATAATCTAAGAAGGCAAATTAATAAATTTTGTGAAAAAAGAGAGGTTAACTTGGGTTGTTTGGCATTTTAAAAATTAAAAAATAGTGTTAATGACACTTCAGTAATACCTTCAATTAGTCTATATTTCATAAGGGCTACATATATAATAATGCAATACTCTGTACATAGTTCTAAGGGCTACATATATCATAATTCTTATTTTAAATCCTAATGTAAGCTGTATTTTTTTTTTTAACTATACAAGAATATGAAAGTTTGGATGAACACAAACAACTTACTAAAAAAAAAAAAAAAAAAAAAAAAAAAAAAAAAAAACTGATTGTGGAAGATGCTTGTTCAAGTAGATCACTTAGACCATTCCTTATGTTGGTTAGTTAGATGGGCGATGTTTTTTATTGTAAATTTGTAATAAGCCAATAAGGTCGTGTATCGGTTGGTTAGATGAGCGGTGTTTTCTTATTGCGAAGAGTTTTGGCTTGACGGGGTCCTGAATGCATGACACTATTTTATTTATCTACTTTCACTAATAAATTTTAGCCATTTTTACATTAAATAAAAACCCCAAAATGTTGGATGTACGCATTTAAATTTATTTTGATTCCACGCTCTTAGGTGTAAATAAAATTGTCGCATTTTGTATAAATTATTTACATAATTTGAATTTGAAAAAACAGAAAATCGAAGTGATATCGGAAATATGTCCTAAAATTTTTGTCTTTTATTTTTTTTTCTCTCCCCCTTTGTTTTCTTTTGTCTCCCTTTCCTCCACTAAAAATGAATCAAACAAGCAATCACCATTTAAAAAATTGTATCTAGTTAGGTACAACAACACTCATTTTCTTTCATTACCAAAGTAATTTTGATATTTGCAATAACTGTTTTATACAAATGAAAARTATAAAATTTAGTTAAATACAACCAGTGGTATTATTCACATACTCAACAATTTCTGATCAACATTATCGTAATATATTGGAATTGGTCACATAATATTGGCATCTGACCTAAACGGGAGATTGCACGTCAAGTCTTTGACATATATCAATTGGAAGTTGGAGGAATCACTAATTCACAATCACTCGCACATATTACATATAGAAGCAACATTATGCGAGTCCTACGCAAATTTATAACTAGTTAGATGGTTAGACTTTTTCTATTACATATAGAAGCAACAAGTCAGAAAGAACAGGGAGTTATGTCCTTTTTTCTTTTCTCTTTTCGAAAAGAAATAATACCGAAATATCTAATAATGAATTAATAACAAGTCAAACAACGTAGAACAAATATCGAGGGAAGGGGCATTCAGTATGACCTATCAAAACAGAAGAAAAAAATATGTTGGATGAACAAAAAGATCGCCTTAGTCTCTTAGACCACCTATCATATACATGATACTCTATAGCATACACAACAGCTCAGGGAAAATCGGCTCACGACAGCAAATAATTGGATTTACATTCTCAAAATCGAATCCTGCAAATAAAGAAGAGATGCTTATTCCCTTCTTCCTAGGATCCCTGGAATCATCACCAAAAGCATATCCAAGCCATCAATCCCGGCACTTTCACTTGACAAGGTGCTTTTCTGTTTCTCTTGCCGATCAACAAGGAGCTCTTCTGTTGCTTGAAAAATAATAATTGAATTCTCGTCTTTTGAAATATGAATTTTAGAGAATGGCACGCCAAAAGCCCATCATAATGTCACGGCTGCATCTTTGAAGTCATAGCAGTGAAGGTTCTTCAAGATCCTCACTAAGGCAAAAGAATGTTGTAACCTCCTACTTCAAACAAGCTGAATTTTCTCCTACCTAAGGACTGACATTGCAATCACTTAAAAATTGGTCTTCWCGATTTAAATACTTAACCCATAAACTCTTATATTTAGGAATTCCTAGTTCAAGCCAAGGTTTCATGTTCCCATTATAATGCAATGCTGCAAAATTCTTAATAGGCTGTAGATCAAGGCCGTATTCATGACCCAAACCTGAAAGAACCCACTTATCATCAAGCGCATAAACCARGTCTTGAAATGTTAGCAAGCTAGCCCTAGATGCAGCAGCTTCACGCAGTGTACCTTCCTTTTTTAGCTGTAAAGACAAAGGTAAGTTAAAACAGTATCTGATAATAAATATTCCTCCCCATCCTTTTAATTTAATCTACTCGTAGTTCATTTACACACAATTCCAGCTGCAAACAATACAGAAAGTGCTCAGATCATTATAAGACAACAGGAAAAGCAACATAGGATTGAACAAAAACTGTGAAAGCAGGGAAATTTCTCCTCTGCAGAGAACTGTTCAGTGAGAGTCAGAAAATGAAATGAATCCCAATCTTCCTTTTTTTTTTTTTTTTTGACAAGCCAATCTTCCTTCTTACTCTCAGAAGTCAGAACACAGTACAAACCCATGGGAAACAGTAACAGCATACATAAAGCAAATGCAGAAGCTTCTGATTAAACGAAGAATGATAAAACAAGAAAAATGATGACTATATAACATGCCTTGCAAAAAGAAAATCAAAATGAAAGCAAACAACAAACATAAAGGGAGAGCACATAGTCCACATGCTATATTCATGCTCTATTTTACAATTCCCTTTCAGATCAGAGGAACACAGATCCCTATTATCCCAATAAGGTTCAAATAGCTAAATGAACAGGAAAAAGAGGATACAACTCACCTCTTGTACCAATCTTCTGAAAGTTTTGGAAAGATTAAGCTCTCTCCACCTAGCCAGGTTAATCACATTCAATCCAGACATCCAGGCACAAGAGTTTCGGCTGAAATTGTTTCTACCCAGATAAGCTTCCAACTGGCCCAACCTTACTGCACAAAACTCAGCCGCACCATTGACCATCTTTCCCATATTGATTTTCCATAATGCTGACAAGTCTTGCTGAACAACAATATCATCATCTAGAACAATAATTTTGTCCAAATTCTTGAATATGTCAGGAAGGAAATAGTGTGAATAAGAAAATAGGGATARATATTCTGTCTTAAAATGCATATCTGGAAGGTTATGAGCAATTTGAAAGGTAACACGAAATTCTTCTGGCAGTGATAAACTGGGAACGACATTGTATTCTTCTATATTTAACACCTGAACAGTGGCTTTCTTGAATGTATTTCTAATAAACCATAGCTTCATAGCATAATAATTTAGTCTGTCTGTCAGTACATGAAAAACCAGCTTCGAACTCTCCTGAAAAAATTCACCTTGTTATCATCCAAGCGTAAGAAAAGATTGTATAATTTAATCAAGCAAAGTGGGAAAAAGAAAAAAGGCATGAGAAGAAAACATACTTTCGCATGTACAACAGTAGAATTGATAGCAACAGAAGATGCTAATATGTTGTTGGAGAAGATAACATAATGGAACAATTTTGGATCTACATATTTCTCTGTCTCCAAAACTTCCACATCCACAGAGGAAGTGTGAAAATACTCAACAGTTAATCTCATGGACAGGCAATGTAGAGATTTTGGCATTGTCTGGACAGCAAGTTGATATAGAAAGGCACTTTGCTTGGTGTGGAAATTAGCTTCATCCTCAGTCAGATCAACAAGTTGTCTAAACTTTTTCTCCACATTGTTAAAATCCAAAGGAACTGATTTAGCTTTAGCTATTGTGGCTTCCATTTTCCGCAGCTTATCCTGAATACTGATGGCCACGTGGGAGTCAACAATTTATACACTGTAAAAACATTCTTCAAAAATTGCTATAGGATAAATGCTGATAGAGAAGAACTACGAAATTCAGAAGACACTTTGCAGGCAACAGCGAAAGCAGTATCTAATGCAGCTGGTCTGTAGACTAGCTAAAAACATGGATAAGCTAATAAGCAACATGGGTTCCACTATCATACTTTCTAGAAGTACAAGTGTCTATTCATTTGGAAGAATTGATTCTATCAAAGCCTATAGGCTTCCAACAATATTGCCCATCAGGCCACACGTTATTTTCACTAGAAATCTACCTCATTGTTCAGTTTTCTCCCATCATCTATCATCAATTTCTTCCATGTTTGTTACATTTCTTGACCTATTCATTGTATCCTATTTCCTACTTCCTAATACTATATCTTTTATTTATCTTTAACAAATTTCTAGGTGTGTCGYATGAGGGGGTTACAAAAATAATAACAAATTGGGTACGTTAAAAAAATTGGAAATAGTGATGACTCACTGGGGTGGAAGATCAGCATCTGTAGAAGATTCACTCAACATACGCTCAAAATCTTGTATATTTTGCTTCATCTCCCTAGACAATTTTTCTTGAACAGGAAGCTTTGCGATGCTCGGGTAGTATGCACGAGCAACAAATAATCGGTCTTTCATCTTTTTCACAATCGAGTCCATCATGTCTTCTTTATGTTCACGGCGCCAAAGGCAATAGCTCCCAAATCTCAATTCACAAAGCATGTCACTTTCATCCCTTTTTGGTAGCTGTTTCACTAAGATAGGTTTGCTAATGTTGACGTCCTGCAAGGATTAGAATAAAGTCAATAAACTTTAACTAATATCTCAGTGCACTATTAGTTTATGGAGATTAATTTCATAAAGGAAATACAATTGTTTGCGTGTATAAAAGAAAAACAAATAACTTTCAAAGCATACGTTTCTTTCCGAAGAAGCTTTATGGACATCATTCTCCGCAGGTTGCCCTGGAAAAAGTGGAAGGGTAAATTATTTTCTTTCAAACGGACAAAGACATGAAAATAGAAAATCAAAATGTAGATACCAGGGCTCCTTTTTKGTTTTTGTTGAACTTGCATAGGAGCTTTAGTGATGGATAGGTTCTCCTGATCTCCTTTTTCCTGACAATCGAAATGYGTATTGTAAGTGACTGTATTCAACAGATCCCATAAAACACTATTTTTTTTTTATTAAATAAAATCTAAATTGGCCAGAAAACATCGCGGCAACAAAAAAAAAGGATTATTAAGAACTTTTTTGAAACGCAAACAAAATTAATAGCACACTAGAAATTTCAATTTTTCACATCCTAGGAATGACCAAAAAAAAAAAAAAAAAACCTAGATTGAAACAATTGACTCAAATCAGATACATGCACTGTGACTCACTAAAACAAGCTTCTTTAGCATGTAGCCCACTAATAGAAAGTGCCTAACTCAAGGCCCTCAAGCTAACTTATAAATTTAATATAACATCACTAAACAAGGAGCATAGGAAATAGGAATACCTCTCTAAAAAAACTTCATAAGTAATTCACCAGAAAAGTCAACCCAACGACCCACAGTAAGCAATGAATAGATATCTACGCTGAGTGTTATGGACTGAATTTCTGGGCAGATTTGGTGTAAATATTAAACAGTGAACAGTGGTGAAATATGCAATAGAAATCGATTTGGATTGATAAGCAAAGGAGATAATACATAAACCCTAATACTCTAATATAAAATACAAGCTAAGTATACAAGAGAATTCATCATTTTTTCCATGATCCCCTCTCTCCTTTCTTAGCTCTCTATTTATAGAAAACACTTGTCTGATACTAGACCCTTCTACTTGTACTAACTTATTAAGTGCTACCTAAATTGCCCTTAATTACTAAATACGGCTCAGGGTGGCAAGCTCAAATGGAAAATTAATTGTTGATACAAATGAACAATTGTAATTAGGTCCAAGAAAAGCAGTGAAAAACGCTTTTCCACGGCTATGGAGAATAAGCACGTAACAATTCCTAACAAATAAGGAGTTGAAGTCCAAATAAATGATGTGAGCCATAGGGGACAAGATTCCTTCAAAAGAATCAAGAATTACAAACACCCAATAAACAAGTGACATGGACTTAAGCCCCAAAATTGCATCGTCAGTTAGAAACTCGGTAATCATTTGTATTCTATACAGATTCTAGTTTGAAATTCTCGGTCCCAATACGCACCTAACTCTACAAGAAGCTCCTCAAAAGCTTGAGAAAATGCCAATGTTCTTATTTATAAGATGGCTATAAACATGAAATGAGACAAGTTGTTCCAAAATTCCGCGAGTAAACAACAACAACCCTACGACCCCATTAAAAATTGTTTCCACCCTAGAAAAGGTCACCATAAAATGACATTGAACATCCAACTACTTATCTCCCATCTTACCACATATCCATCACAGACAGGACTGTATAATGTGTTTGTTTAGTGCATAACAAGGACACCATAGTAATAACCAACATGAGAAAACAAATGTAGAAGAAAAACACAAGATTTTAAGTGGTAACGTAACTTACATCCACAAGCAAGGACATAGAACATGTTTATAATTAATTATCCTGAAGGGGTTGGCAGAAGCAAAATGCTATGCTATCCCCTTTGTTTGCAGAAGAGTGAAGATGATTGAGTTTATTCAATCCAAAATCATATGGTAATCCATCTATACACATTAATCTTATGCAGAGCCCTGCATTTCAATTAAGGATGGAAAGAATACCTAAAGGTAGGCAAAGGACTGATAGAATTGTGGTTCAGAGCACTAGAAGATTGTTAAACGGAACGAAGTATCTAAGCAACAAAATAGGGCCGATTAATTAGACGGAGAAACAAAGTTGGCAGAAACACTTAAAGCCTGTATACATTGACAAGTCTGATAGTACATTGTTAAAATCATTCCAATTGACAAGTCTGATAGTACATTGTTAAAATCATTCCGATTGACATATTTTCGACGGTAATGACGGTGTTCCTACACCAATTGTAGGGCTTTAACAAGCACAATGTTCCCCCAAACACTAACAAGTCTAATCGTAGAAACAATAACAATAATATGTTATATGTAAAGCTTAGCAAACAGTTATTTATGTTTAAGGTGTGATTTGGAGATGCAGATAGCAATAATATGAGAAACGAAACGAAGTATAAAGTGAATGAAAGGGCGGATTACGCAACGAACCTCGGGCATTGGAGGAGCCAATCGGTGTATAAGGTCTTGGATATGCTTGGTTTGATCAACCTGCAACAACAAGAATGGAGGAATCAGGAATTATAACAACAATTGCGATTACAATGACAATGAGGAATAATAATAATAATAATAATAATAATAATAATAATTAGAAGAAAAAAAAGAGAATAACCTGGTGGTGGCGAGGGACGGGGGTGTTGTTGGAGTAGACGGCAAGAGCGACATCGACATCGTCGGAAGACGAAGAAGATTGATCTGAGGAGGAAGAAAGGAATGAATAAAAGCATGATGAATGATATGAAGAAGAAGAAGAAGAAGAAGAATGAGGAGATAGATCTGGGGAATACCGGTGGTGGAGGAGTGGAAGGCGTTGTGGAAACCGAGGAGGAAGACGAGGGGAACGAGCATAGAGAGGATGACAAGACCCATCACTGCAATTACGAACCCCTTCCATCTTCGCTCCTTCTTCGCCGTTGCCGACACTCCCACTGCTGCATTTCCTCCACCTTTCATCTGGCTATCGCTCTCTCTCTCTCTCTCTCTTCGATCTACTCTACTGGTCTACTCTGCTTGCTGCTATCAATGCAATTCAATTCAATTCCTGCTCGATTAGCTCACCATCACTCTCACAGTCTCACTGGATTCACTCACTCACTCACTCGTCTATTAAATTGGTCTGGTGTCTGGTCTATACTCTAAAATGGAGTTTTCCTTAATTTGGTACTTTCCGTTTGATAAATATAAATGAATTCTATTAATATGAGATTATTTTTCTCATTAAAAGTTAAAACAAACCAACACACCCTGATAGAGAATTAGAGATGAGTTATGTGGCCTAATTAAAGTAATTAAGTTCTTCTCTTCTGCTTCTTTCTCCACCCCACATGCTTTCACTTCACCATCACGCCACTTTTCCCTTTTTTTCATTTCATTTCATTTCATACCATTATTTATTAATTWATTTATTTATTAATTAATTACTTCTTCAATTATGCTTCCTTAATTACCGATTATGTCGCTTCTTAATTCATTTCTTTATTTCCTACAGGCTACTTCTTCATTATTCTTTCACATTTTAGGGAAATSATTGACCAACCCTTTTAGGCTTTTAGGTACAAGGAAATAAACTATTTCGTACTAGGAAAAAGCTATAAAAGCTAAATATAAGCATTAAATGCACTTCCTAAGATAGTACTCCGTAATATTTTGTGAAATTATGATAAAATTATACATCATTCAAGATAATAAATGCATAATTTTTATGAAACTTTTTTTTTAGCTTYTTATATGTAGCCTTAAGGGCTGCATATAGTATTACATTATATGTGYAATAAATTAGAGAGATGATTTATAAAATAAAACTTTATTGTTTCTTGACCAATGAAAATTCAATTTTGAAAGAGTTGTCAACCCTTAGAATCACTCKATAYTGTCAACCCTTAGGATCACTCTACACTCCCCCTCATTTTATTCTTCTTTTCGACATTGATTTACTTTATTCATTCATCCGATTTCATATTGTTGCTTCTTATTAGGTTTCTTGAAATATTTTTCTAAAAGAAACACCACGTAATGGATTTTTTGATGACCAAATCACCTACAACAAGAAAAGGCGTGTATATCTCCGTCATACCTCATACTTCATAATGCAAAATTGCAAACAGACCAATAGACCCTGTTGGCTGACTGAAGGCTGAGCTTCACATTCTTACATTCACTTTGTAGCTCGTAATCCCTGTCAAATTTAATGCTACGATAATCAACAACAAATTGTTGGATGGATGGCATTGTAGCCGAAATTGTGTGTGAAATCAACAGCAAAATGGAATCGCCAAATATTTCCTGTTTTTTTAACTGCACTGAACTCCCAATATCAAAAACAAGTTATGGGGCAAAACAATCATAATTCATGAATAAATGCCTCCATGAATCTCAATCAATTCCATCTAAGCCTCGTTGCATTTGCTCTCTCCTACAACTACAAATTGTTACACAAAACTTAATAACAATATGACCCCCTGAATCTGATACATTCATTAATTCTATTGCCTCGCAGCTGCATCAAGGCGTATAAAGTGCACATGATGATATAAATCAGTGTTTAGGGTCCCTCTCGCATATCAGGCTTCCTCTTTGCCTGTTGTGCGAGTCTTGCATCTCTCTCTCTCTCAAATTCCCGGTAATCTGCCCTACTCAGGAATGACACTTTGTCAAGATATTGATTTGAACTCTTCTTGTATACGTCTAATTCTTCCTCATAGTCTTTATTTTCCTCTTTGAATTCTCCCCAGTCCTTTTTGGTCTTGTCAAGAAGACTGAGCTTTGGTTTCTTCTTAATTTGTTCCAAAACAGCATCCACGGCAGACGATGGCCCTGCATGGGCCTTAGCCCTTTCAGTCGCTTCTTTTGAACTGGGGTCAAGCAGCTTCTTCACTTGAATTTCTTCACCAGCAAAGTCTCGTATCTCAGTGACCTGTAAGAAAAGTTTGATGACAGCCATAAGCTTCTGATATACAAAGTGCAAATAGCAAGCGTTCACAAATAGGAACCACAAGGGCCCAGAAGAGAGCAACAAAGACTACTCATTGAGCACAATAGCAAAACAGAAGTAACACAGTAAGTTAGAAATTATGGCACAAATTAGACATGAAAAACCCAATAATTATGCAATTGTCAACACTTGCCTCAATCTTTCCCCTGGCCGACGCAGAGGCAGCAGCAGCATCTCGGGCAGCTACAAGAGCCGCAGCAGCGAGCTTCTTGGAATCATCACTAGTTCCATTTTGTGCGGCAGTGCTGGTCTTTTTCCCTGAGGAAGCCCCATTAGCTTCTGCTTTCTTTGATCCCATGCCCAAGACTGACATCCAATTCTACAAGAGAGAAGCAAAAAAGAGATCAAAATTTTCAACAATTCTATTACTATTAAGAGGTTTAAGATAAGTAGTTCCAACATCTTACATTAGAAACTTTGTCTGAGTTCCGAATTTGTTTTCCAGAATTATTACTTTTGTTCACAATAGAGTTCAGTGTCCTGGCAGACACTCCTTTATTCATCTGCTGCCACACAGCATCCACCCGAGATTTGACTTCTAAAAAAMCAAAAGATGCAGACTTGTTAAAACTTAAAGCCTCTTACACAAAGAAATCAGAGCTCATGGATACAACCACACAGCCTTACCAAGTTTTTCCGGCTGAGGTTCCGAGCCAGACACTGAAGCAGTTTCCTTTTTTGATTCTTCATCCATTTCCTGCAATCCTGCATCCCCAAAAAATAATCATCAACCTAAACTGAGGCATTACCTTTCAAAACATGATCTCAATGCAACCAGCAAAGTGCACACATCAATGGCATCTCCAAAAAGGTTTGCTATTGTTAACAACTGCGGCCGAGCAGAAAGCCTACTTAAATATTCCGTATAAAAGTGACAAGCACAAAACTCTACTGATTATTTCTACACTTGGTCAATACGCACTGCCAATTCTAACTTTTCCCAGATCATCAATCATCATCCCTCCTAAAAGAGGGAAAAACTCCGAGAAAAATGAGACAGTCGGCAACTACAACAACGCCTAAATTCAGTCAATAATTTCAATGACAACTGATCCAAGATCTGGTATTTGCATGAAGGCAATGACATTTTGGGGGCTGGGTTCATWACGAACTATTAAATCGATTACGCAAATAGAGCCACATACTGCAAATTACAACCAATGGCATTCCACAACAACAACAACAAAATTAAAAATAAAATAAAATTCAATGGAAAAAAATTGTCTTCAAACCTAGAGTTCTAACTTCAACAACAAATTGCAGCTTGTAAGCTAAATTACTCCGATAGCCATTGATAGCAAACATGATTAACAACAAAACCATAAACAAATAGGAAACTGAAACTGAAAATTCGAGTTCAATGAAATTACCAGTAATCAAAATTAGGGTTCTCAATGCGTAACAAGCTTCACAGTACCAAACAATCTCCCATTCCAGCAACGCCAAGAAAATCCATTGTCGCCTTTTTTTTCCATGATTTAACAAGAACAATCAATCGGAAATTAAGAATAGACGATTGCAATTGAAGATTAGGAAGATAACAATGATGATAAGTTGGAAAACAGAGAACTCGGGGCTTACCACGGTGGAGGAAGACGATGATACACAGTGAATGGTGGTTGTGTGTGGCTGTGGTGATCTGATGAAGCGTGTTTGCCCTTTCTCTTTCTCTTCGTCTACTGGGAAACCACCAGTGTTTCTTTTTGTTTCAAAAGATACGGAATTAGCTCAATTACTAGTCAATTTGGGACTTGGGTGTAATTACTTGGAAAACATAACTATTTCGCATTTTTAGTTCAACTAATTATTTAAATTAAATAATTATCAAATTAAATTTTGATATTTTTAAACTGTAATTAGTGAAAAATTAAAGTTTTATATTTATTTATCAGTTTAGTTTATAGAATACAAGGACATTTTCCTAGATAATGTCCTAATGGGTTTCTAATTCCTTAATGACGTTACAAAGTTTTTTAATTCCCAAAATAATGTCTACATCATCGGTTCATGTGAACCATTTTTTTTTTTTTTTTGCGGGTTCAGTTTAAAACGCCATTTGCTGGTTAAATTGTTAAATAGAAAATCGCCAAAATGACGATTCAGATACAAAACTTCATTACTGGTTGGCGGTTTACTATTTTGTTCGGTTTTGTGTTTTCGACTATCAAATGCATTAAGTGGGAGAAGGGTTTATTTTTACTCAGCGAAAAATCGAAAAATAAATTTTAAAGAACCGTGACGTGGATTGTATTTGGGAATTAATAATGAACTATTTCGTGGACTTCATTGAGGATTAGATGTGCTTGCAAGATCCACCCTAAGTTTAAAACCTACTTTCATATTCTTTTTAGGGTAAATTAGACGAATAATACGTTGTACTTTTTACCTACATTATTTTTTTTATTAATGAGTTTTTGTATAAAAGACCTTTTAAAAACAATTTTTTCACAACAACACCTCTTAAAGTTTTATGCAAAAAGACCCAAAATAAAAATAAAAACTTTGCGAGGAGGTCTTTTATTCGAAAATATTCCGTGTTGACTGAAATATTCTCGCATGACCTTGCTAGAACTAACTTGCATCCCTTTTTTTTATTACACTCTGATTTTCCCTCCATTTTCAACACATCTCACAATAATAATATCAACAATCTATCAATTTAATTTATATTTTAATTATTTTCTAATTACTTATACGTCATACCCAATTCAAGCATTATCACTCACCCAAATTAGTGTAATCAAACCCGATTGTTTCAAAATCCTCCAAATTAGAAACAAACAAAACCCTAGAAAAAAATAAGACATTGTGTTTGTTGATTGCGTTGGTTGTCGCGGTGGTTGTGGTGAGAGTTGGCGACCTCAACGCAGGCCTTCGCCTAGTCTATCGCTTCCTTGCGCCCATATATTATATTTTGCATTAATTGATTATTTTTATTTTGTTGTTTGTGGTATGGGACTGTTTGGGGTTATTTGTGGAGTATGACTACTGAGAATGAGAGGTGCGGTGGAGTGAGTGTGAGTTGGTAGATCAAGGCGATGAATGTGGTAGCAGGAATTGTTGTCGTGATGACGGGTTATGGGAGCTTCTTGGCGTTTGTTGTTTGGTTGGTAAACAGAGGAGAGCGAGAGGTGGCGGTAGTTAGAGAGAGTGAATGTTTTGGTGGTTAGTTATGTGAAAGAGAGAGTGAAGAAGGTGAGACTGATGAGTGATGATATAACATGTAGAAATAAAAAATATTAATACATAAGAGAAACAAGAGTCCAATGTATGACAGCAAAGACAATGTCTTCCTCACAAAGTTTGGTCCTTCCACATAAAAACTTTAAAGTGTTTATGTGACGAAAAAATTTTTTAAAGGTGTTTTCAGTCAATAAGTCTCAATTATTAATATTTTGAAATTTTCTTGTGAATAAAATAAATTTGACCCTAATTATATTAGAGACAAAAAAAAAAAGGTGACTATGTCTGTTTCTGTTAACTGCAAAGAGTGCTACGGGAAGAAAAAAAAAGAAAAGCTATAATCAAACAGACAATGATGTATTACTTGCCTAAACAGTTGCTCCAAAATATTACAGTATAGTTATTTTATTTTTTTATTTTTAAAAAAGTTAAGCATAAACTTCTCTCAAATCAAGGAGATAACGGGAATATGTACAGATAGTATCAATATTATACCTAGCTAATAGAATTGCCTATACAACATCGATTTATCATCAGCTTCATCTGTTTCACCATTTACAAATAGAGGTGAGAGTCAGATTGGCTCACTCACTATACAGTACATGTTGGGCAAAGCTGGCCAATTTGCCATATGGCATATTGGGAAGCCAGAAACCTCGCAAACTGAGAAATGAATTCCAGCAGCTAATTCAAAGAAAAATTGAGCCGTTCAAACCCATCGAAATAAGCAGGTCAAGAAGCACAGGAATCCTTGGCTAGGCTCTAATTAATCTGGAAAATAAATCAGCTGCAGCTCTCTAAAAAAGAAGAACATTGTCCCAATCTCTTCTTTTGTTTGCTTGAGACAGGAGCTTCTCCAATATACATGTCAAAAAAGCCCCTGCACAAACATAATCAAATAAGAAATGTACCCCAAACTTCTATTTTCTTTGAGATTGTATGTTGGTGAAGGGTGATGACCAATAATATGGCACCAAATTTACAATTCCAGTTAAGATTAAAGCATACACCGTACTCAGGTACCTACAGGCCATTCACAGTGTGCATGATGCAAACGCTAATTTTCTAGCTCCCCTCTCCATTTACACAGAATATGACATGCGCAGATCTCTTGTACAGGATTTTTGATTGTATATATATGCCCAAACGCTAAAGGTATGGGCTTATGAATGTTTTGGGCACTTTGCACTTGACCACAAGGAGAAGAAAAACAGAGAAAAGAAGAATCACTATATACACAAATTCCCTGCTACGCACTACTCCATTGTTACCAACTGCATATTAGGTTGCAGTGTTAGTCATGAAATAATTTCAGCAAATCAGCTCTCAAAAGAATACTACTACTACTCACTTCTGATCAGCTGCCATCAGAGTTCGTTATCTGACTCAATTACTGACCCTGAGAACATGAAATATTATGACTCATCATATACTTCCAAAATATCAACAGAAAACCTGAGTCTTTAAATGACTTCTTAACAGGAAGTAGGAAGTCTTTGTAAAGTAAGAAACCAAATGTCGTTATATTTGAAATCGGTTTCTGGATTTGTCTTAAATTAAAACATCATAAAGAAATAATTTTTCAAACGGATAAAATTACAGAATAACATCAAAAGCATAACCAAACAAATATTGATTAATTACTTAGCTATCGAGCTCGAAGACTTCTCAAAGCTACTGCCAGAAAAGAATAAACGTTAAAAAATAAAACAGAAAAGCATAGCCTTGGAAATAAGATCTCACAGCCTTTACATTTTCCCCGTTAAAAAGGTAGTTTCAACTCACACAAAAATATTTTACATGCATTAAGATGAATCTACACTACAAGCAGTGCATCTTATTACCAAGGCACTTCAGCTAGATCAACACTCGCAGAGTGCGCTAGCAAGGATTTTGATTCTTTTGCTAATTGGAATTTTTTTTAATAGCGTCAAGTATGTGGCTAATTGTCTTCCTTTCATGTCATACCACATAAGTTTCATCGAATATGAAAATTGATGGCTTCTGTTTTAGGGCTCCAGAATAATTCAGATTTGGCTCTAATAATTCATTTTATTTAATAAATTTCATGGTAGGACTCATTGTGAAGTCTCATGCATACTTTTCTTATAAAGGGTAATCAAATTATTTTTAAGCATAATCTCATGGTTATCTTGTCGCTTAGAGTATCAGCAGAGCATAGGATTACCTCAGTATGGCATTAAGCGCATAGGACAAACAAAATAGTTCTACTAAATCACCACTTTCTCGTTCTTTCATCAGTCTTCCTATGCATTACCTGAACTCTGCCTTTTTCAACAAACAATTTATATGTATACACAAAAATAAACACAGTAAACTTCAAGGAGTTCGGCCCAACTTATTCAACAATCATCCTAATTGACATGCCACTTTTTAACCCTTTCTTTCACCTTTAAAATACAACTAATGAAAACAATTATAAAATTATCGGGCAATAAACCATCTTACCAAAACCTACARACTGTCATATTTAAAAGACRCGCRGATTCTAACTAAATGCACGAAGATAAGATGACATATAAAAAGATAAAACTGCACAGCACCCTAGGCCCTAGCTAYCRCCTACGAGGTACAATACATTACTGTTGGGAGAACGACAAGGGGGTAGCTAACTTGCTACATCAGATTGACACCTGCACCATTTACTCATTTCTTACAGCCAGTTACAGGTGCTATGATTGACACTCGATTGATGATTTAAGCTATATTACTTGTGAGCTAAAGGTGTTTAAACCCCAATACCCAAATAAAAGGGTAATCCAGGAAGAAAGTGTGACATCGATACTCTAAAAAGATAACGCAAAGATGAATCTTACTCTTTAACGGTATCGATTTTCATGCCACTGTAGTTAACCACAAGTCTAAGAGTCATTCCAATATCTTCCCTGCATCATTGACATAATAATGATTTTAATTTCATCAAAGACAAATGGATAAAGTCATAACCACAATATAGCAACAAAATCAGATTACTGAAAATATGATGGACATAATGTGTGCCCTGACAAAACAGGTRCAGAATATGTTCATTATGAGGTTTAGTTTGACTTATACKCTAGAGAAACTGCTAATGTGTGCCCTTACTGCCCAGAACAGAACAGAATATGCTGGTGATGTGGTCTGTTTGGACATATACTCTCGACAAACTGCTCTAAGCTACATTAAAAACACACCTGGTTCTTCAGTGAAACTATTACGATATGTTCAAAAACTAATACCTTCTTTTGGGAGGGATCTATTTATATCTTAAGTTTAAAGGTGTCCTGAAGGAACAGTTTGTTATGACATTCCATAAACTTCTAAATTTGTATGCTATTGAACTTAACAGCAATTCTCGAACAGGCTAGCCATGTGTTTTTACATTAGATGCTTCTGATTATTGGAAATATTGGCATGCAACTCTTAAATACCAATCAATTTCCCTAGAATTCTGAAGTTTTTCTTGTAGCTATATTGTAACGGTTACTTCATACTCCATTTATATTCTATCCTAATGCTTTCTATCAGTCGGGTGGTGTGGAAGGGGTAAGCTGGGGTAGGGCGTTGGGCGTGGCTGTGGGCATGGCGTGGCCGTGGGCGTAGGGCTTGTGGGTGTGTCTTATATGATGTTATTTCAAAAAAAAGTACCCTCAGATTGTTTTACTGAATACGTTCACCTTATCTACAAACCAATCATATAGTGCTACTTGCTCATAAGTATCCTTTTGACTTTAACCTTTAATAAGACTTCCTTCGTAACAAAAAAACTTTCACAATTTTCCATTTTTGGGTTGTAACAAAAAACTTTCAACATTTGTTACAACTTCCTTATTGTAACTTTTTAATGGCAAAATCATCCACATACCCTTACTATCCATCTATCCAAAATTATGTCTTACCTACTTTGTCTCATTCTTAACATTTTCTTCCCTCTTTTTTCTCGAGTACCAAATATTATTTTGTCTCTAATGATTCATTTAGCTTATTTTGCAATTTAAGGCCACTAATTCCACTTGTGAAAGTATTTCGTTACTGTAGAAGCTGAAAATGTGTCTCCCCAAATGAGGCTAATTCCGTGATGAAACATTACCACGTCTCGCGTTTGTTTCGGACTCGAAAGATGTTTTTGAATCACAAAAGCCTGAATACTTAGAGGTCTACTCGGAATTATTGAGCAAAGGTCACATACAAGGCAAAACATGTTCTCTTTCGGTTTCTCATAAACTCAAAGGTTTCGAAGTTTTCAAACGAGTTAAACTGGCGATTCTCGTGCTTTTTGATTTTCATCATGTGCGTCACATTTTTTGAATCCGCATAATATTTTAAATTATTTCCGATTTTTCTATGATTTTTCTATGAATTTGCAATGTCTAAATACGCAGAATACGCAGAAAATACGTGAATAATTAGAAAAATACTCCGGAAATACGTGGAACCTTCTAGAACATTCTAGAAATCTTGCTTGGAGAGCAAGGGTGTCTAGGTGCGTCGAATCAAGGAAATCACGAATAAAATCGCAGGAAATCAAAACATATCGAGATTTTTGAAAAAAATACGCAAAACCATTGAGCGGTATATACGCTGAAATGGAGCGATATACGCTCCTTATGAGCGATATACGCTCCATTTGAGCGTATATTACGCTCAACAATACACAAGATTTTGCCAAAAAGTTATGGAAAGCAGCTGCGTATTATGCGCCAGTATGAGCGTATATAGCTCCTCAATGAGCGTATATACGCTCATCCTGAGCGTATATACGCAGGGTTGCTTCAGCCCGTTTTGCCTGTGCCTTAAATACTCCCTGCTTGCTCAGTTCGAGGACATTTCACACGACTTGATACCACAATTCACGCTTCAATACGCACAATTCACGACTCTCTCACCTTCACTTGACACGACTTTCAATACACTTCACAAGTCACGAGACACATCCATACACTCTCAAAACACTCAAAACACATTCGTTTTCAATTCAAAGCATCGATTCTATTCAATCAACAACAGAATAAGGGTATAAATCTGAGATTTATCACAAAACCTTTCTTTCCACTCTTTTTTTCAATTCCATTTGTCACTTTTAATTTGATTAATTCATTATTTTGAGTTTTAATTCAATTAAAGCAATGTAGAAACTCACTTGTTAATCGTTTCATGTAAATATGTAGGTTTTTATTCAATTTTCATTGTTTCCATGGTTTTGCTTTCATTATTATACATATTATATTGTCAATACTAACGCGTTTGCTTGTCGCAATAGCAATTCAATCGAAAGGCATTCCTTTGAGTTTTGTTCCAACATTTGATTGTTTAGTGACAAGGTGAGGAGACACATATACATATTATTATGCCTTACTAAACCTTTGTTTTTTCATGTCTCGTTTGTGTATAATATATTCAATCACACTTGTATATATTGTTTAAACAAGACCGGAATTTAATCGTTTGTCACATTAAAGTCAGATAATCATGGACGACCGGGTTCTAAGCACCTTATTAACATTGACTAACAATCAAGTGATCGCCTTATCCATTGTAGAAGTCTTGGTTGTTCATAATAGCAACCCACCTAGTAATCCAATGCACTTTCAAAGTCAAACCAATAGGCTCTTTGAATTCAATTGTTATGATTTATGGAACTACAATGAGACCGAGTAAGAGCCGTACATGCGGGCGAATTGGTTACAAATCTGATTCGTACCATGTCCCCGAACCCACGACTGGTTACTTGATGGACGTGGCCATTAATTTGGCACCATGTTTCGGGCGTCCGTGAATAACCTATATAGGCACGGTGGGCGATCCCTCAATTCGACGACACACCCAACGCATTCACATGCGGATTCCATGGCTCAACTCCAATGACACTGAAGCTGAGGTCAACGCCCCTTGCCTAAGGCGGGCGAAGCCCACAGTTTTTGGCGACTCACTGGATAATCACCATTGTTGAGTGACAGACATTGAAAGTCTCGTAGTTCCATATTCATAATCAATTGAATTTTGCTGTGACCCTTCGAATGGGTCATGTCCTAGGCACCTTGGTCTCAATATGGGCATGTTCTATGCTCGAGACCACCTTAAGGGGGGATTTTTATCTTGGTTGCATTGGTTAATTGATCACATGGCTAAGGTAAGTCCTATCCCGCCATGCCGCGTATGCACTGTTACTAAGATGCGTGTTATTAAGGGTATCTCGGCCATACATCACCAATTTGTGTGGTGAAATGGACCCAGCCTACTCCTTGCCATGTACACTGTCAGACTTAACCAAGCCGACCTATAGTTCACTTAGATCCTACCTTAAGTGAATAAATTGGTTTTGTGTTTCAATCAATGTGCTTGTTAACTTTGACCTTCTCATTCAGTCCAGCCCGTTTCTTAACCTTTGTTCAAGACATGAAGTTCGATGATCCATTAGCCCATCCAATCCATTCAAACTCCATTCGACCTAGAACTGACTTAGGTTTCAATCCAATCCAAGAATCTTAAGTTGACTTAAGATCGACCTTTGACCTTAAACCTAAATTAGGTTCAATTCAATTCCAATACAATTCAACCTTAAATCTGAATTAGGTTCAATTCAATTTCAACCCAAGAGCCTTGAATCTGAATTAGGTTCGCTTCAACTTCAATTCAGAACCTTTAAAAACTGAACTATTCGATCATAGACCTCAACCCTAGGCCATTCAATTTTCAAGTGGCTCGTAGGTCTAAGAGTTCTTAATTCTGAAATAGGCCCATCTTAGTTTGAATCTTTCTCGAGTCTAGCACCTTAAATCAATTTAGTCTAGCCCATTCAAGTCTACCTTCGAGTCCAGTTCCTAAGTCCAGAACCTCAAAACTGAGTTAGGTTTGTTCTTAAGAGTTTTCAATCTTTTTTTTTGTTCTAAGTGTAATTCCTTGGTTTCAGCCAGATAGCAAAGACTCGCAATTGTCACTGGCCCAAAGAGGCAAGAAGTCAAACACATCCTACCTCCACAAAAGCCATTTCTTGACCCTACATCATCACAAAAAAAGGCCTAATCCTATACCTCTTTGGCCCAACTGGAAAAAACCTCCAACATCACTACCATCAAACTCATGAGTCACCCCAAGCGTGGTCATCGATCTGCGCGGCCTTCTCTAGATTGATCATAGAGTCCCAGTCCAGCTATTTGTCCCTTTCAATTCCTGTCCCTTTAGATCTATGTGTTCTTCCCATACAATAAGCCATGTGTGTTTCAAGTTTTCTTCATCAATAAAATGATTCATGTTGGCAATATTATTTCTAAATTCTATGCAATCATCAACACTCATTGGCCACAATTGGTTAATCTAATGCTGATTCAATTATTAATTTGAACAATGCCCAGGAGGCTTCTTTCACAGCTCCACAAATACCCTTCCCTTCCATTCCTTGTCACATCAAATCAAAAAACCCTTGCAACCTTTTGAGCCACAAAACTATTCAATTAGCCTATCTTTCTTTCATCACCCACATCTACCTAACCCTTTGGACCAAACGGTGCGTAGGAAAAGACACGTGCAAAAAAAAAAAAAAGAATAAAATGGCAAAAAGAAAAAGCAAAAATCAAAGTTCAATACAAAAGTTTTCACAAATGCAAATCAATTTCAAAATCAAAATCCAAGTTCAAAGCCCAAAACAAGAAGCAAAAGTCTAAAAGCACACTGCGCACCGTGGTCACTTCGTAAACATCAAGCCTTTTTCAACCCTCAAATCACAGCCTCACATTACAACCACAAAGCCCTCTCACACGAGGCAGTGTTCAAATCATAATCAGAACTACGTTGGTCTGATTCCGTAAGGATACGTAGGAGCCTCTTCTTCGAGTTCGACCGCATCAGCATGACACTAAATCATTTGAGCCTCTTGAGTGTTTTGACTTGCTAAGGAATTCGATATGTTTGCCAGTTTAAACTCACATAGACTCATGTTTGAACCAACATCATTGGCCAACCTCGTATCTAGCCACATCTTTGACCCCTAGTCACCAAATTGACCCTTTTATTTCTCGAACCATACCTATTCTTTGGTCACTTCAAGACTCATTGACTCAATCCCGAAGAAGTTAAACGCACCTAACCTTCTGGGTTAGTACATCTTTGGGAACTCATCCACACAATCTATCTACCTTCTCTATGTACTCTAAGCCGTAAACCACTTGTCTCAAAAGTCTCGCTGGGGCCGTTGTCATCATGCCCCTTAATTTCCAGTTGGGGCTTCTTGTCTCCTAAGGCCCTATTACGTGTTCAAGTCTTTTGCTATCAAGAGGAAATCCTGAAAAATCACTTTTGACCTGTCTCTTTCCAATCAAAGTCACTGTCTCGCCAATGTTAAGTCAAGTCACAGTCTCGTCCAAATGTCACCTTTCTCTAATCACTCTTCAAATGACACTCTTCCAATTGGCACTTGGTACTAGGATTAGAACTCTAGTATCGTCCCTTCAGTCTAGAACCAGACCTAGACTGGACTCTTTCAAATTCAAAGCTCATTCAATCATTGTTAGAAACAGACCTAGACAAGACACTTTCAAATCATGTCTAGAACCAGACCTAGACTGGACTCTTCAAAGGCTCATTCAAATCATGTCTAGAAACAGACCTAGACAAGACACTTTCAAATCATGTCTTAGAACCAGACCTAGACTGGACTCTTTCAAAGGCTCATTCAAATCATGTCTAGAATCAGACCTAACAAGTCATTTTCAAATCATGTCTAGAATCAGACCTAGAAAGCACTTTCAAACCATGTCTTGAACCAGACCGTAGACAAGCCACTTTCAAGGACTCTCTCCAATCATGTCCTAAAACCAGACCTAGACAAAGACTCCTCAAATTCAAACACACTCTCAGATCATGTCTAGAACCAGACCTAACAAGACTCCCTTCAATGACTCTCCAAATCATGTCTAAAACCAGACCTAGACAAACCCTTTCAAATTCAAAGGCTCTCCCAATCATGTCTAAAACAGACCTAGACAAGACCCTTTCAAATTCAATGACTCTTTCAAACTATGTCTAGAACCAGACCTAGACAAGCCCTTCAAATTCAAAGACTCTTTCAAAACCAATGACTCTTGTCACTCTTTCAATCTCAAGGTCACAAGTTACAAGTCAACATGCATGCAAATTTCGCTAGACATAAAAACAGACCTATGTCGTCACCAAGGTAGTCCTTAATCCTGAATTAGGGCTATCGTTTCAAGTCAGATGCTCATTCTTCGAAAGCATGGGACGCACCCGCATTTCTCCAGTCAGCTGAAGAGAATGACTGCTCAAGGACTCAGACACATACAAGCACAACGAACCGCATGGACACCGGCTACAGGTAAAACTAACCTTTGTTTGGCAGGTACCGGCGAAAAGGGTAACTCAGGGTCGCAGAACAGTCTTGAGTTGCTCTCCGTCCCGAATCGAATACTTTGACTTTCGTCTTACGAAACTATCGTCTCTCCAGACTCAGTCAAAGTGGGCTTTGTAGACACCTGAAAATGTGTCTCCCCAAATGAGTAATCCGTGATGAAACATACCACGTCTCGCGTTTGTTTCGACTCGGAAAAGATGTTTTGAACTCACAAAAGCCTGAAATACGTGAGGTCGTACTCGGAATTATTGAGCAAAGGTCACATACAAGGCAAACATGTTTTCTTTCGGTTTTCTCGATAAACTCAAAGGTTTTCGAAGGTTTTCAAACGAGTTAAACTGGCGATTCTCGTGCTTTTTGATTTTCATCATGTGCGTCACATTTTTTTGAATCCGCCAATATTTTTAAATTATTTTCCGATTTTTCTATATTTTCTATGAATTTTGCAATGTCTAAATACGCAGAATACGCAGAAAATACGTGAATAATAGAAAAATACTCCGAATACGTGACCTTCTAGAACATTCTAGAAATCCTTGCTTGGAGAGCAAGGGTGTCTAGTGCGTCGAATCAAGGAAATCACGAATAAATCGGAGGAAATCAAAACATATCGAGATTTTTGAAAAAAATACGCAAAACCATTGAGCGTATATACGCTGAAATGAGCGTATATACGCTACTGATGAGCGTATTACGCTCCATTTGAGCGTATATACGCTCAACAATACACAAGATTTTTTCCAAAAAGTTATGGAAAGCAAGCTCGTATATACGCTCAAGTATGAGCGTATATACGCTCTCATGAGGTATATACGCTCATCCTGAGCGTAATACGCAGGGTTGCTTCAGCCTCGTTTTGCCTCTGCCTATAAATACTCCCTGCCTTGCTCAGTTCGAGGGACACTTTCACACGACTTGATACGCACAATTCACGACTTAATACGCACAATTCACGACTCTCTCACCTTCATTGACACGACTTTCAATACATTCACAAGTCACGAACACATCCATTACACTCTCAAAACACTCAAAAACAATTCGTTTTCAATTCAAAGCATCGATTCTATTCGAATCAAACAAGCGAAATAAGGTATAAATTGAATTACTCACCAAAACCTTCTTTCACTCTTTTTCAATTCCATTTGTCACTTTTAATTTGATTAATCATTATTTTGAGTTTTAATTCAATTAAAGCAATGTAGAACTCACTTGTTATCGTTCATGTAAATATGTAGGTTTTTATTCATATTTTCATTGTTCCATGGTTTTGGCTTTCATTATTATACATATTACTATTGTCAATACTAACGCGTTTGCTTGTGCAATTAGCAATTCAATCGAAAGCGATTCCTTTGAGTTTTGTCTAACGATTTGATTGTTTGCAGTACAAGGTGAGGAGGACACATATACATATTATATGCCTTACTAACCTTTGTTTCATGTCTCGTTTGTATATATATTATTCAATCACACTTTATATATTGTTTAAACAAGACCGGAATTTAATCGTTTGTCACATTAAAGTCAGATAATCATGGACGACCGGTTTTCTAAGCACCTTATTAACATTGACTAACAATCAAGTGATCGCTTATCCATTGTAGAAGTCTTGTTTGTCATAATAGCAAGCCCACCTAGTATCAATGCACTTTCAAGTGCAAACCAATAGGCTCTTTTGAATTCAATTTTATGATTTATGGAACTACAATGAGACCGAGTAGAGGCCGCTACATGCGGGCAATTGGTTACAAATCTGATTCGTACCATGTCCCCAACCCACGACTGGTTACTTGATTGGACGTGGGGCCATTAATTTGGCACCAATGTTTCGGCGTCCGTGAATAACCTATATAGGCACGGTGGCGATCCCCTCAATTCGACGACACACCCAACGCATTCACATGCGGATCCATGGCTCAACTCCATGACACTGAAGCTGAGGTCAACGCCCCTTGCTAAGGCGGGCGAAGCCCTTACAGTTACGAAAAGAGTCCTGATAAAAAATTGTATCTCCTATTATACAATAAAGAACAAAGACGAAGCAACAAAAAAATGTAATATCAAAATTGTACTTCTAACATACTCTCAATGCCTCTCATGGTGTTAGGTCCCAACCCTTTTTAATGTTTTTTTCCCTAAGTTAAGAATCACGCTTAGTGGGCGCTTCCTGTAAGTTGCCCCCACAAGTGATGCTGGATAATTCTTTTTTATTATGTACAGTTTAACTCTAGTTTGGGTGTCTCTTAGGGGGGGAAATGTATATACATCCTCCTGGGATGTTTCACAATAGGTGTTCCACTTTTTCCCCTTATTGAGACATGGGGGCCAAGTGAAATATCCCCTTAATCTCAACTCCTCAACCACTCTTTTTTGGAGGACCACAACAAATTCTCTCAACATCTCTCCTTTTCGGGTCCCACATACTTCATCACCATACCTATCAAGTATCAACATTGCTAATCAACTACACCAAAAATTTCCTCAATTTCTGCAATATCAAGAGTGGAGCATCTAAAAAGAAACGGAGGAAGTATTTAATTTATCCTCTTTGAGAGTAGGTGATATATGAGATGAGTATATTCCCTAATTGTGCTTTCTACCCCTTGCTCGAATGTTTCTGCTTTTATGTCTTTATAAACATKCTGTTTGCATTGCGTTCTAGCAATCCACCCCCTTCAACTCAAAAACGGTAAAGCGTCCCAGGGGTTTTGTTCTGCTTGTGGCTTCCCTGACTTTCTCAGCCGTCACAATCTTCGAAGGCCCATCATTAAAAGACGCTCGCCTTGTGTCGTGTGCTCATTAGGCCATGTCCGCATAAAGGCTTGCGCTCTCACCCCAAATAGGAAAGAGCGCGCCGCACGTTCCTACTTCTAAACGCTAGGACTGTGACACATGGTCATAACATTTTGACTCCAGAACATGCAGTGCACTCCTGCCTATTCACAGCACGAGGGCAAGCCTTGTGCGGAAAGGGCCTTGCGCGCATACAACAACACAAGGCTAATGTCTCTTAAGGATGGGTGCTTGGGGCTTGCGATGGTCAGGTAAGTCAACACAATAATAAGTGGGTTTGAAGCCCGGGATTCTTTTAGGCATCTTTGAATTTGAGGACACGCTATAATGCTAGATTGGAACAATAACTATATAGGCCTAAAAAGTAAAAACAAATACAAGCATTCAAGCAAAGGTAGGGAATTGAGTTTAATTCATCCTCTTCTCCCTAAACAAGGAAAATTAAATAAATACATTTCCTTCTAGGAGACACCCAAACTTCACTTGGGCCATAAAAAAATCTTAAACTAATAACAAGAAACACTTGTGGGCAACAAGCAGGAAATGACCACTAAGCATGGCTTAAGGGCCTAGAAAACAATTAAAAGGAGCAGTCCTAACACATGGGCCTCCCAAAAAAAGTTAAACTAATGGGAAAATTTTCTTTTTGAGCAAGTTAAACTAAGGAGCAGTCCACTAAACAAGAAAAAGCATCCACTTTCCGAAATCAATGCATAAGGGTAATAAACCAACTCACGGTATCAAGGATTATATATACTGTCAATACTGGAAAGGCGTTACTATATTATCTGGACTTTATATACTCTCATATAACATTTGAATGGATCTGTTGTATGCTTAAAAAATTTCCAACAGCAAAAGTTATAAGGTGCTTACTTTGACAGGCACCTAATGCACTAGACTAACTCATTTAACTAAGAGTAAGATTAAGTATAACTAAAGAGTTCAAGTATTGATTTATTGAATATACAGGCACATGCAGATATCCTAGTCACCATCATTATAGAACAGAAGCATTAGTCTAAACTTTATTATTCAAATTTGAAAGAGCAACTAACACTAAAGAAAAGTGTGTAGGTTTCATGAACAATATGTTCGGAAAAAAAAACAGTATATATACCTGAGAAGATCTGCATAAAAATCATTGCGTTCTTTGAGTTCTACAACTGGAACAGAACCATATTTTGAACCCAATTTCTGACAGACAGAAGACTGATGGACATCTAGAAAGAGTGGTAAAAGGCAATCACAAAGCTTGATCATTGTCAACAACCATACAACATTTGATATTCCAAAGCAGTATCAGAAGTGAATATACTTACAAAAGCCAAAAGCATACACCTTCAAAGATTTGATTTTGATTATGGTCATAATCCTAGATCCAGTTCCAACAAGAACCTATATAAGCAGAAAAGATCAATTACTCGGAATCCAATGAAGTTATTTAAAATTTAAAATAAAAAAAAAAACGATTTGACATAGACTCTCACACCAAGCCGTGTTTTAAAGAATACACTTCTAGCATAAACTAAAGGCAAGACAGCTCAAGAGAGTAAAACATGTTGAATTAATGAAGCAACTTTTACACATAAAAATGGTTAGAGCTACAGCAGCAAACATTTGAACCTCCCTAGCAGATGGCAAGATCACAATGAAGCCATTATTGTTGCTATTGTAAGAGTKGAGAGTTACGGTAAAGAATATATGTATTTCATGAGTAACAGTGCATGATAATGACATAATGTCAGAAAAATTCAACAATTCTGATTTTGTAAAGAAAGAACTTTAAGTGGTATATTCAGGAGACGTTAATTACCCATAAATGACCAATCAGACAGCAGATTAATAGCCTCAATCCTTTTTTCTGTTTGAACAAGTCGCATGTACATGAGGGTATGGCTTATGATTTATGAATATACACAGAAACTTTCAAAACATAAATGTCTCAAAATTTCAGCGTCTCAGAAACATAAACTATCAATAAAATGTGTTCCCAGGAATTACAGTTCCTGTGTCTTAAGAATACATAAATTAACAAAGAAAGCTGCCAACAAACAGAAATGAGAAAATGTGCTAGTAACATTAAATAAGACCACAATTCTTCATGAAGACAAACTACCACAATTCTGCATATTATTCAAGAACTTTTGTGACATTATATAGTCCATCACAAAACTAGCGTTTAATTCTAATCTAGAATGAGGTCAAGCCATTGGCCAACGAAAGGTGAGAGATGAGAGAGGAAAAAAAGGMGCCATACAATCTTTTTCTTGGTATGCGGTATGCAAAACCCTAGTAGACAATGCTTTCAATTCTCATTTGTGTTTACATCATATAAATGCTACTCCATACATCTATATATTTGCATGTATTGCCAAACAGTAGAAAGTGAAATATTTATATTGACCCAGTAATTCATGAGATTGATGAAGAAATCACCACACAAATGTTCAAGTCTTCACACCAAAGTCCAGGTGTTCCGAAATTGAGCACAAAAGCTCAGATACGTTCTGATGCCTAAAGCTATATAGTGAGTTATAGTTGAATAWTTTCAAACTTCACTGCCATGTCAACTGTCAAGTAAACTCATTATGTACCGTGGAGATCTAAGAAGACTTAGTGACGCAACCCTGAATTAAATTCACAACAATATCCTTTACTTGCAAATTACTAATATAAATCTTCATCGCAGAAGAAAAAACTTCTGTGTAACTTTAAAATAAAACTTAATTCTCATTTCTATTTTCTAAAGTAGCCATTGGTAATATGCGCATTAGAAAATCAAGGGTAGCAGGTGACATCAAGACTGTTATAGGGCAGTTACATCACATCAAACCTCCAAGAGCTAAGTAAGAAACATTCTACAAGTAAGATTGTTGAACTGCACATAGAAAATGCAGAAAAATAAACGCTTAAAGCTAACATAAGATGTAAAGATTAATATTAATCACCAAATAAATCGCATGTTATAGAAATAAAGAAAGTTACATTATTTCCAGTACAATAAGTAATTACCTCTGATGACAAATTGGATTTCTTATCCTTGGCAAGTAAGCTGTTTAAAACACCAGGAAACTCAATGCCAGTTTTGGGTTCAACTGTATGTCTCACGCAATTTAATTCAGAAAAGGCATGGCCAACACAACCTYGATGATGAACATTGCAGGGACTTTTATCGAGGGATCCCAACATTTGTACATCAGTAACCTCAGATGGGATGGCTGGCATACTCGTATTTCTGAAAATAGGAAGGCATGTTAAAAGGCAGGCAGTGGAAAAGTTGACATGATTCAAACTGTACATAAATGCAAGAATGCAGTAAAGAGGTAGATCAGAAATTCCTTTATCCTTACAAGTGATCAAACGGTGGTACAAAAACAGCAGCCAATGAAAGCAAAGGAACCGGCTGAATATTGTCCGCTGCAGCTSTTAAAAAAGACTTAAGAGAAAAGTTTGAAATCCTMTGACCGAAAAGGGCGATGAAAGAAGCGTGTGGGAAAGCGAAGCAAGAGGGAGTAGCCACAGGAAAAAGGTTACATTTAGGGGAGGGGATAGTGAGTTTAAGATGTCGAAACGAAGCAGCGGGTGCAGCAACACTAGAAAACCAACAAGCAAGCTTAGCAAAGCAATGGCGCAACGCAACAGTTCCAGGAGCCAAGAGGTATTTAGAGTGATGGAGTGAGTTGTCAACAATTGAAAGGATGGGTTCTGTCAGTAGCAAATGATAAGGATCACCATCTCCAGTAAAATCCATCATCCTTCAATCTGACACATAATTCATCAAAACATTATCAACTAATACCCTTTTTGATTGCTGATGGTCGATTAAACAATGGCATAACAAACAAATTGTTGCTCGTATATATTSAAATCAAATCAAATCAAAGGGTCGAGCAGCATACACTACATACAGCAGGCAAAATGAGGCAATGATAATACGATGAAAACACGAGATTAAAAGTGACATTAAAACTCCATTCCATTGGTAGTACAAACAATCAATCAAAGCAGCAAAAATAAACAATCAATCAAAGCAGCAAATAAACAATCAAAACAGCATAGAAGAGGAGCATGTAAGAATAAGGAGATGATCAAATATTGAAACCTGAAAAAAAGCGAATGAAGAATGAAGAAATGTTGGAGCGATGATTAGGAAGCAAGTGGAAGAATGGAGGAATCTGATGGTAAGATTCGATGGCGATTTCTTGCAAGCTCGAGAATTCTCAATTGGCGGTTAACAAACTGCTGAAAATTGCAAAAATGTCAATTGTCATTTGTCATTTGTCATTTGTTGTCGAATGTTAATGTCAATTCGGCAATTTGGGCCAGGGCACCGGTCATACTCGAAGCCCCATCTTCTTACGCTTTTACGACTAAGGTTAACGAAGTAGTTTTTTATATTCAAGTTAGATGTGTATTTAACTTGTGTTTTATTCTTGCAATCTCAATTAATAATTCAAATTGAATTCAACACTTTTGCCCCTTGTACATAATTGAACTCGTGTACAAGGACAAATTGAACACAATTTTGTGTTGACAAATTAAACTTTAAATTTCTCAAAGCATTTGCTCATGTATAAATTGTTAACGGACAAGACTGCCGCACACCTATTAAAATAACCTAATAACACCCATCGATGTAACTCGCAGTAAGATCAATGAAATATAGAATCAAATAACCTATTTAATACCTATTAATTTGTCATAGATCTCCGATCACCTAGAAATAAAACTACTCACACATATTGAGATCATAAAATTGGCGATTAAGAAAAACATAATTAAATAAAGAGAAATTAAGAATTAGATACAATACCGAAACGCGATGAACTAATGATGAACTATAATTTCTTGATGAATCAAAAGTACCAAAAACTTAAACTATTTTTTTTAAGAGAATACTTAGTAGAAAACTTAAACAAAACTATAATAATGAAAGTTGCATCCCCTTAAATAATCCTCACATAAAATAAGATAGATATAGAAGATTTACATCAATGCTTTAGGAAAAGATAATAGTAAACGAAGATATAAGTCTCCCATCATCAAATCAATCTAGTTTAAAAGTTGCGGGCTTTGCTCTTCTTTAAATTACAATCTGAGCCCAATGTTCCTCTAAATAAAAGCCCTAAACACTTCCAAATTGTTCTAAATCAAGGATAAAAGTCTGAAATAAAATGGAAATATAGACAATGAATATTAATCAGTAGCAGAATGGGTTTGAAAGGCCTAAAACACAAGAGATTTGAGGCGTAAAACATCATATAATTATTACACATCATTAACACATGGTAAAACTTGTTGAGTCATTTATAGGGATAAACTATTAATTTCTTCTTGTAGAATTGTGATATGTCAAATTTAGATGTTACGAGTACACAATCCATGTTTAAATCACAGTGACACTTGTTAAAATTTGTYAGTTGATTTGTCAAGTGTACACATTGTCAACAAGTTTAAGTCAAATTAGCAAYTCAAATTGTCAACAAGTCTACCARTTTAAATACATTTCAAATCCTTTTACATTTGAAATTTTTGAGGAGTGTACATGACTTTTTAGCATATCTGAAAATGTTCATGAAATTAAAAAAAACCTCAAAAGCTAGAGTTTAAATAATTAAWATATAACGATGTTAAGTAATGTGTTATTTCTTTCTTTCTTCTCCCTCTTCTTAGCTTCTCGTTCCATCACTAACACCTTGTCAAACCCACTAGCACCCCTTAAAGGACTTGAACTACCACTCACCAATTCGAACTCCCACGCACCCWTAATCCACCACCCCTCAAACAAACTCACACCACCAATTTGAATCCATATCACCAATTTGTACCGCCCATTGAATTCAATTCTAMATCAACAATTTGAAGTCGTGGTTTGATTAATGACGACGTTAAGAATGAAATAACATAATTATTAACATCGTTRTATACTCATATTACCGTTTAAAATAATCAAAGCACAAATTAGAATTGATTTGAGTTGTTAAGAACATAAAACTCCAACCAAGGTATTRAGTTCGAATCAAGATACCTATGCAAATTGCAGCGGGAGATTAATCCCTCGCCAAAAAGTCGTGGTATAATTATTTGCAAGCGAATCATTTGCGGCACCTCCCCGTACATCACTCCGCCTCACATAGTGACATCCACCTTGTCGTAAGGTGCTTTTATTAGTTACCCTAATTTACGATTTTATAGTTAATTTAATTTCGTTAATTTTTTTGATGCATGCTATTGAATTATCATCAATTACCCAGATTTTGTTTGTTAATATTGATTCGATTGAAGTGAACTACCCTAAATTTGATGCGATTACATTGATTTAGTTGATTATATTTCTGGGTAAAGGGCAGGAGGAGTTGAGAGGCTGTGCAATGGCGACAGAAGGAGAAAGCCGTAAACGAAAGAGGAGAGGAAGCAAAGGGAAAAAGCGCAATAAAACCCAGAAAACTACTGTCACCTCTCATTCTGCAACTTCTTCTCATTCAAAGGATGTTATTAAACCCACTAAACCCTCTAAATCCTCTAATTTTCTAGACAAGGTATTCATTCATTCTCCTTTAATTATCCCTGTTTATAATTGTTGCTGTTGTTGCGGTTGTTGTTGTTGTTGTTGTTGTTGTCATTGTCATTGTTGTTGTTGATGTTGTTGTTGCTGCTGCTGCTGTTGTGTTTTGAATGTTATTATGGTTGGGCGTTTTGTTGTTACAGATGAAGGCGAGGCTATCGGGTGGACATTTCAGGATGCTTAACGAAAAGCTCTATACTTGCACGTATGTTTCTTCATTTCTTTTTAATTTTTCCAATTTGGGCGGCATTGTATTATTGCCTGCTTCAATCAATCGAGACTATTAGAGGAACTTGTGATCTTGTATATGAATGTGTGAGAGAAAATGGAGGCATTCAATTATATGAATTTGATTTGAATTAACTGCCTTTAAGTCGTGTGAAGGTCTAGGGTTTGGGTATTCCACTGTTTTGTGATTGTGATTAATTGGATGGCTGATGACATAAGCAGATTGAATTGTGAAGGTTAGGGTGAATTGTAGAACTATTGCCTATCGTAATTCAGATGGAGGTGCTATTGTATGTATGTTGGACGGAGTTAATAACTTGTGTTTTTGCTTATATGTTAGCTTATCGCTATTATGTGCGATGAAAGACCGCTTCTTATGCTAAATATGTTTCTTAATGGGGAATGTGTTGCATGAGTGCTATTTGTAGTCGTGTCTTGCACGATTAATGTCAGGCTATTAGCAACTTCGCATAGCTGAAACTTGATGAAGTCATCACTTTTTCTATTAAGGTAGTTCTCCGCTTTAGAGCTACTTTAGCATAGTCCGAATACAATGATTTCAACACATCCTCCAGAGTAGTTGATTTTGAATGAGAATTTGGTTGAAAACTTTAAGATTTATAATGTTGTTTGTAGCATGCAATTTTCAATTAAAGGGCACGTGAGGTGAGAAATGTTACCTGTTATACTAATTGGTATGCGATATGAAATCGTATTGTTGTTCAGGGAATTGTTAAGATGCAGCACGGCCAGCACCCCAGATATATAATTTCTAATCTGTGACTGGAGCTCTTATTCTTATGACTCTTATCTGGYGTTATATCATGTTTTAGAATAGTGAAGGTCCTTCTTGCCAAGACAGAAGTCCAGATGACTGAGAAACTGCATTAACATTTGATTTTTATAGAGTTAGTCTAGAGCATAGAACCTTGTGGTGGCTGTCAGGGTTGCACAGTAGATGACATTTTCATAGCAATTGAGCAGCATATCTTTGTTTGTAGGCATTTTAATGTCCTTTCATTTCTCTAAGTCAGTGGTTGGCATGTTCAACTATATTCAGATCTTCCAATGATAAATGCTAGTATATCTTCTTTCCCCATCCTTTTTAATGTCCTATCATTTCTAGAAGTGAGTGATTGTCTCCTCTACTTTATCTCCATAGTGACAGAAACAAACATGTCYGTTCTCTTTTGTGTTTTTTTGGGGGGTATGTTTTATCTCCATTATTTTTGAGATTAGTTGTCAGGTAGATAACTTTTAAGTAGCCAACTTGCAATGCACCAATGTAGTTGGGGAAAAGGATAGTTTAGGTATTTAATAATAATAATAATAAGGAAAAATTGTCCGAAAACACCTTATATAAGGTGTATTTTGTCAAAAAACACCGTTTATGTCAAAAAACACCTTTAATTAAGAGCTTTTTTTTTTAAATTAAAAAAGGCACCTTAAACAAGAATCCGGCCAAAAAAGTCAAATTACCGGCGTTGACTTTCACCTTTTCCCTTATAATTATGCGCGTGTGCTCACTCTCCGGCCATTCCCCTTAATCTTCTACTTCACCATGGTCAAACCTCACTGTTCTTCCTCTTTCCTTTTCTCTCTCCTGATCTACATCTGTATCTCTTCACTCCACCCTCCATTACTCACCACATTGTCAACAATTCACAACTCACCACAGATTGAATAATCAAATAAAAATCAGAWTTTTCATACAAGATTAAAGGAGATTAAGGGAAAATGGAATTTTAACCAAAAAAAGTGTGAAAACACTCTTAAATCTCCTCAAAAATTGCAAGAAAACTAGAACTTCTTACATCGAATGACAGCTGCAGCCCACAACACAACACAATAGAGAATATCTGGAAATGTTTGACATTGGACAGTTATTGGCGGATGCAAAATACAGAGACACCCAACTCTTTGAATCCATCCTTTGACCTTTCTACTCCAACAAAGCCACGAAACACCATCATCTTTTCAATTTGGTGGGTCCTTCGTCAATCTCCATGTTCAATCTCCGCCCTCCATTGCTGCTGGGATTAATCCTAGCTCTCTGCCCCCTTTGGTGGGCCACTGGGCCCAATTAAGTTCTTCTCAATTCTCTCTATTTTGGGGTTTTTTGCTTTCAAGTTTTGATTTTTAAATGATGAGATGAGTTGAATTTGGATTTGGTGGTGATTTGATATTCAATTTAAGTATATGATTTGATTATTTGAATTTGGTACATTTTGATGGTAGTGTTGTAGAGTTTGATGAAAAATGATGTATCTTTCAATTCTTTTGAATTTTGAGTACTTTTAAGTTTTATTAAGTATAGTTTTATTTTCTGAAAAACAAAGAGGAGAAATGGGAAGACAGAGAAGAGGGAGAAGAAGAGGTTAGAATAATGGAGTGGAAGAAGTGAAGACAGAGAGGAGGGAGATGAAGTGTGAATGTTCGAGTGGGAAAGAGAGGAGAAAGAAGAGTGATTTGTTTGGGGATTTAAGAAATTGGGAGGGGAAAACAAAAACCAAGCGCACAATCGGAGTGTGAGACACACACGCATAAACACACCAAAAATAGAAACAGTCAATGTCGGTTATTTGACTTTTTTGGCCGGATTCTTGTTTAAGGTGTCTTTTTTAATAGAAAACCTCTTAAAAGGTGTTTTTTTTGACAAAATACACCTTATATAAGGTGTTTTCTGACAATTTTTCCTAATAATAATTATTATTTAGTAGAAGTTTCTAGAGGTAGTTCTATTATAAATAGGGTTAAAGAGAGAGAGAGAGAGAGAGAGAGAGAGAGAGAGAGAGAGAGAGAGAGAGAGAGAGAGAAAAGTATGTTGAATGATGAATGTTTTGAAGTGAAAACTTCTTTGGAGAGTTGTGACCTCAAGTCACAAATTGGGAGATAATCAAGCCTCTTGAAAGCTTGATTACTATCTTAGTGTATTAGTGTTTKTAATCATCATTGTCATTTATATTACTTATCTTTAATTGCCAAACCACAAATCAACCATTAATCATCAATTCCTACCAAATTCCCTGCTGTCAAAAATGTCAGACTACGTTCATGACACAACTCTTAGGCTATGTTCGGTGGAGCGTAAAACACTTTTCATGTTTCCTTTCTTTTCCAATTTTACATTGTTTGGTATTTAAAGGAATGTAAAACCATTTTCTATGGGAGTAGAATTTCCCTTATAATGATGGAAAACCATTTTCCGATCCTTCCATCTCTTGTACATTCCTCCCTCACTAGCTCTTTGTATCCCCTTCATTTTCCCTATTTTTCATCACTTTTTTTTAAATGTAAACAATGGAAAAATGTTGCCATGAAATTTGTTTTCCATTGAAATTGTTTCCATGAAAATTATTTTACATTGAAAATGTTTTACACCCAACCAAACGAACCCTTAGTCAATAAACGAAAAGCTCTTCCAATGAGTTTTTTGTAAATCAGCTTTTTCATAAAATATCTCTTTCAAAACACCACTCTTTTTAGGTGTCAGAAATGGTTAAACCTCTCATTTTGTTCAAACTTCTAACTTCCAAACATCCCGGATAACTAATTTTTGAGCTGTTATTTTGAAAAAATCCCCTTGAGCATTTCTCATCCATATTTGCRAATGACAAATGTTGGTTACATTCTCATATCCTAGAGGTTTTGAACTTCGTGAGTCTTTTAATCAAACCCTCTGGTCCAATGGTCATGTAATGTAACCATAATATGCATGACAGTAAAGTTTTCAATTTTTTCTTCAAATTTTTTTCAAATGATTTCTTTGCATGGATGCTGATATCATTATTATGCCTCTACTTTCTGTATTTTGCCTAATCGATGTACCATGTATTTCTGTTTATGTTTTGCAGTGGGAATGAAGCACTTAAGTTTTTCAAAGAGGACCCTTCACTATTCAATATGGTGAGAATCGATGTCTATGTTTTCTTTTTGCAAGGGTGTAGGCTAAACGCTAAACTATGGTGTATTGGAACATAAACATACCTTTTTTCTACTTAAAGCTGTAAAATTGCATTAGTTGCCAGTCGTTTAGCATCATATTGTAGCACTTATGGTCTGTACAGATGTGCAATGCATCCTCCTAAACCGCAACTCCGTTTCACCTATTCATGGCGTATCAAAACGAAACCTTCTTCTGTTGAGAATGTTGAGCTGGAAAACAAGGACCAATGAAGTAAGAGTGGGTTGGACCAATCAAAAGGAGGGAATAAATTAACCTAGGACTATAAAAAGGGGAGAATGAGGTGTGTCATGGTATTCAGAAAATATTTGGTGAAATCACTGTAATATTTGAGTAGTGGCAGTTAGTAGTGTACTGTTACTTCTTTTGCAAAATCAAGCACCTAGCTTTCCTCCTATTTCTTTACTGTTGATTCAAAGATTACATTTTTATTATTCCAGTTAATATATTTTAGCTGCTAGTCTATTACAAGATGATGTAGTGAATATGCATCTTTTAAGTTGAATTTAGTAATTCAGCAAGTATGTGGGATCATTTTGTGYGATACCATTTCATAAGCATTCTACTGTAGTATTCTTCTTAGCGGCTGCAGTGGCTGCCTGTGAGAGTAGCTAATTTGTATGTTTCATGGCACACTCATGCAGGATTTAGGTCTGTAACATATTAAATGGTAAAATAAGCATGAAATCATTTAGCAATGACATTTGATAAAATTCTCAACTCCTAATTGCTGGCGCTCTCTGATTTCTATATTTTAGCATCGGAGGCCTCAATATCAGAAATTTAATTTATTTTCTGGTGACACTAGTAATTGTCCTTGTCAGATGTCAATGGGCTGAAAATTGCAAGCTTTTAGTTTACATTGCAGTTGCACAGAGTATATATCTGTAAAGGTCCTGACTTGTCTAGTTGATTTTTGATTTGTTGCTTTGTATTTGTTTGATTTTTCATTTGAAAAGGCAAGARAATATTTTCTAATTGTTATTGCTAAATGCCTATGGAGATTTGAAATTCATTGAGATTTCTCTAAATACATGCCAGTATCATGTAGGATATCAAGAACAAATGTCACATTGGCCTGAGCTTCCAGTTAATGTTATCATGAAATGGCTGAAGGACCGTGATCCATCTCTTATCGTGGCTGATTTTGGTTGTGGTGAGACTTCTGTGCCCCTTTAAACTAATGCCTAACTTAAAACGATGCCTGGTTTATCTAGAAATCTCACCAACTGCTTCCTACAATTGCCATTATACTTTCTAACTATGTGGCCTGTTTCTATTTGTTCATTACAGGGGATGCACGCTTAGCGAAGAATGTAAAGAACAAAGTCCATTCTATTGATCTTGTGTCCAGTGATCCTTCTGTTATTGCTTGCGATATGTCAAATGTATGTGATTTTCATTTATTTTTCTCCATGAGCTAATTGGATGCCTTGCTTGAAGTTGAATTGCTTTGTATGATATAAATTATATTGGACGCTTTACTTGAAATCTACTCTAGCAGTCTAGCAGATTAGCAGTAGCTTTGTGAACCATTGCTAACTTGCTACCCATGTTAAACTATTAGGGCAAACGTGTTTTTATCTTTTTGAGATTGGGGATATCTGGTTAGACGGGGTAATCTCAGAATATATTTACCAAACCTGTAGTCACTACTCACTAGAAGCTTGTCTCACTTTTATGGTTGATGCCACATTCTTTCACGTAGTTTATTCACTTTATTGCGCAGATTGTTTTAAAATTACTGTACATAGAACTTATCAATGGAATTTTKCTCATCAGGTTTTAAATTTCTGGAATATTATGTAAATTGATTTTTTTTTGTTTTCAAGGCATAAATGTGCTTTTAATGAGTCAAGACATACTCAAATTGTGAAAGCTACTGTTTATGGTACCATACTTTTTTTGAATCATTATGTGTGCTTGTGTCTGCTTTTGCGGGTCTCTTAGTACATGTTAAGCATCAGCTATGTTAAAGAATCCAATATACTTGTTTCCATATAAACCATCTTGTGCTGTATGTACTAATTATCGACTGAGAGGAGGCACTTTATTCATTTGTGAATGAACAGGCTTGTGAACATCTCAATGCTCAATAATTGTTCTTGCAGACCCCCCTTGAATCATCATCAGTAGATGTTGCTGTATTTTGCCTTTCACTGATGGGGACTGATTTCCCTAGTTATCTTCAGGAAGCACATCGTGTTCTTAAGCCAAGGTAATGCCGTAACCTAACATGTTTCTTAAGAGTTAAATGCTTTGCTATTGTTTTCTGACTGTTCATATGCGTTCAGTGGCTGGCTCTTGATAGCTGAAGTGAAGAGTAGGTTTGATCCCAACACTGGAGGGGCAGATCCCATCAAATTTTCTAAAGCCATATGTGAACTAGGATTTACTACGGTTTCAAAGGTATTTGTGCCTATACTGTTTTGTGTTTGCTTAACTATATAACTTGCTAGTTCTGAAAGTTTTTTTTCATAGGATTTCTCAAACAAGATGTTCATCCTGTTATACTTCAAGAAAAAGGTGTGATCTATTATTCCTCGTTAGCTCGTTTATCATTTTGGAGTAAATGAACTGTCACTTTTCTGTTCGTCTCTTAATTCGGAAAGGATTTCTCCTCTCTCTATTTCATTTGACCAGGAAAAGCAACCGAGAGATGTGAATGAAGTTGAATGGCCTGAGCTTAAGCCTTGTCTTTACAAGCGTCGATGAGCATTTCAAGAAAGGTTGGTTTTGTTTTTATAGCGGACTCAGACTCACTGCCTTGCTGGTAATCTTGCGCATATCCTTCTAGGGTCCTAATGGTTAAAGTAAAGAGCAGACATCTGCGTCGTTGATGTGTGGTGTCATTGCTGATAACATATGAGAAAGAAGGTTTTTCCAGAGTCAGAGATGGGGTAATAGAACTAATCGATTTTAAACACTACTCAGCACCCACCATTTCTGTACCTTCATACATGACTTGCAAACTAAGGGTCTTGCCTAACACTAGATTGTACCAGATTATAGAAGGAAAAAAGATAGTATTGTATTTTAATATTWTATTTTAATTATTACTTGAATCCCATTTGAGATGAGAAATTTGCTTTGAAAGGTAGTAATTGTTATATCGATTGCTTAAATGTGACATAATATTATTGATTTTGTAGATTTGCGGGTTGGTTAGAAAGTGTTTAGAAGTTGTCTCAAGTGATTACTTCAAACACAATGATTTATTATTATTTTTTAATAGAAACTGGCGAATAATATTAGTGGCTTAGAAACACAATGAATTAGTTGTCAACTTAATTAAGATTATCCAAATCAATTAATTCGTATGTTCTACACTTCTTTGGTTTAATATAAGCAAGAAGATTTATACTATATTTGAAGTTGCTAATTAAAAAACGTCTGATAATTGAATAATCACAAGAAGTATTTCTTCCGAGTTTCGTAATGCATTAACTATAACAATTGTACATTTTTCTTTTCTATTTTATATCAAATCGTTACGATAGTAGTTGTGGAAGCGAAAAGGAAGAATGGGGAATTGGGCATGATCTCTACCTGAATTTAGGGAATGAAAATGGAATTTAGAGTTGACCTTGACCATWCCCCGCTGGTTGCGGTAATGAGGAATTAGTCAGTCGTATTTGATGGAGAAACTGAGAAAGTCGTCCACTAAATACAACTGACAACCTTATTAATTTGATTTATCAATTCATTGCACCAAACATTTATATTTATATGTACGATATTGCTAACAAACATCCTAAATGTTAGTGAAGTTATATATACATTTTTCTAGAATAATACTCTATTAAATTCGAAATGTATGTCAAATTCACATGTCAATCGATAAAATTAATATTCATATTCGTTTTAATATTTTCATTTTTAATTATCTTATATAACGATAGAAGATGCTCGTTAGATTTTGCCTTATACATATAATCAGAATCTCAGTCTCAGAGTTGGTGTCATTTTCTTAAATCGAAGAATAATAATATTTGTATGCATTGTTTTCTACAGGGACGCCCCATGAGACACGCTCTACTAGTTTGAAATGTGAGAGGGCCGACTTTATTGCTTGTTTATGCATAAAATATACTCTACACGAATTATCCAAAGCAACCATATCTCGTTGTTTATTTATACAAATACAAATACAAATACAAATACAAATACAAATACAATAGAATACAATCACCCACCCAACATAATCTTGGATTAGGCGAGGCGTGACAATAATTTGCACCACTAACTCCTCATAACTCAAGTTAGTATTTATCCACACTAACTCCTCATAAGTGCTCACAACGAGGGATACGTTAACTTTCAAGTCTCATTTCTCCAATCTTCTAAACTTATCTATTTACGCCTTCCTCACTCATTAGTCATTACTACGGAGTAATTAACATTATTGACATATCCACCATTTACAAGAGAATAAGATAAGAAGAAAAATGACAAAATATGAAAATCTATATAATCATACTAAACAAAGTATGTTTATATTATTTTTGTATGCGTGTTATTATTTAATGCGAGCTTTGACAACTTATAAGTAGTACTCCGTACTTTAAACATCTTTTACAGTAATTTTCCAAAAATTGTATTTTTTTTTAAAATCCAATAAGCAGGGATTGTTTTAGAAAAATTAGGAGGCAAAACAACACTTATTATAAAAAGGGTAGCCTTACTTAAAAGGCAAAATAACAAACAAAATCAAAGGACTCCGTAATGAACAAGTTGTTGAAAAAGAAATGAAGTAAACCGGAAAATCAGAACAAAAAAAAGAAAAAGAAAAAAAAAAGAGAGAGAAAGAGAAATTAGGTGGGGTGCCACCAGGCAGAGAAGGGAAGAAAGGCGGCCCTTTGGCGTTGAGTGGAACGTGGAAAAAAGGCTCTTATTATTACTCAGATTTCCATTTCAACTGTTTTGCAATTTCAAATTTCCAACTGCTCAATTTCTTCTCCTCTTCTTCTTCTTCTTCTGTTTGATTTCGATTTCAATTACTACATTATATTTGAGCAGCGCTCTCTTCTTTGTCCCCCCAGATCGAACAACATAACAGATTACTGCTACTCGTGAACTGTTTATTCGTTCGTTCATTCATTCATTCAGCCTTTTCAATTGTTGTAAAAATGGGTGGCAACGGCAGCGGCAGCGGCACAATCCCGAAAGACACGGTCACCTTCAACGTTGGCGGCAAAATCTTCCAAACAACCTCCACCACTCTGGCCATTGCTGGGCGCAATTCCTTCTTCGGCCCCCTCTTTCACGATGACTGGAATCTCCTACATCTCCCCAATCCCATCTTCATTGATCGCAACCCCGATTGCTTCGCTGTCCTCCTCGACCTTCTCCGCACCGGCGAGCTCTACGTCCCACCTCACCTCCCTGAGAAGCTTCTCTTTCGGGAGGCCCAATTCTACGGCCTCACCGATCACCTCCGTGCTGCCAAGTGGGGACCCTTTGATGGCAACTGCCTCCGCCTCACCACCTCTGTGTCCGGCCGGGCCCCCGGTGATGGCACTGCCATTCGGGCCGGCCCTGATGGTGGCTGCTGCGTCGCCCACGGCTGCATTGTCCATGTCTACGACTGGATGCTCCAGGAGCACCCTCCCCTGCATCTTGACTATCAGATTGTCAACGACGTGGGTTGGTTGGATCCCAATCATGTTGTCGTCAGCGCTTGCGAGAGGCTGGGCCGTGCGGATGGCGGTATGGGTCTCTTCAACGCTTCCAACGGAGAGCTGCGCCATAAGTTCCAAGTCCGCCATGATAACCAGGTCAAGAGCTTTACTGCTGGGGCCTTGGCATTCTCTGACTCCACTGCCTCCAAGATGATCTACTCTAGCTGCAAGGGCAGGAGCAACGAATATGGCGTTGGGGTCTGGGACCAGGAAACCGGCCAACAGACCGACTTCTTCTACGAGCCCCTAGGATGGTCTCTCGGGGATGCAGACAGACTCCAGTGGCTCCCTGCGTCAAATTGCCTCCTTGTTGCAACCCTTTTCCCCAGGAAAGACAACTGTTATATTAGCCTCTTGGACTTCAGGGCCAAGTCTATGGTCTGGTCTTGGTCTGACATTGGCGCCTCAGCATCAGGCCCCAACCCCATTCTAGTCGACGACAAGCGCGTCAGAGATGCCATTGCTATGGAGGATGCCAATTCCATTTGTGTAGTCAACGAGTTCGAGGATTTGGGCTTTATCGACCTCAGAAGCTCTGCTTCCAGTGTTAGATGGAGCTCTAGGAGTCGCTTGGTTAATGCTATGAAAGCTAACAAGAGGATGCAACTTGCAGAGGATGAGCCTTGCTATCCTAAGCTCGCTTTTCACAACTCCCAACTATTCTCTTCCATGAATGACTCCATTTCCGTCTTCTCCGGCCCTGATTGGGTTTTGACCTCTAGGCTAAGGCGCGGATATGGAGGTCCCATCTGCGACTTCTCCATCGCTGGAGATCGCCTGTTTGCCCTTCACAGTGAAGAAAATGTCTTTGATGTCTGGGAGGCTCCTCCGTCCCCTCCCATCTTTTAGGATTCCTCAATTGCTACACACTCCTACAGCCAAATCATTAAACATACAGTACAGGTTTATGTGTGTGTATATATGTATTGATTTTTCTTATAGTGCCCCCGCTTCCTCCCCTAACATCTGTAATTTGATCGAGCAGCTCGTTGCTGTGTCTATGCAGCCGCTGCTTGTAGTTCTAAGGTAAATCTAGAAGAAATGACACAACATACAAGCCCTATATCTTCCAAATTATAGCACACTTTTTGAAGAGACTTTTAGCAGCATTTCGTGCTACAATTATGATACTATGCATTATTTATTCATTACTGAACGCATTCAACGGCAAGTTTCTGAATTATGAATCCTTTCTAGTTCTTTTTTATGTAATCATTCAGATATTTCTTATGCAGTGTGTTCAATAGTAACTGTCATGCTCCGAATTTAGCCCAGCAGAGGCAGGGCATTGCACTGTAACRTGATGTGTCGACTACCCGGAAAGAAAAGAAAGGCTAAAGCTACCACAGAAGCAAAGGYTGCAGGGGGCTTACTAGGGGGAAGCTRGCGTCAAATCTGCAGTGTTACAAGTTATCACTGTCTTTTAAAAAAAGCAAACATGGATGAAACCTCTGACTAATCCGATTAGAGAACTTCGATTACAATCTCTAATTATGTTTAATTTTGCTTCTAAACAAAGTGAACATATTTAAGTTGTCCCACCAGCTGTCATTAAATTTGTTGTTAGAACTAGTACAATCATTGTGGGATTACGAAGTTAGTTAAAAAAAAAAAAAATGTTAACATTCATATGTTGAGTGTAAAAGGGACCTGGTGGTTAGAATGGTAATGGTCAATGGGTGGACCCTCGAACCCCGACAGTTAGACGGTCAAGTCATTCCTTGTATTTGTGCATTAATGCTACATTACAGGAGCACTTCACAAGGTGAAGCCTATTATGCCCAGTTACAGAGTTACAGCCTTCAAGGGCGTCAAAGGGGCATGTTTTAGGAATTTTCTATCCAAGTACGGAATTTGAGTTCTTTCCAAACCAATTATGGTTATGGCGTATTTTGACATGTTTTCATAAGCAAACTGAATACCATTGCATGACGCTAAGAAGACTTTTACACCTAAAGCAGGCTATGTAAGGGGAAACCGGAAAGGATTAGAGTCATTAGACAATAATAGTAAATTAGTAACATCACAAAAAGAGCAATTATTTTGGTCACAAATCATGCCAGGGGGAATCAAATTTACCCTTAAAAAAAAGGAAAAAATTTACCCTGCTCACAACTAATCCAGTAGATGAATGCAAACTTGCAAATGGATGATTGACACTAATGTTGCTGCTCAAAGCTCTACGTGGTTCGGCGATACCCCTATTACTTGGGACTTGAAGTCGCAATCAAGAAAAAAGGACTCATAAAATAAAAAAAGAAAAAAATAATAAAATCAAAAGAACAGAGTATGATTTTACTTCATTAAGAATTTCAGAAGGCAGTACATAAAAATTTGATAGAAATATATAGCTACAACGCACTCCAGCAACATTATGATGGAGGCAAACCAATGTACAACAGAGAAATCGGACCTGTGGAGTAAACACTGTAATTCCTAGATGTAATGTGGTGTAAAGACAGAAGTTATAATCAAATTTGGTGTCAAAAAATTACTGCTCCCTCTCTTAGTGGATCGACACTTCAACATATGCTCCCCATCCCCAAACAATTATATTAACAAAAACTCACAACAAAATGCCATTTTGTATCACAACAAACCTGCCTCAACAAGGTTTCTCCTTCTAAGAGTCTCATCCAGCAGTTTGAATGTCTTTTTAACAAGCTTCTGGTCAAGAGCAGTCGTTCTATAAATCTTAAAAACTCTATCAACACGATCAGGGGCAGTGCATTGGTAGTAGAGCTCCTCAAATTTCTTCTTCACAAACCTGATAATATACATATAGTAATCAAAAGAAAGCTCATCCTAATGTAACTTCATCCCAAATGATCCAGCAATTTAAATGTAAACATGGATTTACTTGCTTTATATTATGGATTTAAGGTTTCGACCAATGATTTTCAGGGATAGAGGAATAAGACATTTACAATTCTCATTGATTGCAGAAGAATGGATGAATACATGGGAATATGGGATGATCACTTTTGGTTCATGTAGCCAACCCCAATTACGAGACTAAGACTTTGATTGATTTAAGGAGACAACACATATATTCTGCAACAGGGCCACTTAATTGGTGAAATTCATAACATACAAATATGGAGGGGCACAAGACAGAAGCAACCTCATATAACTCCCATTGACCATAAACCAGAATAGAATATAGAGAAATTCCTGTTGGTGAACTCATAGTTTTGGATTTCCATTGGTAACTTTGTTTTTTTTAAAAAAAATTAAAAATTAAAAATTTTGGTTTCCTTGATTCTCTACACGTGACTTTGCTTGTCTAATTCCGTTAAGCAACCGTTTAACCTTAGCTAATAATCAGAATTTTTTTGGGGAATTTCCATGGTTGATCTTGTACTTGCATTTTCCCATGGGTAACCCTGTATTTTTATAATTGTTTACTAACATTTAATGGTCAACTGACGGAATTAGGCAAATAAAGTCGCATTTAGGAAATTGACAAAACCTTGGTGTTATTTTTGGGAATTCAAAGAACACAGAGACCAATGGGAAGTTATGTTACTCGGAATCTTCATTTTACCTCAAGTACCCGTGTTAAGACCCTTGACACTCGGACATGGGTACGACACTTTTTATTCTGGGCTAAACTCTTGATTTTTCTTCATAGAATAGCCGGGTTGGACACTTGGACATGTACCCGTGTTGGACATGGGTATTCGAGTCCAAGTAACATAAATGGGAAGTCCCAAAACTACAAGGTCACCAATGGGAATCTCTCTAGAATATAACATATAGCTACGATATACACGGTGGCCATGATTTGCTTACTCATAGGCATGTTCAATTTCTTGTTTTCCAGACGAAACAGGCTGGTAATCCTTAAACCATTCACATGTATTCAGTGGAACCTGCAATTTAAGCAGAACAAATGAACAATCAATAACAATTACTGGATTATGTTCAACAAGTTGTAAGAGCCACAGTGCTTAATGATCCTTACTTTATCAACCTTTGTCTCAAAAATATCAAACTTGTTCAGGAACAGCATGATGGATGTTTTCTGCATCAAAGGACAGGAATTCAAACAGTTACACTTAAAGAAAACACCATTACAGACACTAGGATATATCAGAATATTAGAGGAAAACCTCAAAGCAGTGTTGCTTCAGGACCCACTCAAAGAGCTCTTTAGTTTCAATCATCCGATTCTTGTTTTCATCCTCATAGAGCATTTGATCATAACTGAACACAGTGTAAGCACTCATAAATTTTTTTWAAAAAAACACCCAGATCTTAGTAAAACTATGGTACATACACACACGTTGGAGTCGTGATATATACAAAATGCATCAAGAATTTAACAGGAAGTACGAAATTTGCAGTTTACACCCCAAGGGTCCATATAGTCAACAATGAATATATCTCTATTATACAAGGAAAGGGGGAGGTGGTGGCGGCGGTGACGGTGTCCACGTAAATTATAACTTTACTCCCTTCCGTTCACAAAATAACACCAAAATCAATATAATTCTAAACTGAGCAACGCACCAAATCTACAGTATATACAAAATATTTAACAAAAATAATCCACCAAAATCAATCAGGTGCTGCAATCAAGGGATAAAAATTTTCAAATGAATAAATTATTAACGCAATAAGAAACATGCTCAATATAATACATACATTTGATTATCAATGTATTACAAATTACACAATAGCATAGGCAGAATATTTTATACTAAATACATTTGATACATAGAATCACACCAAAAATCAAAAATTAAATACGGAGTAACAAATGTCGGATTGTCACCATCATACATTAACGACGTCTTTCAGGTAACTTCAACAAGGTATAGTTTAATGCATAATTTATCTGGAGGGCTGTATGATTAGATAGAAACAAAGCCGCACGCATCGCGTGCATAAAAGACTAGTGTAATGAAATACACTACGACAGCCAACTCCTGCTTACCCTTCACCAATCCCTCACTCCTCTATCCCCTAATCCTCCGCCACTGTCTTTTTTCCAACCCATAATTCCAGTGTTCCATGATATCCCACCCTCCTCCACTACTTATATCTCTCCATCCCACTTTTCTTTGCCACACCAGTGGTCTTTCTCCACAGAACCACTTTTTGTCTTCCTCTCTCCTAGCCCATGCTCACAGATTCACTGGGTGATCAGAATTTTATACTAAGTTCAAAATTTCATATGCCCAAAATGAAAGCAAAAGTTTTTAAAGACTTGTGAAGGAATAATTTGAAGTTAGCAACATACATTAAGCCTACAGTCCCAAATGAAAGAACCTATCATGGCATAGACAAGAATTTGTTTATTTTTCTATTGTCTATTTGCACTTTTCTATTAAAAATGACTTTGATAGAAATTACTATGGGGGTGTTTGGTTAGTTTTTTTTTAATGGCAAGTAATAGTATCACATTCATTCCAATGTTTGGGTAGAATGTCATACCTAAGGGTTTCTATCTCCATTCCATACCTATTACCTATGGAATCTCATACTCTCCTATGGTCCTACACTCCTGCCTATGGTTTCCATACACGGGGTACATTAGAGGTTAAAAGGGGTACTTATTTTCATTAAAGACATTTTGTTAAATACTGACAAATTTGATGTGAAAACCACATGTACCCCTTTTATTGTAATATGTACCCCTTTAGACCTTAATATACCCCTTTTCCGGTTTTCACCAAATTTGTGATTTTCAGCATAATATGTCATGTATATATGATCAATCATTAATCAAGGGCCGTCAAATTCTATAGTTGAAAGAAAATTTGATTAATTTGCAGGATAATATAATGCCTCAAGATCAAGAGGATGCGAAGTAACATGTCTCTCACAGGTGACATTAACAATTTCAACATTATAAAATCAAAAGAAATATAAATCAGAAATTTACATGAAATCAAAAAAAAAAAATATCTTACTCGCTTATAGCAGCGCAAAATATTACAGCTGTAACCCCTTCAAAGAGATGGATCCACTTCCTTCGCTCATTTCTTTGGCCTCCAACATCAAAAAGTCTATAAACTTCACCACTTTTCTTATTCTCTCCAACTGGACTGAAAGTTTGAAAAAAATTGTACAATTAATCAAATGGAGATCATATAAAAGATTTCATAGGCAGTATGATTTCAAACTTACTACCATTGCACAAACTTGGCACTTTGAAACAACACAAAACTATTTTCATTTTTAAACCTGGCAGCATAATATTGCCTGATTCTACTCCAACTATGTGAGTATCATCAGAGGTATGATTTTTTTTGGGTTTTTGTAAAAGTTAATTCTGTTAGGTGTAGCCGTGTAGAAAAGGAAAATATTGTGCTCATGTGAGTTGAAAGAAGCAACTGCCTTGTTTTTTTAATCATGGTGCTGATTTTGTGTCCATGGTTGCAGATATCTCGATAATCAAGCCATCATAGATAGTATACCCTAGTAAATACGAATATCATTTGAAAATAAGTGTTACCTGAATTGGATCTCAACAACACCTGTTGTGCGGACTCTAGCATAAAGAACATCTTCCTGCATATACAATGCCATGGATATAGGTGTAAAGGCAATCATAATTAAAACAGAGAACAAGATACAGGAATCACAATTCACAATAAAGTCTCAATAAAAAGGTCAAGACCCAATTCTTAACGGAGTCAATCCGTCACATATCATCAACTTTCAGAGACAAAAAAGCAGATAATAAGCGGACAGAACTCAACAATAGACTTCCAGTCACCAGAAAAGAATACAAAAGGCAAGTTACCTTGATTCAGTTTAGATTTCTACCATGGAATCACTGAAACTTCAAATGTTCAAGTAGGAAAGCAAGGGAGATAGCAATTGAAAAGCCTGATGAAAGGATAGCTAATGTGGAAGGTCATTTCCCTCCAAGTGAAGGAATATTGATGGTAAGAGGAAAAGGAAGCTACCCGACAACAATATCCATTTTCATATTACTTGGTAACATTAGGTTAATAGCACTACAAGCAGAAATAATGATTTCCCTGTCAGCTAACCTAAATAGCTACTCCCTCCGTAACATATTAACTACAGTGATTGGACATTTCCTCCCTCTACTTTATATCAAATCGTTGCAGCTAATACATACATTACGGAGGGAGTATATTCTGTAGRAACTCATTGCTTTAGAGTCCATTGTATCATATAGGACCTTCTGCATTATAGTGTAATTCACGTCTTGAAGATCTTTACTACCCGAGCAAATCACACATTTAATTGATTACCAAAGAAACAACTGAAAGTGAGTGCTTTCCACTGAAGAGGGATGAAAAAGGAGTAAAATGTAAAAGCCTCACGAACCTTGGTAGGGATATAAGATGCGTCAGAGAGTCTGTTAAGGTGTTCCATAAAATAATTGGCACAGTCTGGAAGTTGGAGTTCACTGCTACGAGCATAAGTTTCCTATAAAACAAACAACAGTGACAACCATACATGATTTAATAAGGCAAAAACAAACGAGTGCCACTGGAAAAAGCAGCAATGCAAGAATCACCTGGATAGCAGGATCTTTCCATAKCTTGTCGATTTCCTCGGAAAGTTGTTTGGTGAATTGTGGATAGTCCAGCCTGCCACCGATTTCGGATAGCTTGTCTCCGATATCCTGGAAGAAAAGCAACAAATTAGTAAGCTCAGTTAATTAAAAACACAAAAGATGATGATTATCTTGAGGTGGAACCTTATTATGAGCGGACAAAGAGAACTTGGAAGAATCATGATTAGCTTCGATTTGAGCCAACTCCTTGGAACCGTCAATCAACAGCTGTCAAAGACAATGCTAACRTAGATGATTAGCTATTTAGCTGCTGCTAGGAATTCAAAATGGAAGCAATGATAATAATAATAAGTAATACAATTACAACCGACACACCCTTGATGATATGGTATCAAGTATGGCATACTTTTATGGTCTGAAAAACGTTGGCATGAATAACGGGGATGTAGGAGAGCAAGTCGGCGTCGTCGAAACCGAGATGAAAGAGGAGCTTAATCTGCTTGAAAATGGTGGACTTGCCGGACTCCCCGGCGCCGAGTAATAGGAGCTTGTGGATGTGCTTCTCGGCGGTGGTCTCGCGCTCGATCCTGCGCTCAATCTCTGCTGCCTGCAACCAAACCAAACCAAACCAAACCAACACGGATCAAATTATTACAGCATTTGTGAGTTTAACTCAAAGTGATCGAATACCTGTGCATCGTCGGCATCGGGTTTGCTGGAGTGTTGATGCTTGCTGCAAAGAAGTCCCATGCTCGCCAATTAGGGTTCTTCTTCTTTCTTTCTTTCTTTCTTTCTTTCTTTCTTTCTTTCTTTCTTTCTGTAATGGGATTCTGCTTGATTCAGGATCTTCCTATTATTAGTTTATTACAGGCAGCAAGTAATCAGTATTCAGAATTCACTATTCAGTAATGTATGTATCACTGTTTCAGATTGATTTYGGATTTTGGATTTTGAATAATGAGCGAGTAAACCACTAATACTTGCTCATGTTACTTATAGTAGTGTTGTAAGTCTCACCACCGTCTCTCACTCTCAGTTGTAAGACACGCCAACCTATAACAACCCATTCACATTCGGATTATTTACCAACTCTATTCTCTTTAGTCACCCTTTCTCACTTCTTTTTCTCCTCTTTATTGTTTTTCACCTAAAATGTCATTTTCTCTTTCATAAACTACATCATGTCATGATGTATTTCCTCCATAATACAACTTAATTTTGTTATGGGAAACATAATGAAGATTTGGGAAAATTGAATAGACAATTTTCCTTATGGTAAAAGATATATTTTAATATGTTTTGTTACTATTTTTTATAATTTCTTCTAGTTATGTTAAAAACGGTCTTCTTCTTACTTCTTGTTTACATTACTTACAAAAAGATTTTCGTTGAAAGTGACAATCTTACAGTTATTAATATTATTCGTGATATTTTTGCTAGTCTTGGCCAATTCAATTACTGATGGACGAYGTCACTCTCTTACTACGCTCTTTCGACCATTTTCGACTATTAACTGGTGCGCTGATTATTTGGCCTTCTTTAGGTCATTATATGCCCATGCTCATCGTCGTCATCGGGATATTGATCCGTTCATTAGTTTCATGGATGCTAAAATTTCTTTCATCATAAACTTCGATAGACTAGGTTACAGTTTTAAAATAAGATTGTCCTACTCATTTTAAAACCGTTTACCTTACTATTCTTTTAAAAAAAATATTCTTTTTTATTTGGCGCAAAAAAAAAAGTAATGATTGAAAAAACTATTTGAAAGAGGAAGGGAATGTTAAGAACCAAAAAACGTCGCCTGAGAGATTCGAACTCTCGCGGGGAAACCCCATGTACTTAGCAGGCACACGCCTTAACCACTCGGCCAAAGCGACTAGATGATAACAATAATATGGAAAATTATATATTTATAAAAAAAACAGGATGAAAAAGTAAGAGGACAGACGGCAGATAGGAAAGCAAAGCGAGAAGCAAAACAGAAAAAAGAAAGCGGAGGAAACAGCGTGCTGGTGCAGTGGAGGAGAGAGAGAGAGGAGAAGAAAGGTGGCGAAAATGGCGGCGGCAGTTGGTGGTGGTGGTGGTGGTTTGTCGGGAGATGATCGGCAGTTATTGGCAAACGTGAACACTGTCGCTTCAAGTCTGTCGTTGATGGGATCTGCCTTCATTGTGCTTTGTTACCTTCTTTTTAAGGACCTTCGCAAGTTCTCCTTCAAACTCGTCTTCTACCTCGCTCTCTCAGTATGTCTTTCTCTCTCTCTCTCTCTCTCTCTCTCTCTTTCCTGTTTTAATTTGATTTTTCATTCTTAATTGCCACTGCTTTAGGTTTTACTTCCAATGCTAACTCATACTGTATTATCATGCGGTGCTCGTGCAAAATTCGATGACATTGTGGTTGTTTTGTGATTGCAGGACATGCTTTGCAGCTTTTTCAATATTATCGGGTTTGTTCGTCGGTTCCGTGTTATTAATTTAGCTGATTGGTGTGTGATGGGATTTGATTTTGGTTCATAAATTGATTTCATGGAAATGCCTTTGTTTACTTGTAGAGATCCATCTACGGGATTTTTCTGTTATGCCCAGGGCTATAGCACTCATTTCTTCTGCGTTGCCTCCTTTCTCTGGACCACCACTATCGCCTTTACCCTTCATCGCACCGTTGTCCAACACAAGGCTGATGTTGAGGATTTAGAGCCTGTTTTCCACACTTATGTCTGGGGTATCTATCTCTAAATACACCTATCTATACGCCTGTGCTCCATTTTATTAGTTGCCTCACTCCAATGCTTATTTGTCCCTTCAGGAACTTCACTCGTAATGACCATCATGCGCTCCATCGGTAATCATCACAGTCATATTCGTGCGTGGTGTTGGTCCCAAACTGGCCGTGCAGGAAAGGCAAGTCCACCTACTAAAATTGTTGGCTTATTGTCTTTATGAATGATGGGCTAAATAGTGAGATTTGAACTCCCTTTAGCAGTCATTCATATGAAGGGCATTCAGGACAAAAAATTATAGTAGTTGTCACTTGGTATTAATTTATCTGACTACGTTTTTTGCAGGTTGTTCATTTCGTAACATTTTATGCTCCTCTTTGGGGTGCAATTCTATACAACGGATTCACTTATCTTCAAGTGATTCGCATGCTGAAGAATGCAACTCGTGTATGCACTTTCTCCTGCTTAAATAGCTATGTACTTGTATTATCATATAGGGTTCAATTTCCGCACCCATACTCCTTTTTCCAACTTTCAGATGGCAGCTGGCATGTCAGAGCGGACACACCAAGCTGATGCTCGGCCAGACATGAGGGTAAGCAGTGATTTATCTACCTTCCTTGAACCTAGTATGATGAATACTTGCCCCCTGATTCAAAAGGCTTGTTCTCTGGAGCTCCCCATTGCTCATGTGCTGCCATCTACTTCCAATTTATATTTGCATATTTCTTAGCTTCTATTTTATCTTTTCATTCACTTTTCCTTACAATCTTACACATCTTAGGCTATGCCTTTTGGGGTAATAATTAAGGGGGTAATAAAATTCAAATGAAGAAGGAAAAAAGTGGGTTAAGATGGTGATAAAGGAATAATGACATTTTTTGTGATTAAAAAGGAGAGAAATGAAGTAATTATTGCCCAAATGAGGGTAATATACTACCGATTGCGGTGGTGGGTAACTATTACCCTCATATATGAGGGTAATAGACTAATAGTGGTAAATAGTCCCCCTTTATCTTCCATTTTCCTCCCACCACCACCACCCCCACCCCCACCCCATCCTCTCCACCACCACACCATCACTTTTATTAACACCTCTAAATACCTTTGCTTTCCAAAATTTGACTTTTATTACCCCATCCCACCCAAGCATGGCCTTAATATTTATTTTTCCACCCTTTTCTAAAGTCATTCTTGTCTTGTTCCATCAAGTTCGTGGTTTCTTTTTTCGCATCATGAAATGATACTATTGATAAGGATTTTCTACTCGCTTATGCAACTTCAAATAGACATGCGAGTCTGTATTCCAAGATTCCCTATGTAATAGGATAGATAGAGAGGAAAATGTTTCTAACATAACTAGAAGAAATTCAAGGTAAATGAGAAACTTAGATTGTAAGTTGATGCTATAAATAATACAAATTTTGATCTTAAAAGAAAATAAAGGCAATTCATAATTCTCTGTACTCTTTCTCTCGCCCCCCCTTTATTTATACTGAGGCCTGATTAAAATATACCTGATTCATACTCTCCAATATCCACAATGTTTGTGTGCCTTCACTGCTGATGACATAAGCTGATTTTTTAGCTGCCCTAATCGACATTCCCAAAATTCCCTTTTTTGTTTTTTCTAGTCTTAGTGTGTTGAATAGGAGTTGTGGGATAAGGCATTACATCCTGTTATGGAAACCAGGTTCATATTATAGGAAGAGTTTGGTGACATAAACATAGTTACCAAGGACCATTAAACATTGCCTGATTTTATATTACTGTTGAAACGTGGATTATTATGTTAAAACTGGCTGGATTTTCTGTTTTCTTTAAATTATTATAACATTGGAACTTGGATTATTTGCTATACTCCTACCCTCCCCCCAAAAAATATTGGACCATTGAACCACCACTTTACTCTTGCAAAAACTCTATTTGGGCCCACTTATTTTTTTCTCCTTGACTATACTCTTACAGACCATAACTTTTTCTCTTGGGACAGAAAGAGTAATATTGTGCACTCCCATTAGCCTTGGCAGCCCGTCTACCTGGTTGAGCTCCACTATGATTCTCCCTCCTTTTCTTTGTTTGTGCGTATCAATGCCTTTAAAGAGATTGAGGTCCTCTCTTAGGTTCAATCCCTCCACAAGCCCCTCGCTTCACTATCTATGATGAACTCAATCCCCTTGAATGAGGTTTACACCCTTACTTTATGGTGATCGAACCCAATTGCTTTAATGAATTGTGTCATAGGTGGAAAGCTCTTGCAGATTTGACCCCAGGCCAACAAAACACCCCTTTATATTCACCCCTTTTGTGCTTTTAGCTCTATCGAGTATCGTCAAGGACCCCCAAAATTTCTGTTATCGTCTACCTCTAAACCAAGCATCTCACCATATCTACTGAGTTGTGGGTGGCCCCAGAGTCCACCATCTCAACTTCACCACTGCATCATGGTCTTTGACAGATTAGCTTTGTTGCCTTAGGGTTTGTTAGTCCCAACACCAAATCCAGGGAGATTTCAGGTTGGACCTCTGATAGTCTGATGAGTCTTCTAAGCGCTCCTCTTTTTCTCCACCTCACTATCTTTTTCTTGAGCTAGGAGCACACTCAATTCCCTCTTTTTGGGGCAGTGACCAACTGTCTTTTACTCCTTTTTTTCCATCACATTTTAAACATAATTATTATATTTTGTTATCCCTTTTCAGTGAGTCTCCTGAATTCTCCAGGCCTTTTTGTGAGTATCGGACTATGGGTTGGTGGCATGCAGCTGGTTTTTCAGCTAAGCAGTGTTAGTTGAGAGTGGTTGGACTTAAGGTTTTGAAGAGATGGATGAGGTTTAATATTTGGGCTTCTGTTTCTCCTCAATGGCCTTGCTAGGTTCTTTGCTTCCACTTTTACTGTTAAGTCCATTGGTTGGTCAAGATACATGTGGTGATGCAACTGATATTTGACCCTGATGTCTTCTTTAATCTCATTTAGAAAGACGTCCTAGGCTATTTTTTTTGGAATGTTCTCCAAGGTGCTGCAAGTTTCAATGAAATTTCCTGGTATTCTGCCATTGTTCCTGTTTGTGTGAGTTCGAGCCACTGCTTATGTAAAGACTTTGAATGACCTGGGTCCACATTGTGCAAAAGATCAACCTAGGCCTGTTATCCGTTTCACTTATGCTAGAAGGAAGCCCAATACTAATGCCCAATTGGCTGCTTAATCATGTCAGCGAGAATCAGTTAGGCAGTGGGATCATAAAAGTAAATCAACACATGTTTGTTATTGCTTTCTGTTATTTCACGGATTCTGTTAGAATCGAGTTTGTTAGCTTATTAGTGACTATAAGTAGAGAAGCATGTAAGAAGATGGAATTTATTGAATGTTATTGTGAGTTTTATCTCATTTCGGAGAGATCGTTTCCGCTCGAAAGAAAGGCACAGTGCTTGTATTCTCTTCTCTGCTTGAGCTATTTTTTAGAAATACTACTGAGTTCCTTATCTTTTGGTGCGTAAGTCCTCTGTTTGCACTTAAATCCTAGCAAATTGGTGCAAATTTATGCCTTGAGCTTCTGTCATTTTTTTTAATGTGTTGCCTCCTATTTTCTCACCGGTACCAGCTCAAGGTTTCGCCATTCTTTCCTACCTTCCTTCACCTTCTCTTCCGCATTCAACTTTTAAAAAAGGATGTGCTTTTCTGTCCGTAGGCTCCACTCATCCACACATCTGAGTCAGACCCATCAAAGATAGATATCTCRAGTTTCCTAAACCTCCAGTTCTTAACCACCACCACTGCCAAGCCCTGGTGTCTCCAGTATTAAGAATAAAGCGAAAAACAGTTGAACTCTGACTGAAACTAGAAGAATTCCTTGCATTGTTATGAAACTTGTCTTGAACCTCCACTAAAGTGGCGATTTTGCCATCAAATGTGGTGAGTTTCCTATCCATCTTGTAAATGGCTTTTAGTGTCTCCTCCGTGGATTTTATGATGGCAATTTGTTCAAGCATCTGTGGTGTTAAAGCCCTGTTGCATGGCCATTATCTCCTGTTAACGGCCTTGATTGACATTGTCAAAACTGCCCTGTTTCTGCTTGGACAATTTTGTCGAATAGGAATTATGAAATGAGGCATTTCATCCTGTTATGGAAACCAAGTTCATCTTATAGGAAGAATCTAAATGTTGATGTGAACATAGTTTCCAATGGCTATTACCAATTTTATATCATCGTTGGAACTTAGACTCATGGATTATTATAATATTGTCAATCCTGCTGAATTATCGGTTTTCATAGTTTGCAAGCCTTAAATCGATGGGGTTATTATCCTTATCCTCTTTTTCTTATTGGCTGGATTTTCTGTTTTCTTTGTTTGCAGGCCTTAAATCGATGGGGTTATTATCCTCTTATTCTTATTGGCTCGTGGGCGTTTGGCACAATCAATCGGATTCATGATCTGATTGAACCAGGCCATAAAATCTTTTGGCTCTCTTTCCTCGATGTTGGGACTGCTGCACTAATGGTAAAGTTCCCATTCATAATATTACGGAATGAATTGGAAGAAGGTTTGCATAGTGGATTAAACTGTTACTGACTTACTGCTATCTCTTGATCATGTCTTGCATTCTTTCATTGTCTTGTTTTACGATTTTTCCAACTTCAGATTTAGACACTAGGTAGTAGTAATGTTGTATGCGTGAAATACATTCTGATTAGAGGCATTGAAGAATTAGTCTTCAGAAGTCTATTACTCGTTGATAAATAGATGGATGTTTCCTTAGACTTGACATCCAATATGGGTACGGGGTTTAACATCCAATGAAGAACAAATGGGTTCCTTAATTACCACTATTGCGCATTGCGATTACTTATCAGTTGATAACATGTCATGAATGCTAGAGACAAGAAAGAAGCAATGTGTCACAGTCCTAGCGTTTTGTCGCTGGAGCGCGCGTTCGGCCTTAAGAGGCGAGAGCGCAAGCATTTTTTCAGAAATGGGGCCTTTACGTGCACACAATAGCGCATAGGGGAATCGTTTTTGAAGCAGATGTTCGGGCGCTTGTGCCGGCGGACTACGTCAAAGCGTGCACAAGCGGGACAGAACCCGGGAATCTGTTTGTGAGTTTGGGATTGGAATGCTAATATCTAATGCAAGCACAAAGACATGAGGGCATTAAAGCATTAGCATGGGTAGGAGGAATCTTTGTGTGAATATACTCAACTCATATATCACTTTCCCCCTAATGAGGTTAAATTAAATGAATACATTTGCCACTAGGAAATACCTATAGAGGACTTAGATCGTACTGCAGCTAACTAGGATGCTCAGACTCGGGTACGGGTGTCGGACACTGGTATGTGTCTGAGTGTCAGAGCTTTCAAGTTTTGATTTTAAGGATTCGTGGACTCGTTTCGAAAGTGTCGAAATTATGAATATAGACTTGGGGACACGGGAAGTTAATGTGGTATTGAAAATTATATATTTAATAAATAAATATAAATTTGGTTGAAAGAGGGTTACTGTTAAATTATATACGATTATTTATTAAAAAAAGAAAAAACTTTTCCGAAGTAAAGTGAAATTGCATACGAAGTAGGAATTTGGAGTGTTAGTTTAATGTTGTACTTTATTATAGTCAAAAGTAGAGAGTAAAAAGGGAAAAGAAGTAGCTACTTTTAATTTAAACCAAACACCTGTAAAGCAACCTTATCTTCTCATTCTCCCTTCTATCTTTTTTGTTTTTTTCCTCTCATCTTTTCAACTCTATCTCTTCAACTTTTTTGTGAAATAACAAGAGAAACAAGTCGAGTTCATGGAAACCAATCACCGGAAATGTGAAAACTCAGTTTACAAAAGATCAGCCCCGCGTCCACTTTTCCCTCCTCGCGTCCCGTCCAGGTTCTGTTCCGACACCGGTACGCCGGGGGTGGTGGCCGAGTCCGAGCTTCCCAAGCAGCTAAAGACTTTATTCTAAGGCGCTTATGGCCGTTATGGGGGCGACGCGTAGGATGTGCCCACAAGACAAGACTCTGGACTTAGCAAAATACATGAAAAGGGTTGGGACCTAACATCTTCCCCCACTTAAGTTGTTGACGTCCTCGTCGACTTACATAAAAGAAAGAAGRAAATAAAACTTAAATCTACGAAGCTTACAGATGGCTGGTGTGAAAGACATGTGAAGGATGGGTTGTATCTTCATCTAGGTAGGTGGTGCTAGGGTTGAGCACAATCGGATACCCTGTCTATTTTTGCATAATCGAAATCGAAATCGACCAGGTAATGATATTTGGAATCGGTTCCAATTTTCTAGGGATCGGAATCGAAACTGTCGGGAACCGGTTTCGGAACCGGATACACAGTTATTAAAACTGGTTATTTTTTAGTTAAAAAGCATTAARCTAATATACCACTACTTGGAATTACATTATACTAATATGCTCATGTTGAACTAATATCTTGGCTTACAATAAACCAAGATTTAGTAGTTTAACACCAAGATTACAAGTGGTTATATATTATACACAACTACTAATTTGAAAAATTGATGTGCCATATATCGGCTACCACCAACACATCAGCTGATCATTGACATATGCAGGCCAAGCATACAAGCAACGAAGTCAGGAATTGGTACCACAGGGTCCTAGAATTCTCTACATGAACCGAAATCGAACATAATTGGTTCCTCATTTTTGGAACCGGAATCGATACCGACGCAATCAGTTCCGGGTCCGGAACTGTCAGTTCCAAACCAATTTCATGTACCAAGCCGTATTTTTGCTCATCCTAAGGTGGTTCCACTTTGTAGGCATTCTAACCAATCTTCTTCACAATCATGATGGGGCCTTCATATTTGCGGATGAGGCCTTGTCTCAACCACAAGAATATCTCAACTGTGAAGATATATCTTCACCGTCACTTGATCACCAATTTGGAATTCTACGTCCGCCCAATTCTTCATATGTCTAGCAACATTTTCCAAGTATGCTCGAGCAATCTCTCCATTGTCTTGCCACTCCTTAGTGAACGCATTTGCCTTTCGGCATTGCCCTTCTTGTGTGGTGATCGTATGGGGAAGTAGAGTTTGCTAGCGCGTCACTAATTCAATTGGACTTTTGTTGGACACTGAGCTTCTAAGAAGAGTTAAAGCATAATTGAGCCACGTCGAGTAGCCTGACCCACCTTCTGGTTGGCGCTGGCGAAATGTCGTAGATATTCCTCCAATAACCCATTGAATCTTTCAGTTTGGTCGGGTCCAGTGTCACGTAATTCGCTGGGGGAGGGCTCGAATTTCGAATTGGTTCGCCCGTTCCATTTCGCGGGTCGATCGCGAACTAAATCGGAGCAAAAAGCGAACTGGTTCGAGAATAGCAACAACCCAAACCCTAGAGATGCAATTGCTTTTGAAAACGACGAAATTAGTAACAAATATATTGGGGCTTTGATTCGCCTTGGTGGAGCGACTCGAACGGCGTGATTTTGAGACGCTGGTGAATTTTCTGGCCAAGGTTGCTGCGGTGGCTATGGTTGCTGCAGGGTTGTTGGTTCTCTGTCTTCCCTTTTTTTCTTTCTTGCGATATTGGGGTTTGGGGAATTGGGAAGTTAATTAAAAAAATAAAACAGAAAGCACRWGAARAMTAMTAGAYTAGAGTAAGGAAAAGTAGCAATAAAGTAGGGAATAAAAGTGGGGACTTTTGACTTTCTCTCTATTTTCCTTTTTTGTTTTTAGTTGTATCCTCTTTTAACTYTAATTTAATTTTACAGTTTTACTTGTATTTTTTTTAACTGTACAGCTTTTTATTTTTTATTTTTTAATTATTTGTGACAACTGTATTTCACTATCTTTTTGCCTTTTTTATCTCTTTTTTTCCTCTTCTTTTTATTTATAAAAAAATATGTCTTTTTTTCTTAAAAATTGTGGCAGTTTCCAATATAAATATTAATTATAATAATTAAAAATAAAATAAAAAATCACCTATCGAACCGAATTCACTCGGGGGTAGCGAACTCCGAACCCGAATTCGTTCCGCGTTCCGAAACGAACCACGAATTATGTGACACTGGTCGGGTCAACCGTCAGCTGGTTTGTAGGYCGGTTTATATAGGTGGGTTTGCAGGTGGCGACCCCATCATTTGGAACAATTCCAACCAGAATATGCTTGTAAACCTTGAGTCTCTGTCGCTCACAATACTTTGCGATAAACCTACCTCACAATGTGTCTGTAGAAAAGGTTTGTTGTTCTCTGCTCCACAAGCTTTTTGCATTGGCACAAAGGTCGCGTATTTTGAGAACCGATCAATGACCACCATAATTGCAAAGAGCCCTTCCACTTTTGGCAAACTGCTTATGAAATCCATGGACATGTTCCCCTAGGGCGCGTGGGAGTTAGAAGGGGTTAAAGTAGACCACCTACTCAGCCTCTCAACCGTATCTTGTTGGCACACCAAAAATGTTCTTGTGTAGGTTTGGACATCTTCTTTAATCTTTGGCAATAGAATCCCTAAGACAATAAACTCAAAGTTCGTTGCCACCCCGGATGACCTGCGAGAATGTCTCGTGGCATTCCTTGAATAGCATCTTCCTCTTCCGCAATCCTCCCGCTTTTGGAATGAAAAGTCGATGCCCCTCCTTGAATAAGAGATTGTCTTCCACCCAAAATCTCCTCGTTTTTCCTTCTTTCACCAGCTTCACGATCGCTTGCACCATGGGGTCTTCAGTCATGTGATCTTTCACCTTGTCCTTTATAGCTATCGAAATGTTGCTTGAGCACAAGGCTTGTAGTTGTTGGGTAGGTGTCAAGTCGGGTCGACGACTTAAAGCATCAATAGGTTGGGTATGTAAGTACTAGCAGTCGTGTTATTTGTATGACAATGAACTTTGATCCCAACAAGTAGTGCCTCCATCCCCTTAAGATGTGAACGATGGCTAGCAGCTCCCTCCTTTTCTTATGGAGCATACTTCCTTTCTGTGCCACTTAACTTGAAACAATTGGATTCGCAAGAGAGTGACTCTCGACCGTAGAGAGTGGAGGAGGAAAATCTATGTGGATGACCTCGCGGAATAATCACTTTTGGTTCTTAGCCGACCCCACATATGGGATTAAGGCTTTGATTGATTGATTGAGAGGAGAAAAATGTTGTAACGAAGCATTTTCAACATGTCAGAGCAACATTGTATGTATTTTCGGTTCAAAGTAGGGGTTTCTTTCTGGTGGGATATTTTGGTCAGTAAAAAGGCAATAACAAGTTGAAACTCTAGGAAATTGTAAATTTTGTTAAATTAAAATTACTTTTATTTCTCTCCACTTTCGTTCCCAAGACTCAATTAAAACATTGTTTTCCTCACCATTATTTTAATTTTTAAAGCCAAAACCCTTGTCGTTTGCTCGCCACTGATCCATCCCCAATTGAACGCCACAAAAAGAGAGATCAATTGACCAAATGGGTAKATAATTTAACGCCCTCTTGCCACATTGTTATAAAAGTTGACAAAAATAACAAATCTTTATAAAAGTAAGTTAGCTTTGTGTGACAAATGACTATTAAAGTTAGTTTCGTGTGACTTTTAAGCATAATGTCTTCTTTGAGTAGGTGTATACGGTATTATTTCATTATATGTATTTATTTTTTTTAACTTTTCACCTTGTTTGTTATATTTTCTTTATTTTATTATTCAATCTTTGCACCTAATGGACTATTAGACAAGAATGAAGGAAAAAGTACCTAAGGGGCAACAAAGCATGGATGAAGGAAATTGTACTTTATGTGCCTCTCCAACATGAAACAATACGAAGCTAATACTCATTTGTCATAATTGAAAACTTTTATACCTAAGTGGCGAGAGTGTTAAGTTATATACCCATACGGCCATTCGACCGAATTAATTGAAAGTGAGAAACCCTAAATTTGTCAATATGTCTCAACTGGGAATTATTGATACCTTTACTATTATATTCCCCTTGTGGATGCGTGTGAAGCTCACTAGTTCCCCTTGTCAACTGTGAATGGTGCCCCTAGTTCCCCCACGACGTCTGCTCGCCGTTGCCTTCTGTCCGTGGGCTATACCTTGACACCTTGTACGGGGGACGCCACCTCCCTGATTTCACAGTGCAACATAGCTTGCTACTATTACTAATATAAATATTTGTTGTTAGTTGCATATGTTTCATTCTATTGCATAGTTATTGAAATTGGAAAATTAATTATCTTTACTTGTTTGATTTTTACCAGGGCCTTTTCAACTCAATAGCATATGGATTTAACTCTTCAGTGAGGCGGGCTATTTGCGAGCGATTGGATTTGTAAGTTGATGAAAACTTAAAATATCATATTATGGTTTCAGTCCTACATTCTTCTGCAGGTCTAAGTCATCTAACTATTGTGTTCACATTACCTGTTTTGTTATTTGTGTATGAATATTGGTTCTGCAATCAATTATATTGCAAAATTACTGGCTAGCAAGTTAAGATCTGGCATCTTTCTCGTTATCTAATGCTGTGTTCCTGTTTTGGTTCACTGATCTCTTTGACTCTTCTACATTCATGCTGAGTTAGACACCAATATACTCTTGGAGTCTTATAACCTCTTGATACTTGTTCCATTGTGCACATTCAACAATCAACCTGGGAACATATTACTTCAACTCATCAAGTGTACTTTAAGTCTCTTAAAGTAGTCACAATTACCATTAGGCACTTTGGTCTTCAAGGATTGACTTCCTAGATCAGTAATGTAACATCTTATCCTCACCAAATGTAGATTTCATGTAGCCCTGTAGCAGAGCTGCAACTTGTGACTACGGTTATACTTATCCCCTCGACCCTCCCCTGTTTTTGGAATTCGATATGTGGACATAAAGAGCTATTGTAAAAAAACTACAGGTTCTGTTGCCGATTTTTTGTGGTCTGACATATATTTTGTTTTTGAATATCATTAGATTTTGGCCTGAGCGACTAAGAAGATTGGAACTGCCACTTCGGGGTTCAAAATCCAGAGGAAAGCAAGAAGAAAGTGAAATGGTACCCCTAAAAGTTCAAGAGCAGCAACAATAGATTTGATGGCTTTGGGCTCTGTTGTTTTTTTTTTTCCTCTGGAAGTAAATTGTAGGAGAAATGGAGAATGGTACTGACTTGTACATTTTTCGTAGCATAGAGCAAGTGGTTGAAGGCACGAACAAAGGCAGTCTTATTGTGCCCCTATTTGGATGTATGAGCCCCTGCACGTGGGAACAGGGGTTTGCCTGATACAGCAAACAAAGCAAATTCAAATCAGCATTGGTTGTATTCTTGTATAAGAAAGCAGCTCCTGAGATAGTATTGTCATACACAAACCTTCAAATGTTGCAAACAGCAGAGATACATTTCAGAGATAGAGTTTAACTCGAGTTTGGGTTGTGCAAGGTTGAATAAGGTTGGTTTTGGCAAGTCTGCAAGGGTGAGAATCATTTATTTTGTTGATTTTACTTGGTGACAGAGTGACAACAGCTGAGATCTGTGGCAGAGATCAAAGGTTTACTCTTGTGATAATACTGATAACATTAGGTATTACCCATGATTTATTATTTTTTAATTTCCTTACAAAGATTATGGAAAGAGTAAATTAGGTAGCCTTCTTAATGCCACTTCACGTTTATATGGTATGTATCATGTATGTGATATCTTCAAAATCAAGACTTACTGTACAAAGTGAAACTAAATTTAAATTACGCGGATTTGAGCACCACCATAAGTTGTTTGCACCTATTTTTGGATTGCTCAAGGATGGAACACCAGCAAGGGTTATAATTATATTGATAGTCCTATTTTTATTTTTATTTTTGTTGTTGTTTAGAGAACCACACATGCAGGGATGAGAATTGATCCGGGAATTTCGTGGAATCGGGAGGGGAACTCTAACCAATTGTGATATCCCCCACTCTCATTAATAGTCCTAATTGATACCCCTTTGTCCCTTAAGTTTGCAACATTTTCATTTCAAACATAATTGTGTATAATTTTGTTTGAATTGTTATAATGTAMGGAATATGTTATTAAATTGTAAAATTTAGGTAATTTGTGGCAAGGAGATCAAGTTGAATGTTGCCAACTTTCTGGATTGAAGAGAGTATGTAATTAATGATGTGAAATGAGAGAACTATTTAAAAGCCAAATTGTTAGGAAAGGTTTTATTTGGAATTTTCTATACGGTACCCCCGAAAAAACGCGTTTTCTACAATATATTCTCATTTTTTTTACCCTTCTTATTATACCCCTGAATTATATAATTATTCTACATTATAAACTTAATAATTTTATTTAACAAAACTAAGGTTAATTGTTGTTTTTTTAACATAAAATAAAAACAGAAAACCAAAACAACCACCCACACTCCACCTATCTTCCCACCCCCACGGCCACCGCCACCACCAGTGCATCCCACCGCCACCACAACGAATTTCAAACCTCTAAATCAATTCAAAATCCAAATCCAATACGAAAATTAAGTTAGGGCTTTGATTCGTTTATAGTTGAATTGCAAAACCCTAAATCGATTGTGTTTTTCGTTGAATTTTAGTTCGAAAATTCAAAACCCTAAGATTTGAGGGTTTTCTTTTGATTTTGGTTTCGATTTGGGGGTTTTGATTTGGGGTTGCGAATTGGGGTTCGGATTGGGTGGGGTTTTGTTTTTTTTTTTTGGGGGGGGGGGGGTCGATTGGAGGTTCGCGAGGGTGGTGGGAAGGGTGGTGGTTCGCAAGGCTGTGGCGGTGGTGAGGGGTGGCTGTTGGATGGCGTTGGTGAGGTTGAATGACAGTGGGTGGTGGTGGTTGTTATGGGAGGATTATAGGTGGGGTGGGTGATTGTTTTAATTTTTTGTTTTTTTWAAAAAAATAAAATAAACTTAACTWTGTATGGTTAAGTTCAACCATGAAGGTTATAATGTAGAATAATTATATAATTCAGGGGTATAATAAGAAGGGTAAAAAATGAGAGTATATTGTAGAAAATGTGTTTTTTAGGGGTAGCGCGTAGAAAAATCTTTTTTTTTTGCTTTAAATACAACTCGAGTCAAATCTTCATTGGATTGTTTCGATTATGAAGTATTTTCACCCAGTTTTTTATAAAAATAAAATATTGCCCGTATTTTAACATGTCCTCACTTATTATATCCCGATTCAAAAACTATTGAAGCACAAGCATCATTATCACCATCTTCGCATCCTTTCATTTTTTTTCAAAAAAAGCTGGCCAACCATCACCGCTACACGCCTCATCTAGCTACAACCATGGTTGCTTCCTAGGATCATCGATAATCCTCATTGCCACCACCAACCATCACTTATATGCCCAAATTTGTTTTCTTAAAATGGGTGGGGGTGTTTTGATTTGCTTACCCTACTTCATCATCCCAATGAGTGTTGGGTGGAAAAACAAAACATTTCACCCATGAATATAGTGGAGTAATAATTGGGGTGGAAAAGGTGTGGTTACCAACTTACCATTAGATAATATTCGAGCATATGCTCGATTTTTTAATTAAATTACAAATTGTTCCTTACTAAATTAAAATTTGATGTTTTTTAAATTGTAATTAATTTAAAATAAGGCTTTATTTTTGACAATTTTTTTTTTACAGAAGTATATGAATTAATAAATATATATAATTTTACTCAAAAACACATTTATTAACCTTTAATAAATGCGTTTTTACATTTTTAGGCAATAATTAATAAAAGTGTCTTAGAGGGTAATTTAGGAAGGAAAATTTGGGAGGTGAGATTTGCTTTAGTATTAGTTATAGAAGATTTGTGTAACATTGCAAGGTACTTTCAGGTTGGGAAAAATTGTTCATTTTAACTTAAATGAGTAAATTTTGGTCTTTTTTATGGTACCTTGCCCAATGTACATTCTCACAATACAACAAAGGGTAATTTTTTTWAAAAAAAATTGCAATTAAAGACACCCTTAAGCAGAAGAAATAAAGCGGCAATTAACTAATGACAATACTAGTTTGATCTAAGTCATAAAACCAATCCAATAACTTGTTTTATCTCCAATATAAACTATCAATTGACAATTCTGACAAGTATAAGCAATTAAAATTGCATCAATGGACAATAGATAAACTTAGAACAACCAAACTAGAACACATACGATTTTTACGTGTAAAAGTCCTTTGATGAGAAGAGTATAAACCATGGAATAATGAGGGAGTTTACCCAAATTGCTCTTATTATAATATATTATGATTAAAAGAAAGGTTACACATCACAAATCCAAGTACGAATATGAGTATTTAATTTACCCAACGACAAAGCATGTAGAAGGCTGCGTTGCTCGGACTCTTCACTTCACCCTACCTTATCGGGGGTCGACCCGACCCGACCCGGGATAGGACAAAGAAGAACACATATGATTTTTACGTGTAAAAGTCCTTTGGTGAGAAGAGTATAAACCATGGGACAATGAGGGAGTTTACCCAAATTGCTCTTATTATAATGGAAAAATGGAAACGAATAATCCCACCTTTTGGTGGTCTTCAATGAATAATCCGACATGTGCGTTATTACGGAATATACTAAACTTTAACCCCTATCTTCAACCATTATACAAAATGACCTAAAACCTGATTAGCAAGTCATTCTACCCCTTTTTTCATTTTTCCTTTTCTTTTTTTCTCTTTGAACAATTTTTATTTTAAATTTTTTAATTTTTTTTCCTTCTTCTTCCTTCGGCTACCCAGTACCGCCTCGCCACCGCGGCTGGTTGCTCTGCTCCGCCGTACCTCCCCCTCCCTCTTCTCTCTCTCCTCGGCCACTTCCCCGGCGCTCCACCAGCAGCAGCGCTGCCGCTGAGTTGYTGYTGCCCTGCTGTCGCTGCTGCTGCGTTGGTGTTGTTGCCACCGTTGCGCCACCCCCTGCCTCCTCTCCTCTCGCCCTTCTTCCTCCTTGCCGCACCAAGCCCAGCCACCACACGCTGGTGGTGCTGCTGCCCCTGCTTCCATTTTTCCTTTTTTAAATTTTTATTAAATTTTTCATGTTGATCTCCTTTTTTGAATTTCAGTGAAATTGTTCGTGAATTGAGCTTCAATTTATTGTATTAGATCTTGTTTTGCGGTTTTTGAAAGTCTTCAAGCGGTTTTTTCGGTGGTTTTTAACCGAAAGTAAGCGGATTTCTGAACTAAGCGGTTTCCGATGACATGATGTCGAGAGGAACGATAGTGTTGAGACTGTAAACGATGCTGCGGCAGCGATCGTTACTGCGGGAGAGCCGTGTTCAACCTGCCGAGAGTCTAGTCGTGAGGTGGTGGTGTTTGTGGTTGAGGGTGAGGGTGGTGTTTGTGGTTGCGTGAGGGTGTGGTGTTGTGGATTGGGCTGTGGTTGCGTAGGTGGTGGTTGATTGAGAGGTGGTTGATTGAGGGTGAGGGTGGTGTTTGTGGTTGCGTGAGGAAGGTTGATTGAGAGGTGGTGTAGGGGCACGGTGAGGGTGGCAGTGGGAGGTGATGGCAAGGAGGGTACGGTGAGAGGTGGCAATGGGGGGAGGGGTTTGAAGAGTGAGAGGAATAATAATAATAATAATGATAATAATAATAATAATAATAATAAATAATAATAATAATAATAATAATAATAATAATAATAATAATAATAATAATAATAATAATAATAATAATAATAATAATAATAATAATAATAATAATAATAATAATAATAATAATAATAATTAGTTTTTTTTTAATTCATTAACCTGTTATAATAGGTGAGGAGAGAGAATTTGTAGGTAAAAGTTAGGTTTTAGTATAATGGTTGAAGATAGGGCTTAAAGTTTAGTATATTCCGTAATAACGCTCAGGTCGGATTATACATTGAAGACCACCAAAAGGTGGGATTATTCGTTTTCATTTTTCCTATTATAATATATTATGATTAAAAGAAAGGTTAGTTACAGATCACAAATCCAAGTATGAATATGAGTATTTAATTTACCCAACGACAAAGCATGTAGAAGGCTGCGCCACTCAGACCCTTCACTTCGCCCTGCCTTATCGGGGGTCGACCCGACCCGGGATAGGTTAAAGAATAAGGGTCGGACCTTGGGTGATGAAATCAGACACTTCGGAACCCAACATCATGAGAGAGAAGTTCAAAAGATGTTGTTGGATATCTCAAGGAGTCAAAGGTTTTATTTCTTTCTTCTTTTTTATTTATTGGGAACTCACATGCTGACTTCTTTATTGTTTTTTGTAAAAGATGTTGTTGTAATTTACGAAGTAAAGTAAACTACAATTGTTTAATCCTTTTTTAATTGTATTTTTAAAAATATTTCTTTCACCTTTTCAACTACTAACAACTCAACAAGTAGTAAAGTACAACTGTAACTTTTAGTCTTTTACCTATTTTAAAATAATTTATACGCCTTATATAACATAAATTAATAAAATAAAAAAACAAATCCTTAAAAAAAGTGTCCCCGTGTCCGTATCCTATATTTGGATCCTTAAAAAACGTATCCTTGTGCCCTTCAATTTAAAAAAATTGAATATCTGACACTTGGACTCTTACCCGAGTCCGACCCTCGTACCCGAGTCCGAACAACCTAGGTAGAAGGAGAAAAGTGAAAGATTATTACTAGAAAAAAAGTTCAATACAACAACTATAACTCATGACCAAGAGCTAAAAAACTCATCACTATTGTGCATAGAGAAGCCCTAAGACATTCCCCAATTCATCGTCAAAATTTTATATAAATCGTAACACAAATGTTTTTAAATTAGACATATTTTATAAGACAAAAAACTGAATGTGTTATATACTCTCCAACTCTATGTATTCTTCTAGTTCTTTTACACACTTCTTTATAAAAATCTGACTCAGTTAAGAAGTCTTTCACAAAATTTCATTTAGAAGATAAAGTTAATATGAGCCAAAGTAAAATACATCAACTAAATTATGTTTCTCGGCATAGGAAGAGACCTAAGGGCAAATGCAAAATAGCGTAATAAATTGTTATGGTCCATTGCAAGGTATGAGACTTGAGTCCCACATCGATCTGCATATGGGGGGTTGATGTGGGATTTATATAGGACTATGGGCTCTCCTTCCCTTGAGCTAGATTTTGGGAAGGCTCTTCTGTGCTCCTATATCAATGGTATCAGAGCCAAGTTATCGCTCGCTTGCATCCACATGTGAACGATGGAGGTGACGCCGGTGCTCGTCCGAGGCTAGGAACCTTCTCCCTCTTCTGACTTCTCTCTCTTACTTTTGTCTAGCGCACAACCTGCCACAGCCTACCACATGAGAGCATGTGGCTGCAAAGAGGGGTGGTATGTTATGGTCCATTGATGTATTGTATTAATATATGGTTTTTTTTCCCTCATTCTCTTGCTTTATTGAATGGTTTTTGGCCTTTTTAAGGCCCTCTTTGCTACTAATGTTGTTTGTTTAGTGTTTGAATAAGTTTTAGGTTACTTCCATTGATTTGGAGTGATTTTCGTTCAAGCACTACCGAGTCTTAGGAGGAGTAGTAAGGAGCTAGGAGTGGAGCTACGTGAAGAATGATCGTTGCGGAGCATCGATTTCGACATATGCTCACTCTTTTGGTCATAAGTCATGTTTTGTATGTCGGATTGGTGTGATTCTAATTGAATTGGAAACTAGACTTTGAGAGCTTCGATTTGATAGGTCATATGCCTAATTTGGACCACCAGAGCTCGAGATATGGCCTTTGGAAGACAGATTAGTGAAACTGTCCAGGCTGGAGCCAATCCGATCGGATCACACATGATCCGATCGGATCAGAGCCAGATTTCTATCTTTTTAGTCGACTTTTAGTTGGCTTTTAATTGAGGGATATAATTGTTATTGGMAAGCTTATCTTAGAGGAATTTAGCAGTATTTAAAGGGGGAGATCCTGATTTGTAAGGGGACTCTGGAGACTTCATACTTTATTCCATTAGATTTAATTTGAGTTGGAGAATTACTTTTTCTCTCAAAAACAAAACCCTAGTTTTATTTTCTCCATCAATTGAAGCATTCAAGGTATTTTTCATTAGTTTCTTCTTTATTATTTTCTTGCTATTGATTATTGTTTATTGTTATTATTATTTTCATTAGATTTGCATGATGATGATTCTTAGGTTTATTATTGATATTGTTTTTATTGATTTAATTATGCTTGAGTAATTTCTTTTCTAGGGAAATTGGGGATCTATAACAATATAATTAGCATGTTTTGGGTTTGATTCAATTCATATTTTGGCAATTTATCGAATTCCTATTTGATTGTCATCATGTTATTCAATTAGGTAGTGCACAACTTAATTGCGTAATTAGATTAGTCATGAGTTTCTAGATCTAGCGATTGAAACTTAATACAAGATCTACGTCAATAGGTAGAACGAGGCTATCCTAGGTCGAGAGATACGGTTAGGAGTATTCTATGGTTCATTCAATTCGAGAGAACTTTGATCTTATTCGATTGTGCCTTACTGTGAATTGTTGATACCCAATTATTGTTGATTTGCTGTTATAATGAACCATAGCCCTAGAATTTAGTTTATTATAGTTTATTCATAGTTAATTCATTGCTTTAATTAGTTGTAGCTTAAAATAACTCAAACAAAGGTTCTCTCACTAATCTAGATGCTTTTAATTAATTAATAATCAATTGTTGCTTCCTTGTGGATTCGACCCTGTTACCACTAGTTACATTAGTTAGTTTTAATAGGTTATTTTTGATAGGTACGCGACAAGCCTGTCATCCATTGTAAGGTATGTGACTTGAGTCCTACATCGATCATATGGGGGGTTGATGTGGAATTTATATAGGACTATGATCTCTCCTTCCTTCCCTTAAGCTAGCTTTTGGGAAGGCTTTCCTATGATCATGTATCATGTATCAATGGTATCAGAGTCGACCACCGCTCGCTTGCATCCACATGTGACTGATAGAGGTGACGTCGATGCTCGTCCGAGGCAAGGAACCTTCTCTCTCTTCTGACTTCTCCCTCTTACTTCATAAATAGGGTCCTCATTAATAAATTAAGATCTATTAATGCAATATTTGATTCATATGATATCCCAACAAAAAAAATAGAGAACAAGGGAATCATTGTTCATATGAACAGTGTGCTACCTTTTTTTACCCTTATTACTTGCTGATTATTACTGACTTACCCTCACAGCCCCTTTTGTTCGACTTATTTGTTGGCAGCTATACAACCGCATAATCTTTTCGTTCGCAGCTCATTCTTGGTTCTCCCATCAACCTTCTTCTTGCTTTCCCTTCCATTTCTTCTTACTTCCATTTCCGTTCATTCTTTCTCTCATCTCTCTCTTTTTCTCACTTTCTCCTCTTCTGTTGGCCTCTTCTTTCTTCAACATGCTTCCCCTTTATCTTCTTGTTGATGATTTTGGCTGTCTGTACAGATTTGTGAAGCTATGGGTCACCTTAACCGCATGCAACCTATGGGACGCCAAAAGGTACTTTCAGGTTTAGATCTTTATTTGCGTTTATTCTCTTCAATTGGTTAGTGATTTTGTTCTAATATGTTTCAAATTGTGCGAGTGTCTCGAGATGGGATGTGGGTCTTTGGGGTTTCGATTTCTGCTGGTGTTCATATTAGCGTTAGGGTTTTCAACTTTATTGTCTGCTTGTGTTGATTTGTGGRTGGGTTTCAACTTTTGGGCTTAATTTTGAATTGGGGGTTTTCGTTTTTTTAGGGTTCGAATTGAAGGCTGATTTTGGCTGCAATTGGACGCGATTGGAGGCTGTTGTGGCTGTGATTATTAGCGCTGGTTGTCAAAACAAAACTGAGATTTTAGGGTTTTGTTTAATTTTAGTAGATCTAGGGATTCGATTTAGGGTTCGAATAAAGGATGGTGTAAGAAGATGGATTGCAACTTTATTATGCGTTTTTGCTTTTGGATTTGTGTTTGTTGTTGTGGTTAGTAACTAATTGATATTCTTGCAGATGCATGGAGCAAATTAGCATACGAAAATGCTCTTCTCAGAATTCTTTGTTGAAGTTGAAGCCTAGAAAGAAATTCTCAGGTTCTTTTTGTTTTGTAATCATCTTTTCTATTTTTGATTTTAAATTCATTTCTTAATTTTGGTTTTCTCATATGAACATAAAAATTGTTACTTTTATCATATAATAATCTATAATAAATTGTGTCATTAGAATTTCATTTTTTATTTTTCCATTTTTGGGTGATGATGTATTCGTTGTTGATTTTGCATTCGAGTGATAGGATTTTCGAAAGAGGGTTAATCTCACAATAATTGGATTTTTTTCTTTTTTTAGGGATTTCTTTAATTGTTGTTTCTTCTCTATTAACATATTGGAGGGTGTAGCGAAGATATGATTCCAGCCATAAGTATATTTACTTTTWTTTTATTTTGCTTTTGTTTGCTTAAATTTTCATGGGATTTCTTGTTTTGTTCTTGTTGATGTTGTATTTTGTTAATTTCCTTTATAAAAGTTGTTTTTTTTATACACATGAAATTTCCACGAGTTTCTTCCATTTCCTGTTTTAGTATTAGTTTGTGTTTATGTTTATTGTCTTATAGCAAAGTTTAAGAATCAGATTTTAGTAGATCTAGGTTTTAATTATACGATTGAAATTCAATTTTGTTATTTCTTTTCTCTTTTTTTGGACTGTTGTTTCCCTTGATTAATAGTAAATTTCCCCTTTAAAACTATTTTATTCTGGGAAAACCAATATTTTCTGGTCTTGTGAACTTAAATAGACTACTGTTTAGGCATACCATGACATTTTTCACAAATTGGGCTTTCATATTTCATTCTTTCTGGAAATTGCCCAAAACATTGGTATTTCGTTTGTGGCGAAGTGGGGTTTCTTTGGGCTGTTTGAAAATTCAGTGAGAAAAGTATGTATTCACTAAACTATTCCACAAATTGATGAGGATGAGGATGATGATGATAATGATGTTGCAATTGTTGATGATGATGATGGTTAATCTTTTTTTTTGTCATTTGTGGGTGGCAGGGAGAGGAGGAGGGGAGTTGTTGGTGATGTGGAAGGCAATATTAGTTGAGTATTAGCTTGTTCAGAATATGATTATTATGTTAAATTTAAAATAGTTTATTGCACTTGAAGGTGCTATCACAATTTTCTACTCATCTCGTCTCTTTAGAGTAGTATGAGTGGTCTCATGTAAAAAGATTTTTCTAGATGGAAAGTTTAACTTGATTCAACTTGGGAGGAATGTACTCATCACATCCTCTGCCACAGCAGTAACAACAACATCATACACTTTCTATCAGTAAATTTTTATGTCAATTATTTTGTAGTTTTCGTTGGTTTAATTTTACCGTGTTTTGTATGGATTCAATTATCTGATTCAACATTGAAAACTGATTGGATTTCCAGTAGTCTCATTGCAATGTTTATGTAATTCTAATTTTGATTGAATACTTGAGAGATGACACTGTCAACTATTTCTTTTTCATAGTTCATATTGTTGCAATTAGTTGAATTTACTAAGCATATTAGTGATATATCCCATATAATGATATATCCCATATAATGATATTCATTATTTACTAAGCATATTAGTGAATTTACCAATTACTAGTTGAGTAAGCTATGTAAGTTCCAAGTGATCTCGAGGGCTTTCTATAATGATATTCATTGTGTTTGGCACAATGGAATGTATAATGTTTGAATTTAGTTTGTGGGAGATTAAAGATTATCATTCCGACCAGAATTTGTCTACTTTAATTTGTTTTTTGTCTTTCTACGAATCAGGTTAATAATCGGGACATGTCCATTGCYGTCTTGAGGACCTTCATAAACAAACGAAAAGAAGAGCATGAAGAGGCTTTATTAAGAAAAGCAACAGCAGGAATAAAACAGCTGAAAAAAATCTAATGCCCCTGGTTCTGAGGATGTGCCTGCAGACTCTGCAGCTGATGTTGAAACGTCAAACGATATTCATAATGGCGATGCTCCTGAAGTAGAGCCTGTGGCTTCTTGTTGTGACGCTGTTGCAGAACCAAGCAATGGCAAGTGGGAAAGTTCAGCGGGAACTAAAGCCACCAAGAGTTCTTGAGGTATTATTCTCTTATTTGGTTGAATTTTGTATCTTTTTAATGGGCTAATCTTGCAATGTATACAGTTGTATCTAATCCTTAGATGAATATTTCTTTTGTTTTAATCTGCAGGCTCTATCTGCCTCTGGTTTAAGAGCTCTTGTTTGATTGTGTAACAATGACTTGGTTGTGATAGCTATTGGTTTCTTGTTGAAATACTTGTGTTAGTGGCTGTTTCCCGCGGATTATTTACCGTTATTGAGCTAAADATTCCATCTTTGTTGAGTTTTTGACTTGGTTTTTGTTAGTTGTGTGAGGTAAATTTTGTGGTCCTGTTTATTGTGAAATGATATGATCATTTCAGTTAGAATTAGTTGTTTGATTTATTATTGAAYATTGTTTGTTTCTCTGGTCATAATTAATCCCATTTTGTACGAGAAGAATTGCAAAAGGAAAGAAAGATTATGAGCTGTTATGGGGCATTATTCATGTTTCATGAACATGGTTTGATGTCAACGTGCATTTAGGAACTAGGAGGCATGTTTGACAGTTTATTCCGTTGATGCATGAAGTGTGTATAAGGTAGAGTCACTTGTTATCTTGTTTGAGTTGTTTCGGGAGCATAGAAGTCAAGGAGACTGATTGGTACTGGTGTAGTGGTGTTTCTTGGCCTCTTGGGTTGGCCTGTAGAGTTTGTCAGGTCCCCTATGCCCCAGTCTAGGAAATTGTATGCAGGAGTATTAGAGGAAATGCCATGGTAGTTTGTAAAGAAGAGGGGTTTGGTCCTGGTGGACTGAGTGACTGAGGGTACATGACACTGGGGGTAAAGACAGAGGAAATTAATTAACTGCACCAACACTAACACTATTGTATGATATAAATCATTTTTCTTAATTTGTTCATTTGTGTTCTAAAAATGCAAGATGTGGATAATGTGGATCAAACTATGAACGAGATCAATGAGCAGACACAAAATCTCAATCAGATACAAGGAGCTCTCTTTACCCCAATTGGAGTAGTAGTGGATTTTGACTAGGTGTAAACTCATTTGGTCTATCTGTGTGGGTGCATCACCTGTAGCCATGGTTATAGATCAAACGAGTTATGATGTGTCAGAATTTAATGGTGGTCATTGCATCGGAATTCATTTAAGGGAGTAAGAAGCTTGAGGAAAGTTTGACTCATACTTATTTATTTGTATCTTTCATTAACGTAGTAGAAAATATAATACATTTCTGAACATCAATTCATGACTTTGAAGCAAGTACTTTCTAATAGCATTGGCGTGGTTTTCTGCATATGTGTCTTAATAAATTGTATTTCTTCTTGCGTTTCTCTTCAATGATTGAAATATAATTGAAAGCAGCAAGTGTTGTCGTATAAAAATATTAATTTTTAGCAATTGTCGAGCATATTAATACAAATGAATTGATATCCTCTGCGTATATGTAAACTCATATTTCAGACATTATAACTTTATTAGTATACCTTTTACCTCAGTACATGATGAAATGACTTCATTTACTAAGATGCATACCATATATTGATAAAATTCCAGATTGATTGCAGTTCTGGAAGTCGAAATCCGGAGTACTTGAATCGGAAATCCAGTTCCTGAGTACTATATAGCACTTGCGATATGGCTGAAATTTTTTATGAGCAATGCTGAAATTGAAAGAGGAATTCAGAGGAGAATCATGGTGTTGGTTCAGTATGCGTTGAAGGCTTACTTCTCCCATGTAGGAGAATCATGGTGGTCGAATTGTGGATGTTGATTGTTGTTTGTTTCCTGTTTTGAGCCTTCCATGTTTCCTTCGAAAAGAGCTTTAAAAAAAGTTTTTGCAAGTGACAAGCTTGTCGCGTGCCTAACAAAAATACCTATTAAAACTAACCTGCAGCTAGTGGTAACAGGATCGTATCCACAAGGAAGCAACTACTACTGACTAACTGGATCAAAGCATCTAAACTAACAAAAGATAATTTGGATTGTGATTGTGACTAATTAATACTAATGAAAACGATTAACAAAGATGATTAAACTATATAATTAACGAATCTAGGGCTATGGTTCACTAAAGCAGCAATTAACAGTAAATTGGCATCAACAATTCATAACAAGGCATAATCAAAACARGGTCAAAGYTCTCTCGAATCAATTGAACCATAGAACTACTCCTAACYGTATCTCTCGACCTAGGATAGTCTCGTTCTACCTATTGATGTTGATCTTGTTCTAAGTCTCAATCGCTAGATCTAGAGACTTGTGACTAATCAAATTAAGCAATTAAGTCGGGCCCTACGAAATTGATTAACATGAAGAACAATAATCTAATAGGAAATTGATTAAAAGCCAAGTCATGAATCAAATCAAGCCAACTACATGTCAATCATATTGCTATAGATCCCCAAACGCCCTAGAAATTAGACTACTCACTCATATTCAAATTAAACATGCTAATTGCGATTGGGGAAAACATAATCAAAAGCATAAATTAATTAAAAGCAATAATAGAATGAATTAAAGGATGAAATAATTACCAAAGAAGCGATTGGAATTGATGAATAAATGAATGAATTGTATTGAATAGCCAAAGTTAGAGTTCCACAATAAAGTAATTGAGTTTTGAAAATAATCTCTAATAATCTACTTGTTATTTTTCTATATTAAAAGAGCTGCTTAATTACAAAAGTGTCATCCTCATTAAAGCCAAAACAGCCAGAATTCGCAGGCCCAACCGGATCCCAAACCGATCGGTTTGAAGTGAACCGATCGGTTTGGGTTGGTTCTTCGTTCTTAGCCCATTTTCGCTCGATCCACACCCCGTGCTACTCTCGTGAAGCTCCGTAGTGTCTCTAATCATCCCAAAATCGATCCAAAAGCTATGAAAAGATCCTGAAACTAATCAAAACACTAAATACACAATATTAGTAGCAACAAGGCCTTTAGGAGGTCAAAATCAACTAAAACGACAAAGAGAATGAGGGGGGAAAACCATGCAATAATCCAATACATCAGCAAGAGTTTCTTGCACAGGTCTCTAAGTTTAATTACAAGTAATCAGTTTATAACATGAGATTGAAAATAAAAGTTGTACTTTGAATCAAGGAAATGTGATGTGTCTTAATATCGCCTTTTCCTCAACATCACACTTGCAGGGGCTGAACTTCCTCACTACTGCTAATGAAAATGCAAATAACAATGCTACATATGAGAATCACAAGCTTTTTATAGAGACAAGGATGATATAAACTTGTAGATCGAGAGGAAGTTCGTCTACAACAATCAACATTACAAGGTGCAAGAATCTTTGCTGGATGTGGTCATGGGCTTATAATATTTCTTGGCTGTAAATATATTCTCTTTTCCATGAACATTGTAAATGAAGTATCTTTCAAATGCACATCATAATTGTTTATAAAATATAACTATATGGCAAAATGAAGTATATTTGTCTCATGTATATTCAAATGAACAATTTTGATGTCAAGTTGTATAACCTTTTTTCATAATGCATTTCAATTTCAAATAAAATTGCAACACCATAAAGTAAATAAAGTGGAACACGGTTCGCGTGTACGCGCGCCGTGGAACACTAGTTTGGAGAATAATTATTTGAGATTGGAATCTTAAAGGCATCTTCAAGCGAGCTTTCTACTATGTAGCATGAAAACCTTGAGAGTTTTCGTTGCCATTTGGCTATAAAAAAATGTTAAAACGTGAAATCCTAAAGGTTTATGTGATCCGTAGGTTTTGTATTTCTTTCCTGTCTGGATTTTTGTTGGGCAAAATACAATAATGAAGTTAGGGGGTAATTAATAGCATCTCTCGGGAGTATCGTATTTGACATTTTAGRTAAATAAGTTGATCTTTAGTTAACATTAAGATAAGCTCATTTACCTAAAATACGACGAAAGATACTATCTAAAAATGCTATGAGGTTAGGAGGGAATGGAAATGCATAGGGTGAAGCACACGCACTGAGTGCGTGTGGGAATATGGAAACACCCTCTGTACAGCTGTAGAAAAGTAGGAGCAAGACATTTACGGAGTACACTATTTATTTATTTATTTATTTATTTATTTATTTATTTGCTGTGTCTTGTGCGTATTTATTATTATTATCAATATTTTTTTTAATTTTTTTTAAAAAACAACCGCAGATGAATACATGACGATGATGATATGTTTTGGGATGAATGAAAAACTGATAAAAGGGAAAATAGTGATAGAAATAGAGAAACAGGGTTTGAAGAGAGAGAAAATTGCAAAATCGAGTGATTCATATACAGTAATATAAATATGATATAAATTAATTAATTAATAAGAGTTGATATTGTTATTGTGTTTTTGTGTGGTGGTGAGTGGTGACAATCTTGTATTTTTATATAAAAAATAGAAATTAAATTATAATAGTGGGATGAGAATACTGTTGCAGGGTTGAAAGAAAGAGAGGTTGCTTTGCAGCAAAGAACCAGAGAAGAAAGAAGAAGATAGATATAATAAACTCAGAAACCTAACAATCAATCAGTAATTACTTATTGCTGCAGTTGTTATGGTATTTTATAATTAATCAATTATATTTCCTTTTATATTGATATCATCCCTATTTTTCTGAGTTTGCTCCTTCTGCTAAGTTGTATATATGGATCTTTTTGGTTCGGCTTCATTCATCATCATCGTCATCCAGCTTCGTAAAGGTATTACTTCATTATTGATATCATCGCCTTCTTCTTCTTCTTCTTCTTCTTCTTCTTCTTCTTTATTTTTATTTTTATTTGCTAATTAGTAGCAGTAGTAGTACTAGTTGCAGCTCTGATATTATTAAACTAGCAATTAGCATGTGCTTTTTATTAAAAAAAGCACTGATTAAGCAGTAATCAGTATTTAATTTTAATTTAATTTTTATTTTTTTTTTTACGATTTTCGGTGTCAGATTTGTTCAGATCTTTTATATCGCCTGCTCCTTCTCCTATACATGCGTTATTTTCTTTTGTTAATTACGATGAAGATGAATTCTTCAATCTATGTAATTTCGTAATTGTACATTTCTGTACTCTTTGATAACATATTCCTAATACTGTATTTGGTATCGAGTTCTTGTGTTGTTTATATGATTGATTCAAGATTTCMAATTTCTTCAATTCCGACCCCAAATCTTGTTAGCATTGACTTCAAAATTCCTCAATTGCGTAACGAAATATTAGGTATTGTCGTGTATTTTCTGCTGTAACTGAATTTGCTTGCAAGTGTAATTGAGTTGGTCTATTTGTTTGGTAAAAGTGTGTATTGATCAATCTATACTCCTGACACAGGTTTTGGGTAGTCCATGTGAAGGCTCAAGTCTTTTACTTTCGTCTCGAATTTCGGATTTTTCTTTCTTTCCTAGAATTCTTCTGCCTTCAGTTATTATAATAAAGAATGAGCTTTTCCAAACAAGGGTCTCCGACAACCCAAACCAAGCTGAGCACAGCTGCTGGTGGAACCTCTCTCAATCCGAATGCTGCAGAATTTGTACCTTTTTCTCTTAGAGTTTCCCCGGGGACTGCAAGCATTGTAGATTCAGCGGCAAAGTTCCCTGCTTCTGGATCCTCTGGGAAACGAGTGCTAGATCGATCAGAGTCCTCTATTTCAAACAATTCTGATGAAGAAGCGCGCCAGTATTGGCAGCAGCAGCTCCCCGATGACATTACTCCAGACTTTAATCTTGCAGGAGAGGATGAACATCTTGGGCTCGGTAGCCTTTCACTTGCTGGCTTGTCGTTGCGTGGTGGTAGCGAAACAAATAGGTTCTCCGCTTTGGGTAGTGGCCACAACATAAATGAGGCTCTTGAGTTTGCTACTCATCAGTCAAATGGGGCTGCATTTGATGATAACGTGGGATATTCCCTTCCTGGGTATGGTGATGGTCCGTCATCAACAAATTATGTTCAAAGGACCAGTAAGCCTTGGGAAATGCAACATCTCAGTGCTGACCATTTCTTTGGGAATGGCGGAAGTGGAAACTCTTTTGATGAAAGTACAAGACGCAGCAATCTTAATGATATGGCTGCTGAAGCTGCAATAATAGAGAACAATGACATCAATCCTGTAGAGTTCCTGGCTTCAGAGTTTCCTGGTTTTGCTGCTGAAAGTCTGGCTGAGGTATTTTTTGCCAATGGTTGCGACCTGAATTTGACAATTGAAATGCTAACTCAGCTTGAGGTATGCTTTATTCTTCTTCGTATAAGTCATCTTCTTTCAAAKTTAATTATTGAGATCAGTTCAACTCTTTTGTGGTTACTATCATCTAATTATCTAAATTCTCTCACATATTAGTGCAGTGACAATGCTTATCATGAAGGTTGGGCTCTTTTACCCTTGTCCTTTTAGCTTTGTGGTGGAATCTCGTTCAGATTTCAATAGTCATGCCRTATCTATTGATAGTTAATTATTAAAAATATTTTCTAGGGTTAATCAAATTCAGAAAGAAAGTTAACTTCATTGATTAATGAGTTTTCGAGGTATCTCTTGAAGATGACGTAACTAGACTTAACAACCAACCAGTCATTTCTATCTGGTCCGTCATATCTCTAGAAATACACTTTCTCTCTTCTACTCTTTCAATCTTGACACGTGTTTTCATATCCTTTTCTGGTACATGAATCAACTCTTACTTTCGGCTCTCGGGTATCGACACACAATACTCTACATTGAATAGGGTGTTGAACCTAGATACAATCCCATTTTCCACCACGATTTTCCAGCTAGGTAATACTTCTGATGTAACTGTTTGAAATAACATGTCTGCCACAGACATATGATAGGGGTTTAAATTGTCATTGAGACGCACCACCCTTTGCGAGAGATTTTTCCTTTTTTTTGTTGCAAAACCAGTTGTGATATGTTTGAATCTCTTCCTAGATCATGAACTCCAATTTAGTGACGTGTTTGAATCTCTTTGTAGATTACTAACCTCAATTTAATTACGTGTCATACCAAACACTTAAATACATTACCTAAAACTAGTAATAAGCGAATAAATGCAATAACTGATCAATTAATGCATAATTTTCCTTTTTTAGCTTATAGCCTTTTTTTATTATCTAGGTTTTACGCTGTATAACCTATGATATTTTGGTGTATCCTCCTGGTTCACCCTTTGGGCTAATCCGGATTCGAGGCGTAGTTATGGGTGGTTAGGTTCCAATCCCTTCCCAATTGGTGTTGCGGGGGATTGAACACGCGTTCTCCATGTGTAGTCCCAAATCCCAATCAGCACTGCACTAACAATCAATTGGTTATATAACCTTAGATATAACAACTAAGCCATTATTTGACAACCTCATGATTGACAATGCTTAGTATCTGATTTTAATCATCAGTTTYCGTTTCCACTTAACACTTCCTCTTTAGTGATAATATAATTTATAGTGAATCACACATGTTTTGGGATTGAACTGCATACCTTTAACATTGGGGTAATTGGGTAAACTTATCATGAGATTTTTTTTTAACCAAAAAGTTATACTTCCTCCGATTCTTTTTATTGGCAACATTTGCCTTTTTTGGAAATTTCATATTATTGGCAACAAAGTTTTTTCTTTCCTTTTTGAGTAAGTTTTTCCTTCTAAAATTACAATTGTACCCTTACTAAAAAAACATTAAACATGATTATACATTACTTAAAAGCAATTAATACCTAATCTAACTTAATTAAAACCTTAACCACTCATCTCTCTCACTACCACTCACCACCCCACGATCTCCTCAGCCACCAGTCACGATCTCCGTCACCACCCCCACCTGTCACGATCTCCCTCAACCACCAGCCATCTCCATCCCACGATCTCCCCCAACCACCCCCGATATCCACCCCATGATCTTCCCCAACCAAGTCTCCTTCAACCACCAATCTCAACCCAACGAGCGCTCTCTCCAATCCCACGATTTTTCCTTTGCAATATTAGCAGATCTCCCTCGCCAATTTCATTCATTGCCACCCTCACTGCAAACTCGTAGATCTGACGATGGTGGTGGTTGATCTGGCGATCGTAGACCTGGAAAAAGTAAAGATGTTTGTGGTGGTTGATTTGGCAATGGTGGTTGATCTGGCGATGGTGGCTGATGTAAGGATGTCGGTGGCGCCGTGGCGGTGGTGGGAGGCAATTGGCAGATGCGGTGGTCTCAGCAGCAGTGGTGGTTATTATTGTTTGTGGCAGATGGGGTAGTTAACTTTATCTTTCTTCATTACCTTTAATCACATAATATTAATTTATCTAATTAACCTTTAAGAAAAAATGTCTAGGAGTCCGTGCTACTTCATTTGTTGCCAATAAAATCAATCGGAGGAAGTAACTGACTTTAAAGGCTTKAAGGGCATAATCTTTTCTTACTACCTAACCAAAAAGTTGTCATTTTTCGAGTGATATTTAGTGTTGCTGTGTTTCTTATGTTCTAGTGATRTGTTGTGATGCTGCCTTGCTTATCTTTCTGGTGAATTTTCGTTGTTCATAATGCACTTTTCAATCATCGCTGTAGCTTCAAGTTGATGGAGCTTTTAATCAAAACATTAATTCGAAGACCTTATCAGCTCCAAACCTGACATCAATGGATTTCCCTGCGCTTCCTGTTCCAGACAGTCAGACCAACCTGCGGAAATACACTGGAGATGAACTCCAGAAATCTATTAATCCTTATGGATCCTCTGAAAAGGACAATATGCTTTTGTTTAGATCCAGTTCTTCTTTGAGCGCCAAAGGTGCAACTGATTTTGCTTCGGCTGTTCGTAAATTAGCACCTCAGGATCCTGGCTTATGGAAGTACCCAAGAAGTGGTTCAGCTGGCGTTGCTGTTGGTTCAAGTAAGAGTTCCCATGCTCTATCCGGTTCTTACAGTGTAGGTGCTGGAAGAAGTACATATGGTGATAGGATGCAGGGTCGTGGCTCTGCTCGAGCTGCTCCTGTTTGGCTTGAGACTGGAGATGCCGTTGGTAATCCTTTTAATTTTATTTGATTGAATGAGCCAAGCATACATTGTACATGTCAATGAATTAACAGTGACTGAGTTTGCAGCCAACTTATATTCTGAAGTCCGTGAAGAGGCGAGTGATCGTGCACGTKTACGAAATGTGTATTTTGAACAAGTAAGCTATTGATATGGCAACATTTTTTTTTTCTAAAGGCCAAAATTAACATGTTTGTGGACTTTGACAAGCCTTGACAATTTATTATCTATTCAACTGGATTTATTTATTTATTTWTTGCAAATTTATGGATATATCTATGTAGATTTGATCCCTCTAGGCCCCTACCTGTTCATAGGCAAGAGCATTATCAGAGACATTGGGGATTTGGGGTYATGATATAACACTGCAAAATCGTTCCTAATGCATTGTAGAGAGTAGACATATCCTTGCTACTTGATAAAGTTTTCTCTATGCATTAATTGGCAAATTGATATCCTTACTACTTGATAAAGTGTGCTCTATGCTCTATGCATTAATTATCAGCCCTTTATTCTATGTAACAAGATGTCTTTAAAATCTTTTAACTTTGTAAGCTGTGATTGTTGTAAAATTGTGTTGGTATTGTATATGCTGTTAGATGAGTAATAATGACCTCATGCTTCTAGTTTCTTTCAACACTAGTTATGGACGGGTTAGCTATATGATGGATGAATGTGTCTGACAAGTTTGGTAGGACATTCTATTGATCTTCCCTAGAAGCAGTGAAGCACTTGTTCAACTATTGGTGCAACTTTTATGAGTCTGAATGACATTATTGGGGTTGTTATGGAAGCATTTAGCTGAATTAGCAATCAGCACGATTACATGGGTTTTGTCTACCAGGGGGTGGGGCTGTGCACTCTGAAGATGAGGACACATAGTCACATAGTTGACCTCATACCTTTCTCTTTATCTAAGTTTCTACATTGGTTTTCAAAGATCGTTAAGTAAAGCCTGTGTCTGAAGGTATTGCTGAGGAGGAGCTCAACTCTTCTCTGTGCGCACTGCACAGGAAATTAATTTGATTTTGCACCCTCTTTTTAGTGATGGAACATTGGATTTGGAGCTAAGTACTGCAGTTGGATTGGCTATGGGTGTCATGCCTTTTTTCAAATTTATAAGCCGTGCCTCTCAACTCAYAATCCCTGTACCCTTATTTGGTGTTTACAAGTTAACTAAGGTTAGGAWTTTGTGGCTTCAGTTTTGGAGGTCAGGGATGCAGCAGTGGCAGTTTCTCTCTCCTATCCATTCCTTTTGCTTGCCTTTTAATTTCTTTTTTAATTAAATTTTTAGTTCACTTCAGTTGATTAATCAGTTTGTAACCCCATGGGTGGGTATCATTCATTAATCATAGGGAGTTGAGGGGCATAACTTGGAATTTTTTACAAACATGGACACACCTAAACTCGACTACATGAGGGGCATAGCTTAGAGAAATCCAAAATGAATATATGAAACAAATAGTGTTGTTGCAGGAATAAAAAGGCCGAAACCTGTTCTTTTTGTTACATTTCTTTGATACTTTGTGTCTTTGCCCCAATGCTTTGCATCTTCTTCCTCTTTTGGATTTTCCTTTTTTCCTTTCTCTTTTTTTTGTGTGTATGATTGACGGTTATTTCAGATTCCTTAGTCACACAGCTCTTCGATTAATATTAGTTTATGGGTTTCTTTTTCTGCAATTTTTTCCCAATCATTTACCGCTTAATCACTTTTGGTTCATGTAGCCGACCCCACTTATGGGACTAAGGCTTTGATTGATTTATTTATGGAAAATGATATATGCAGCCCTAAGGGCTGCATATAAGCATTAAATTCTTGCTTAAAATGGTAAGTATTTATAGATNTTTTGAGTAAGTTTTTCCTTCTAAAATTACAATTGTACCCTTACTAAAAAAACATTAAACATGATTATACATTACTTAAAAGCAATTAATACCTAATCTAACTTAATTAAAACCTTAACCACTCATCTCTCTCACYACCACTCACCACCCCACGATCTCCTCAGCCACCAGTCACGATCTCCGTCACCACCCCCACCTGTCACGATCTCCCTCAACCACCAGCCATCTCCATCCCACGATCTCCCCCAACCACCCCCGATATCCACCCCATGATCTTCCCCAACCAAGTCTCCTTCAACCACCAATCTCAACCCAACGAGCGCTCTCTCCAATCCCACGATTTTTCCTTTGCAATATTAGCAGATCTCCCTCGCCAATTTCATTCATTGCCACCCTCACTGCAAACTCGTAGATCTGACGATGGTGGTGGTTGATCTGGCGATCGTAGACCTGGAAAAAGTAAAGATGTTTGTGGTGGTTGATTTGGCAATGGTGGTTGATCTGGCGATGGTGGCTGATGTAAGGATGTCGGTGGCGCCGTGGCGGTGGTGGGAGGCAATTGGCAGATGCGGTGGTCTCAGCAGCAGTGGTGGTTATTATTGTTTGTGGCAGATGGGGTAGTTAACTTTATCTTTCTTCATTACCTTTAATCACATAATATTAATTTATCTAATTAACCTTTAAGAAAAAATGTCTAGGAGTCCGTGCTACTTCATTTGTTGCCAATAAAATCAATCGGAGGAAGTAACTGACTTTAAAGGCTTKAAGGGCATAATCTTTTCTTACTACCTAACCAAAAAGTTGTCATTTTTCGAGTGATATTTAGTGTTGCTGTGTTTCTTATGTTCTAGTGATRTGTTGTGATGCTGCCTTGCTTATCTTTCTGGTGAATTTTCGTTGTTCATAATGCACTTTTCAATCATCGCTGTAGCTTCAAGTTGATGGAGCTTTTAATCAAAACATTAATTCGAAGACCTTATCAGCTCCAAACCTGACATCAATGGATTTCCCTGCGCTTCCTGTTCCAGACAGTCAGACCAACCTGCGGAAATACACTGGAGATGAACTCCAGAAATCTATTAATCCTTATGGATCCTCTGAAAAGGACAATATGCTTTTGTTTAGATCCAGTTCTTCTTTGAGCGCCAAAGGTGCAACTGATTTTGCTTCGGCTGTTCGTAAATTAGCACCTCAGGATCCTGGCTTATGGAAGTACCCAAGAAGTGGTTCAGCTGGCGTTGCTGTTGGTTCAAGTAAGAGTTCCCATGCTCTATCCGGTTCTTACAGTGTAGGTGCTGGAAGAAGTACATATGGTGATAGGATGCAGGGTCGTGGCTCTGCTCGAGCTGCTCCTGTTTGGCTTGAGACTGGAGATGCCGTTGGTAATCCTTTTAATTTTATTTGATTGAATGAGCCAAGCATACATTGTACATGTCAATGAATTAACAGTGACTGAGTTTGCAGCCAACTTATATTCTGAAGTCCGTGAAGAGGCGAGTGATCGTGCACGTKTACGAAATGTGTATTTTGAACAAGTAAGCTATTGATATGGCAACATTTTTTTTTTCTAAAGGCCAAAATTAACATGTTTGTGGACTTTGACAAGCCTTGACAATTTATTATCTATTCAACTGGATTTATTTATTTATTTWTTGCAAATTTATGGATATATCTATGTAGATTTGATCCCTCTAGGCCCCTACCTGTTCATAGGCAAGAGCATTATCAGAGACATTGGGGATTTGGGGTYATGATATAACACTGCAAAATCGTTCCTAATGCATTGTAGAGAGTAGACATATCCTTGCTACTTGATAAAGTTTTCTCTATGCATTAATTGGCAAATTGATATCCTTACTACTTGATAAAGTGTGCTCTATGCTCTATGCATTAATTATCAGCCCTTTATTCTATGTAACAAGATGTCTTTAAAATCTTTTAACTTTGTAAGCTGTGATTGTTGTAAAATTGTGTTGGTATTGTATATGCTGTTAGATGAGTAATAATGACCTCATGCTTCTAGTTTCTTTCAACACTAGTTATGGACGGGTTAGCTATATGATGGATGAATGTGTCTGACAAGTTTGGTAGGACATTCTATTGATCTTCCCTAGAAGCAGTGAAGCACTTGTTCAACTATTGGTGCAACTTTTATGAGTCTGAATGACATTATTGGGGTTGTTATGGAAGCATTTAGCTGAATTAGCAATCAGCACGATTACATGGGTTTTGTCTACCAGGGGGTGGGGCTGTGCACTCTGAAGATGAGGACACATAGTCACATAGTTGACCTCATACCTTTCTCTTTATCTAAGTTTCTACATTGGTTTTCAAAGATCGTTAAGTAAAGCCTGTGTCTGAAGGTATTGCTGAGGAGGAGCTCAACTCTTCTCTGTGCGCACTGCACAGGAAATTAATTTGATTTTGCACCCTCTTTTTAGTGATGGAACATTGGATTTGGAGCTAAGTACTGCAGTTGGATTGGCTATGGGTGTCATGCCTTTTTTCAAATTTATAAGCCGTGCCTCTCAACTCAYAATCCCTGTACCCTTATTTGGTGTTTACAAGTTAACTAAGGTTAGGAWTTTGTGGCTTCAGTTTTGGAGGTCAGGGATGCAGCAGTGGCAGTTTCTCTCTCCTATCCATTCCTTTTGCTTGCCTTTTAATTTCTTTTTTAATTAAATTTTTAGTTCACTTCAGTTGATTAATCAGTTTGTAACCCCATGGGTGGGTATCATTCATTAATCATAGGGAGTTGAGGGGCATAACTTGGAATTTTTTACAAACATGGACACACCTAAACTCGACTACATGAGGGGCATAGCTTAGAGAAATCCAAAATGAATATATGAAACAAATAGTGTTGTTGCAGGAATAAAAAGGCCGAAACCTGTTCTTTTTGTTACATTTCTTTGATACTTTGTGTCTTTGCCCCAATGCTTTGCATCTTCTTCCTCTTTTGGATTTTCCTTTTTTCCTTTCTCTTTTTTTTGTGTGTATGATTGACGGTTATTTCAGATTCCTTAGTCACACAGCTCTTCGATTAATATTAGTTTATGGGTTTCTTTTTCTGCAATTTTTTCCCAATCATTTACCGCTTAATCACTTTTGGTTCATGTAGCCGACCCCACTTATGGGACTAAGGCTTTGATTGATTTATTTATGGAAAATGATATATGCAGCCCTWAGGGCTGCATATAAGCATTAAATTCTTGCTTAAAATGGTAAGTATTTATAGATYTATGTTAAAAATTGCACAGAAATTGATGTCATAAATGTTTACTTTTTTGAAAACCTTCCTTTTTTGGCTTCTTATATGCAGCCCTTAGGGCTGTATATATCATAACCCATTATTTATTTATCGCTTTAATTATTTATGGGATTCATGGTTAGTTTATGTCCATTTATTGGGGTGACAAGCTGAAGATTTTAATTTAAAGAGTTTGACTGGTATGTTAAATAAGGGAGTGAAAAAGGGAGGGAGTTGGAAAAACCTTTGGTTGTTCAAGGGGATTGGGATTGATATAAAAAGCCCTCTCCTTTCTCTAAATTATATCGTGTACTAATTTACAATAGATGATCAGCTCTGACTTGAATATGAACAGAATAATTTGTCTCTTTAGCACATCCCGTATAGAGTTGACTCAAACTAAACCTGAACAATTATTTGCTTAATATTAATCTAACTCAAATGAAGTGATTGAGGAAGCTTTTGCATCTGTTGTTATAAGTGAAAGTAGTCTACAATACCAAACATTGTATAGTCTTTTCTTTGTTTAAAAGTGATTATCTCATCCTTTCTTCTCTTATTCACTTAATTTAGATCAAATTGGGACTCAGAAAGGGAAAAAAAGTTTTCTAATGGATATTGAGTTATTGATATCTGGGATATGTATGTGGCTGCTGTTTAACAAGTTTACTATTTTCAATCCTCGCTTTATTCACTATCTAAATTTGATTATGTTGTTTAATATGATGTATCTATCCAGGCTCGCCAGGCTTACCTAATAGGCAACAAAGCATTAGCCAAGGAACTGAGTGTGAAAGGACAGCTACACAACATGCAGATGAAGGCAGCTCATAATAAAGCTCAGGAATCTATATATCGTCAGAGGTTTGTTGTCATGATGCATTTTTCACTATGAGCTGTTTAATGAATATTTACTTGCTAATAGAATGAAAGTAAAAGTTTCTTTTGTGAAAGCATTTACTACACAGTGTAATCATATGGCTATGAAATAGCAGCTTCAATGAAAGTTTATACGAAATATTATCTTCAACATCATCTTTACATCCRTGTGGGGGCTGGGGGCCTCCAACTTGRGTCTTTTTGTCTAGCGTTTTTTGGTCAGTTTAGTTTACTTGTAGCATATTTTTCTTGACCTTTTAGGTTCTATGTGTAACTTCTGAACCTTTGAAGAGTTTTGGTGTAGTGTTCTTATCACAAAAAGGCTACATTCATACCTAAATGTTGCAACCTTTTTCTTTTATACTACATGGACCAGTGAAGAGGGATGCATTCCTTCACCAAAGAAAATTTATTGACTAGAAATAATATACTCGGTGCTAGGATCATGTTGCTTGTATTGTGGCGGAGCCAGCTAAGGTGACAATTGTTAACCCTCTTCCGGGAAGAAAAATCATGCATTTAGCAAACTACCGACCGCTTTTTGGTCGCTAAACTAAAAATGTCAATCGCAAATGAAATTTTGCGGTCGCTAAATGGAAAAAACCGGTCGCTAAACTAAAAAACTGTAATTTGGAATTTTAAAATGCTTGTTTTTACCTGCTTTTATCCGAGTTTAGCACGTTCTAATTTTGTCACCCCACTTCCAAAATCTTGGCTCCGCCGCCTTGTATACTGTCTTCAGAGTTCAGACTTACCAGTTCATGAGAACACTTTATATGTCTAGTCGTCTAGATTGATAGCTTGAAAATGTCGTCCAAGTTCCCCTTTTCATCATTGTTTTAGGGTATGCTGCTGCTTTGTGTGGTTAATGTGTAACCAGCCGATATCTGTCAGTTGTGGTTGTTAGCATTTGGTTTTACTTAAGTTCGGGGGTTGATGTGCTTGTTTATACTGTATGCTATGGGTATATGTTTCTGTTAATCTCCTGACGTGAGTAAGATATTCTGCAGAAACCCAATTAATCTAGACCAGCAAGGTGGTAACAGATGCCAGGAAAAGATGATAGACCTGCACGGGCTTCATGTGAGTGAAGCTATTCATATGCTGAAACAGGAGTTCAATATTTTGAGGAACGCAGCAAGATTGGCAGAGCAGCGGTTGCATGTTTATATATGTGTTGGGACAGGACACCATACTAGAGGTTCCCGCACTCCTGCCAGACTTCCTATTGCTGTACAGCGCTACCTTCTTGAAGAGGAGGGTTTAGAGTACAGTGAACCGCAGCCGGGGCTACTGCATGTTGTGCTATACTGAATTAGGGTAAGAAGTTGTGTATGATTAGGATTTTTGTTGTTGACACAGAAGGAATTATCCATCACTCTTTAGATCATCATTTTTGTGCATCTGTAAATGGGAAAAAAGGTTTAGTGCATATTCAGGATAAAAGAAGGGGAAAAAATTCGGAGGGGAAAAAAAGAAGACAAAAATGTTGATAGGTAGAGAGGAGAAAAAGAAGGYAGGCATGTATCCTCATGATTAGTAGCAGCATCACTGTTCCRATGAGAGTGGAACTGTATTGCCAGCCAATCTTTTGTAACAGTTGCCCGCATCTAGAAACCCCTCTTTAGGTGCTTCAAAACCGTGTCTAAGATTGATTCTGTATCTTGATTTGTTACATTTGGCAAACCCCTCTCCGCATTAAGTTTCTCAAATGTATTCAATAGAAGTCAAAATTTATAGTCCGCGGTAGTAATTGCTCACTCGTCGTGATTTTGCTCTATTTTTAGGAGGTAAATTATATTAGTATAATTCTCGTCAAAAAAAAAAAAAATTTATACTAGTGTCATTTCTATTCATTATAGATTTCAGAAAGATGAATGGCTTTGTTTGGTAAATAGATGCTTGAGGCAAAGGAGAGTGTTAGACCTTTTGAAGTTTTGACCGGTTAAAATTCTAAATTAGATGATTGGTAAAAGAGCTGTTAAAATAGCGTTTTAGCCCCAAAATTTTATTTTTCAAAAAGCTGGAAATTGGACCCTTTTGAAGATATAAATTTTGGTATAATTAAGGATCAAATACACATTTTACCTATGTAAACTTTTAACAATTAACTGAGTTTTACCAAACACAATTTCACAAAAACTCACATCTTTTAAACCAAAGGGTTAAACTTTAAGAAAAACCTTCCTTAACAGCAAATGTCAATTGTATTTTATTAGTTTCCCTAACAGCACACACCTTCATGTTGAGGCTTTGTCGCTTTCATGTAGAAGCCATGCTGGGTAGCTTCCAATGCTTTGTCTTTTCATTACAACCCCCCCAAAGATCAATCTAAACTAGGAGGAATTAATTCTCCTGTTCACAAGTTGAGTAGACTAATAGAAGTAACAACTATCAAGTATCATAATCCAATAGAATTACAATCTGAGCTAATCTATATACAATCCAAAATTCCAGAGTATAACTGTACACTAATTATTTAGCTTTAAAAATTTAAGAAACTTGCTTGCTCTTATGAAGTTCATACTCTCTCATAAGGTCAGCACGCCTGCACGTCTTCTATCAAATCTGGAGACATCTTGAGTTTCAGTGCTTCACCCATTTACACTCTGTCATTCACCTCGTTAGATCCAAGCAGTTTTCAGTCTCTCCTGCATAGGTCATGTGTCCAAAAGTATGTCTTACTCTCTTATTAAAAGCTCGTAGACATTGCTATTGTTATCCCCACTTATGCGCTTCAGCATTTCAAAACTTTTCCGGCTTCCCAGGAATGCAATGCGCTTATACACCACATGACTGATTTCTTCTGTACTGTCACTGCAATAAATTGATCGGAGCTGATCAGCATGCCTCGAGTCAGTGTGAATAGCAACCTCTATTTCACAGTCTGACATATTCTCCTACAGAAATTTCAAGTGCCCAATCAAAAGGTAATATTTTACTTCAATGGTCCCTAGCTCTATCTCAACCGGAAATACAAGAACGCCAAAAGGATTATAAAATTAGTAATAAATAATATCAAAAATTCAAAATATATTAAGGAACCTGAAGCACAAAAAGGGAGAGATGTTTAGAAAGCAAGTAGCAAAAAGAAAGAAAAGTCAAACACCACCAAATCCTCCATACGAGATAATAATGAACTCACAAAGACATACACCATATGTTGAAATGATCAAGATAAGCTACCGTCGTCAAGATATGATCAAGATATACATTATAGAAGCTACAAACGATAAGGAAGCAACAAGACTTGCCTGATAGAAGGCATATATAAATTCCAGCAACTGGAGACAAGTRAATCCTGCATCACTAAAATATGTTCTGGAGGAAGGGCCCAACTCAGCAAACCGATCAACTGGATAAAGTATGGTAAGGAAGTGGTTTTTAAACACTAATTCAAATTTTTCACTGCAAAAGTAAGAAGTTGTGAGAAAGATGTTCATAAGTCAAAACATACCCCCCCCCCACACACACACACACACACACACACACAACCACCCATACAAAGTCAAAGCATAACTCACAAGTACTTCAACATAAAAACGATCATACACTTCAATATTGAAGAACATAAAAATAAAAAAAGTTATCACTTGATAGTTGATACCAGCTAGCTTGAGCAACTCAGGTACGTCTTGCTTACGTACATTTTTAGCGAATCAGTTGCTAACCGAGTGTAGCTTCAACAATTTATAATTTAAATTTTCTTCAGCTTTAAAAATGAACATATGTGTAGCTTCCGAAATCACAAAGATGCTTGCGGAGCATATGGGTCTAGAATAACCCACACCAGAAGATTTGTAAAAGCATAGTTGTACGTAATGTCCAGAATTCTCTAGGCAACTCTTGTACATACTTTGTAATAGGGCTGGGGAAAACTGATCCAACCCGTTTACCGAACATGAACCCGTCCTAAAATAAGCGGGTTTGGGTTGAGGATTTCGACCCAATTAAATAAATGGGGTAACCCGATTTTACCGTTTAATTAAACAGGTTAGGTTAAGGTTGGATTTTTGAACCTAAAAATAACCTGATAAGACCCATTTAATAATTTTATACTTCCTCCGTATCAAAATAATTGCAACGATTTGACATAAAGTAGAGAGAAAAAGTGTCTAATAGTTGCAATTATTTTGATACGGAGGAAGTATAAGAAAATGATATTTAAAATGGAAAAATTGCTCACAAAAATTTCATAAAATATAAAGATCTATTATAAATAATTTATTGAATCATATTCTGATGTTAAGTATTGCTTTTGTACACATATACACTTAGTATTATAAATACTTTTTATAAAAACTGTAATAAATAAATAGGTTAAATGGGTTAAGTGGGCGACCCATTTAATANATTTTGATACGGAGGAAGTATAAGAAAATGATATTTAAAATGGAAAAATTGCTCACAAAAATTTCATAAAATATAAAGATCTATTATAAATAATTTATTGAATCATATTCTGATGTTAAGTATTGCTTTTGTACACATATACACTTAGTATTATAAATACTTTTTATAAAAACTGTAATAAATAAATAGGTTAAATGGGTTAAGTGGGCGACCCATTTAATAAGCGAGTTCGTTAGGGTTGATCTTTTCAACCCGTTTAATAAACGGGTTAGGTTTGGATTGATAGAGTTCCAACCCGTTTATCATTGACCCAAACCCAACCCGATCGGACCTGTTAACCAGCCCTACTTTGTAATATGTTTACACTTGTAATTGTGTAGAATTCTCTAGAGAGTTTTTATCTAGACCTCTCCATTTGAGGAGGTTAGAATGTTCTAGAGTAGGACAAGTAGTAAGGGGTGTTGCCTATAAATACCCAAAGGCAATCTGGTCTGAGTCATCACTTGAAAAAGTTTTCTTTGTGCAATACAAAAACTTTTTCGTACAGCCTACTTGTGTGTTCCTCCTTTGCAACTCTTTTARTCGTTACTTAGGCAATTTCCACAAACAAACGAACTACCTTGTTAAGCAATACACCTTTGGGGTTGCCCAGTGTTTGAAAAAGCGCGTCTAAGGCGCACCTACGCGCTAAGCGATAGGGGGTAAGCGATTAATATGGCCAAGGCGAGGCGCACCGTTTCTTTTCCCCAATTTTTTTTCTCAGAATTCTCCCAGTACTTCATAGGTGCGCCTCACTTCAATGAGGTACATTTAGTCGCGCCTAAGGCTCTAGAGAATCCAATCACCTTAGTGGACCTTACGCTTTTTTATACATTGGGGTTACTTGACTTGTCATACGACGAGAGTGTAAGTGGCACATTTGAGTGACTAGGGAAAGAGCAGCACGTGACAATGTGCTATGAAGCAAATTAAGCAAAAAATGGAAGGATTTAGGTGTTTGTATTAATACAAAGCAATTACAACAAAAAAAAAATGATAATTCCACTTTCGAAAGGTGGATTCTCTCCCTAATATGAGCTTTCGAAAGGCTCGCTCTCTCCCAAATACAAGACACTTAATTCTTAACATGCTCTCTTTCTCTCTAATGACATACTTACAGAGAATTTCTTCCTAACCAACTCGTAATGCATAATAAGCCCTTTCCCTCACTAAAGTCGCTATTGATTCCTTGCAACATGTGGAATATTTCTTTACATATATACTTCCTCCGCCCCATATAAATCACAACACTTGCCTTATTTGGTTGTTTCGCATTAATTGCAACATTAATTTTTTTCCTTCTAAAATGACATCTATACCCTACCTTTACTAGCCAARAAAGTAAATTAATCTATTTTAAAAATCCTTATTACAATTAAATTACTTAATATGCTATCACAAACAGAATTACTTATAGCAACTCACCCAGACACCCTAGTCAAGTCAATTACCATTTTTTCATTAAACCCTAAAAAATTAAAAAATGTCAATCTCCCTTTCTCTTCACCATTGATTCACCAATAAATCAATTCCCAAAACAACCTAACACAATTCTATATCTATCAATTTATCATAGGCTCCATCTACAATTGAGATAAAGATAATAGCTCTTTATCTCAATAGCAAGGGAAACCCAACAAAAAATCTACAATTGAGATAAAGATAATAGCTCTTTATCTCAATAGCAAGGGAAACCCAACAAAAATATGCTTATAAATCATAAAATCATGAGAAAAATCAAAGAGTAGTGATGCTAATGATGTGCAGGTTTGAAGAAAGTGATATTGTTCCAAAAATTAAACCAAATAGGAAAAAGATAGTACCTTTCGCTAAGTGGACGTATGAAGCTAGAAAATGAAGCTTCCGATTCAACACTATCTCCTTCAACCAAAAGTCCACCATTGTTGATCTCAGCTTCACTTCTGGAAATGAAAGAGTCTGCATAAACAGCAGCCCTCGAAACTGGCTCAGAGATAGACCAGCAGATTGAGTCTAAAAGGCTACTGGGATTTAATGGCCGCAAGGGTATTTGGCATGACTGCAACGAATAGCAAAGATTTTTCAGTTGTCTCCGGATGATTAAAAATCAGAAAACTACACCCATGTATTACATGGAAGAAACCAAAAGTTTTATTCCCACAATACCAGGAAAAAACATTCTGTTATATTTTAAATTAAATGAATTTCACAATCATCAATTAGACTCAAAATGGTGGCATAACAAATTACTTTTGTTATGATTCTCTGAAATACCACCCTTTATCATACTCCTTTCTTATTCCACCTATCTAGAAAAGAATGAAATTTTCATGTTTATTTAAAATGTTATCTGTTTTGTCTAAATGAGGGATTGGACATTCGGATGAAGGAAGAGGGAGAAATAGTTTTCCCTCCCTCTTCAAGAAGCACAATCCCTCCACAATTCGAAAGATTTGAAGCTAAAATGAAGCTCACCTTTCTCTCCTTCCCCTACCTACTATTTCCTTTTCACTTCTTCTTTGCTATCCAAACAAAGCATAAATGAAACTACCAAGCTTACAGCTACCCTGAAAATCAAAAACATAATTCCTCTGATTTTAAGTAGTTGTACCAAGGGAATTGTTTGTCTCACAAATAATACCCATTTGTCGCAACAAAAAAAAAAAAAAGGAACAAGTATAAACTAATACTTAAACTATCAAACTAATATAAAGAAAAAACCAAAGAGTATAGGAAAAAAAATTAAAAAAATGATTAGAACAAACAGGACAAATCAACAGCAATAAGACGCAACTATAGGTATCCAAAATCGAGAAACTCAAATAAGGCACAACCCATAAGAAAGCTATAGAAGTAGCTCTATCCAAAACAAGTAGCATGACAAACATCATAACAATAAGTTTGAGAACTTACACACCTGCAAACGTCGGGCACGACGATTTCTAACACCACATTTTGCACATTTGGCAACCTGTGCCTTCCTTTAGGCAACTATTAATTTAAATAATGTGTGATATGACTCTTTCTCACAATCTTTCCCTGGAAAAACAAATATAGTTGTCAAAAAGACGAAGTCTAAACTGTAACTACACTAAAACACAATAGAGAATGTAGATAAATTGTCATAGCCATATAAAAGAAATATATAAATTAGCAAAAGTTACATTGCATCAATACATGTAAAGACGACTCGTCAAACCTTGGAAATTACTGGGAAATATTATGATATTTATTTATTTATTTATTTATTTATTTTTATTTTTGAGAATGTGATTTCATTCTCATGAAAGGCCATGTAAGAATCATATTGTTAGTACAAGGGTAGTTTAGGTACTTAACAATAATTTATGCATTGAGAATGAGGAAGTTTCTGGAGTTAGTTTATGTATAAAAGGGCTAAGTTGTAAGAGTAGGGGTTGTGTTGAATGATGAATGCTTTGAAGTGAAAACTTCTTTGGAGAGTTGTGACCTCAAGTCACTAATTTGGGAGAGAATCGAGCCTCTCGAAAGCTCGATATTTATCTTATTGTGTGTAATTTCAGATTATCCTTTATATTATTTCATTATTACTTCTTATTATTCTCTCATTAGTGCATAAAATTAGCATTATCATCCTTAGTACTCTGCTGCATTACCATCAACCATGTCAGTTCATTACAGGCCATTACTTGAAAGCATAATGCATCATTAGGAAGAATGTTACAAGGGACAGGGATCAATTCAAGATGGGGTACATAAATGATACGCAGAACACTAACATGAGTGGATCAGAAATTATTGGTACAAAGATTAAGCATAAAAGATTAAATAAATAAGGAGTTAGTAAAAGAAGAGTATAGTTTAGTGTACTCCGTAGTATGTATTCATATACTAGTAAGAGCATTCAATAAAAAAATTGAAATAATATGCATAGGGACATATAGAATACAATAGGAAAAATAATGTGAGTAAAAAGATATAAGAAGGTTAAAAAAAAAGGGGGGCTGCAGAGAATTAAAATTTAAAAATAATTGTTGGATCACACTTGTAAACTTATTGAAAATGTAGAGCTGCTAAAGTGTCAAGAATAGTATGGACAAACTAGACGATAAAGGCACGTTTATTTAATTTAAAAAAAGAGAAAACCCAAGATCTCACAACAGAGAGCGAGCTTTCCTTCTCCTTCGATCGACCCTCCTCTTCTCTGTGGCAAAGCCATGTTAAAGCAAGCTTTAGGCAAGCGTCAAGGGTAACAAGAAACAGATCACAATCATCATCGATTTCAATTGTGACTCTGATTGCGTATATTCCGCAATTTGGAATGAGACAATCCGGTTCACAGTGTGGACCTCCAATTATGTTCCTTGTTACATTGGGACAGAYCAATATAATAATATTTGTAACCATACTTTTGACTTTTAAAACATACAAAAGGAATATTGCTCTTCCAAATAACATAGAAAACTTTTATAAGTTTGACTGTTTTACACAATAAGGGGATTCTTGGATTGATTGTAACAAAATTCAAACTAACATAATTGAATGTGGAAGGAGACGATGTCAAAGAGGATAAGGTGATGATGAACGGGAGATATGGAGGGAACTAGGGAAGTTATTACCTTCGTAATAGTCACCACACTAGGATAACAATCCCCCATGGTGAGGCTTCTGGTCCCCCCACCCTCTCTCTCTCTCTCTCTCTCTCTCTCTCTCTCTCAAATACTAAGTCTTGATGCAGCCACAAGATTCCAATTACAAAGGGAATTGCGCAAAGATTTTTGAAGGGAAATTGGATGGGATTTTTCGATCATTAAGCTGTAAGCCAAAATGAAGGTTTTCTCAATTGAGTTTAATTGACATTGCAATTAGCTATTAATATATGTCAGTTGTAGTAGATGTAAAATCGTGTGAATTGAATTTGGTTGACATTGCAATTAGCTATTAATCATGTAAGTTGGGTTATGATAACACTTGGCTTATGTTATTGGAAATTTGAAGTGAAAGTAAATGGTTACATAGTTAGCAAAATGAAGTACAGGTTTTTGTAATATGAAGCAAAATGATGAGCCATTAAACATGAATGTTGGTTTAAGATAGCAATTGGCTTATATTATTGGAGTTTTGAAGTGAAAATATATGGAAGAATACTTGGCAAAATAATAATAATTAAAAAAAAAAAAAACTCGTTAAGGAGCAAAAAAAATAAAAATCAATGAAGGTTAAAGACAGGAAATGAAAATGAGGGAGGTAGGTGAAGGAAATTATGAAGGATAAGATAAAGAGACGGAAAAGGAGAAAAGGGGGAACCAGTTAAAACGGGGGGAAAGGRAAAAAAATTAAAAATTAAAAAACATGCTGTTAATCGGCTGCAACTTAAAATAATGGGAAAATATTAAAATTGCTTAGTTTAGGGTAATGCTTGTACAAGGTCTTGAAGAAGAAGAATTGTAAGCTAGACTTAAGCTTAGAAGATCACGCAAATGTTAACTTATTTAAAACAAATTTTCCTTTTCAGCACTCCTAAACCTTTCACAATATCTTCAATAGGTTGGCCCCTCACTTTCTCCCTTAAATACCCATGTTTTTTCAGCAGAAAAAATGCCATATTCATCAAAAAGTGGTGCCCCCTCACTCTCTCTACCTTTCTTAAAAGCTCCCCATTTTCTTTATGTTTTATCTAAAAAGAAAGAAAGGTGTGTACAAGAGCTTTAAATCGGTATAAAAGAAGCTAAGAGAGAGAGAGAGAGTGGCATGGAGAAACTTGCATGGAGCTTGTCTCACTAGGGAGAATGCAGTAGCTGTCTCTTATACACATCTAGATGTGTATAAGAGACAGCTCTCTCTACCTTTCTTAAAAGCTCCCCATTTTCTTTATGTTTTATCTAAAAAGAAAGAAAGGTGTGTACAAGAGCTTTAAATCGGTATAAAAGAAGCTAAGAGAGAGAGAGAGAGTGGCATGGAGAAACTTGCATGGAGCTTGTCTCACTAGGGAGAATGCAGTAGAATCCATTCTTTGATTTTCTCTAGTTATCTTCTAATTTTATACTCAAACGGCTTGTGAATAATAAGTTTATCAGAGATTCAGAGCTTCTCCTTTATACAAGTTTTTTCTAGCTTCAATTGAAGTAGAAACATTTAAAGGACTTCTTTAAAACAATGCATTCAATAACTACAAGGACAACGCATACCTGTCCTGCAGTTACATGTTTTAGACTTTTTTAAAACAAAGCATTCTTTAACTACAAGGACAACTCATACCTGTCCTGCAGTTACATGTTGGTGGTTTTCAAGCATTAACCCCACCTGTCTAGCCAGATCAGCAGACAATCCAACAAATCGTTGCATGGATCTCTCGTTAGCTGTCTTGAGAACCCATATAGGCTGTAACATGGGAACCATAAAAAAATAAATTAGTTCATAGCGTATGGACTAATGATGGCTAACACAAAATTAAGTAGCATAGACACGTACACTGACTATGTAATCACAATGTCCAAGGTATCTTTGAATGGAAGATCCCTCACAAACAACGTAGCTTGCACCACAACCAACAAACCAGCGATCAACAAGCACAGCACCTTCTCGAGTARCCACATCAACCACCTAGAGCACAATCAGCACACCACAGAACATTTATCAATGACAGAAATGCATAATGTCCTGTTTTTGGATGAATGAGAGAAGCATATGTAAGAGGGTAGGACATGGAACCAAAATACAGACAAAGATTTCCAAACCATCAATTTCCCCATGATCACATTAACCATCAATTCAATTTCATGGAATACGCCAACTTTAAATGTCCAAGGTGAGGCCAATATTAGCTCCAAACTCGCACCCATTTGGGGTCCAAGGCTTGCATAGAATGGTTTCAACAAATAATCTCTCATTACATTTGATCCTAATTCAAGCAAAAACTACAGTACATAATTCAGGATTCTTTGAGTAATTTGAAATACAGGTTCATTTCAAGCTTTATTGCAAAAGGATGAGCTTAGGCCAGTAGTTAATATATGTGTTTGCACGCTTTGGATGTCTCTCATACATCCTGGTTTCATTATAGAAATCAGTACGAGGATCATTATAGGTCACAACTCACAACCTGGATAGATTTCTTATACTGTTATACATGGACCTAAGACAGAAAAGAATCTATATGCTGTTAAGTGTGGTTCAGTTTCCCAAACATAAAAAAGACTTCATCTTTTTTGAAGTTATCTTWAAAAAYAGTTTTAAAAAAATCTCCAAGTGTATTGAAAAAGACAGTGGCACCTACAAAATGTATATTGCTCTATAGTGTTTGAGAAAAGGAATCTTGTGCAAAGCACAGATCACATAAAGAATAGCTTCCCATCCTATCTTACAACATTAAGGACATTTGAAGGAATGCCCCCATAACAGTGACAGCAACACGAAGTAGAATATTCTATTGTTCTCACCAATTGGAGCCCCTCCCTAGTTCTCAATACGCCTAGTTCAAGAAAGTCGATTAATGATCTTGATTGAACAAAAGAAGAAATCAATATGCAACCTACTATCCACAAAACCTTCCTCCCTCACTAATCCAAACCAAAGATGATCAACCATCTAAGCAATAAAGACAAATGAAGAAAACACAGTCACATACATGTAACACCACACTTACAGGTGGCCTATTCCCTTTTTTAAATGTACACAGGACACACATACAAATGTAGGTTTTACACTTCCGTTTGTGTTAACCATCATTAGTAAGTCAGTAAGTCTCCATCTTTAAAAGCCCTTCTTTGAAACCTTTACTTACAAACATGCAGCACATGTTTCATGTCATCAAGGAAGAGATTTATGGTGAAGATTTTCATAGATGCATAGAACACCTACAAGTCAATAGGCTTGAATGCTTGTTGAATCCCTAACCACRCTTAAAGAAACCTCAAGTTTCCAGCACCTCTTACATATTTGTAAGCCCACCCAATATGAACTCCTATGGATTTGTCTTTGATATCTTTAATTGTGTATATTATCATCAAGGGATAGAAATAGGAAAGAAAACATCTGAAGGAAAGACAGAGTTAAGACAATAAAGACAAATTACRGGATACGTTTTGGCATGTTAAATGCAGACCACAAGATGCTTGCATCAGTAACAGTGGAGGGTTGGGATCACAGAGATCACAAGAGAATCAAGGGAGATCGAAAATGACCTGGTTAGAAAGGATTAAGAAAGATTTGAACAAGCATGARGTTTTTTATCGTAAGACATGGAGGAGGATCTTTGTTGATAATTATATGGAATTAAGGTAATCAGGATCGAGATTCTACTTTGGATCGAAAGATGGGGGTGGAATCGAATCGTAAAATCGGATCGTAAAATCAATCAATCCTACAAAATTGAAAAAATAATAATATTTTTCTATATTTCAACAATCAATAACTATACTAAAGCGCAGTCGACTATCGCTCTGTTGCTGACACGTGTCGCGTTGGTTCAACGCTTTCCCGCCCATTTTCCCTAACCTATATTTTCGGAATGAAATATATTTTGTATTATAAAATATCCTGAAAATATTCTACATATACTATGACTTTCGGACTTTTCTAAATATTCTAAATACACTGCCATGGGTTTCGAAATTTTCTAAATATTCTAAATACACTGCGATTGTGTAGACAAATTTCACGCACGAAATTATAGTAATAACGGATATTCTATGTTATCATAGTAATATGTTAACAACTATACGACTAAGATTTTCATCTCATATCTTCTTTATTATGGCTAATATATCTCATATCATTGTCGCTCACTGACATATAATAGTAGCAAATTATATAGCAACTCTAGAACACGATTTTATCTAACACAATAAAGTGAATATGATATGATAATATATATATATATATATATAATATATATATATTAAATATATATATATATATATATATACACATATATACATAATATACTCCCTCCGTTTTTATTTAGATACGTTTTAAGATTGATTGATGAATAAAATAGTTGAGTAAATTGGGTAGAAATTGAATAAGTTAGGTAAAAGAGTAAATTGTGATGAAAATTTATGAAATAGTAATTTTGGGTGAATAGATTGGTAAATAATAAAAGTTACTTTAAATGAATATTCATAATGTTTGAGTAAATAAAGAGTAAAAGGTAAAAAGTATTTTTAGATTGGTTAACATCTATTGAAAACGGCCCAAAGAAGAAAGTGGAACATCTAAATAAAACGAAGGGAGTAAATATATGGCTAAATATTCCATGCACAATATATATAACATTGACAATAAAGTTATGATATCACATAAAACAATTCAACTACCACCAGTACAATTAAGTCATGACTCAATTCGCATGATTTGACAAATCTGAAAACGAGATGGATGACACATTTAATTGGTAAAATTTTTCATAATTTAATATAATAAATTTGTTTATAATATTTTATTGTGAAACATGTAACATGTTATTTGATTTCAATATATTCATTGGTGAGGTTACCGCACTTGGCGATCTTGTGGATTTCAAGATTCTACTCCAAATTACAAGTCACGATGAAATCAAAAGATTTCAGTACATTCTATTCAATTTACTCATTATAATTAATTATCGTATTCTTCTCATTTTAACTAGAGGTGGATCATGGCGGGCCGGGTTCGGACGGCTTGCTTAAAAGTAGCCCGAAATCGGGCTCGGGCCGGGCCTAAGTTCGGTCCTAAAGTTGTGCCCAAAGCCCGAAAAATAAGTGCTGTTTCGGTCGTCAATTTTAACCAAATGCCTAAATTTATTCGCCAAACCCGGACAAAAAATGAAGATTCGGGGCCCAATCCAAAAAGTCGTGACCAAAGCCCGCAAAAAATCGGCCGGGCTTGCAGGCCGGCTTTTTTGATCACCTCTAAGTTTAACGTGTATGTTATGTCAAATATGATGTATGGAAAATACACATTAATGCAGCTGTATGTTGTATGTAGTGCACAACAAATGAAAAATAAGATACGATTGACGCACGGTCGCACAATTGCCATACTAAGGCACTACATTCAAGTGTGTGTGTGTGTGTGTGTGTGTGTGCAGGTATGTGTGAAATATCATACAAGTGTGGAGGAGTGGCCCTATGGTATGGCCATCTTCTAACAACATTGTGCCATGGATTAAGGCACAATGCGTGCGACGATGAGCAAAGAGACACTATATCAGGGCTAAGCTTAACATCAAAGGTCCAAGGTATGGTCTAAGGTCCCTTATGTGTTAGTCGATGTCCTTGGAATAAGTTAAGGGCCGTTAGAGGCAAGTTTATGGCATCTCGAGCAATCGTACGAACTGTATGGCTAAAGTCTGAATTGGGTGTCCGCTAGTGTATTGTTGAAGATGCTTTTACAATCAAATATTGTTGAGAGGGGAGYTAAGAAGAGGATATAGAAGTTCAATTTGTGTGTACAAGATGATGTAATTAGAGCTTTATATAACCAAGATGTAGAGGATGGGTCGATGGGGAGAGGTTGAAGTATACATATTATTATGCACATTAAAGAGAGAGAAAAAGTCAAAACGACATGGTTATTTTTAAAACCATGTGTGAGCTTGCATAGTGGCATCTAATTGATATCCTAAAGGAAAAATCAGAGCAAACAACACGAAATGTTGGTTTAGCACAAAATAAAAGTAATGCAGTAGCACAAACTATTTGAGATGGGTGCATGAATCAACATCAACTCTAATTTTGGTTGACTACATAACACAAACTTTATTGCATGTGTGCACAAATCTAAGGCCAAATTGTAATTTATATTGATTCATGAACCCCTGCCACAAAATTTATGTTGTGCAACGTATGCTGTTTGTACCAATTTTTCTTTTCCTAAATCCCTCTATTTTCTTTCGTTYTCGTTCCCCTAAAACGACTTCTCTTATACTTCCACAGTAACTATTTATGTGCAAAAAAGTAAGATTTTATTTGACTCAAATAATACCTCTTTGTTGCGCATAATTGGTTATGGAGGAAGTATCGTCTTTCCAAGATTGGTGAAAAAAATTCCAACCCATTTCCTTATTATTTGAAAAATGGATTGAAATTAACAACTTTGCCCTTAATCCATACCTAAGCTACTCACAGGTTTCAAACACAGGTACGGACGGGGCTAAGTGTTGAACATTCAATTTTGAAATTGAAATACTCGCGGATATGCTTTTGAAGGATCCAAACATAGGATATGGTTTGGAAAGAGGTATTATTTAATTATTTCTACMGTAACAAAAAGAATGCAACAAATGAATATTTAAAACCACACAAAATTGACCCATTTTTGCACTCCTTTTGTTACGGAGGAAGTAAGATTAATCTTACTATCGTTTCTCTCTCCTTCAAGACCTTCTTTTGTCATCCATGCCCAATTCCAAAAGAGAAGGACAAGAAGGGAACAAATGGGAGCATACCATATTCCCTAAATACATATTTACATATAATAACAATATAGTTAAGCTTTTTAAAGTAGTGGATTTGGATTCAAGTTTATTCATAGCTCCACCTCACCTATTAGACTCTCCTATCATTATAGCATACAACTCTTTCATGCATACACCTCTAGCATGACCTTACAAAACAACAATAAATTTTCCTCTTCTAATCCCTCCAAACTCCACTCAAGCCCTTTCCATTTGAAAATTTACAAAATCCATCCCTTCTTTACGAAAAAGAGTTTTCAAACTTGTGCAGAGGCAAATAAATATGATTTTTCCAACAAAGAATCCCATAAGGTTTACGGTATTCTAGCATCAAGGGATGGACTCCAACAACAAAGTAAAGGTCATAGTCTTGTCAACAAAGTAGAAAATTGATAGTTTGCTTGATACATCAATAGAGCCATTTTACATTGGTGGCCCATTAAGTATYWTTTTTTATAGGGTTCATAGTTCACACCTTCCTCAATCCTCACCTTTCTATCTTCCTTTGTTTGTTTTGCTAAAGGGTGGAAATTTTCTCTTTAGAAAAGGAAATCCATTTTCCTTTTTGAAATCAAGGTGCCACATTTTCCACAATACTCCTTGTTCTCTCCTTCCATCTTTCTTCTTATTAGTCTCGTACTTCTTTTTTACCTCAGTTTTTCTATGGTCAAACAAACAAAAGAAAAGGTTTTCACAATCAAGTTTTCCTTGGAAATTCATTTTCCATGAAAAGAAATAACGGAGACTTAGAGTTGATAAATTATAAATAAACTARGAACATCAATGTGCATACAAATTATAGTACAAGAAATCTAATTTGCAAGGGTGGCATAAGGCCCTTGCTATACTATGAAGGTGCTTCAAATGTAATGTGTCATAGCTTAAGATTTATTAAACTAAGTTCATATTATGTAATTGTAATATGGGCATTCAAGTTTCAACCAAATGCATAACATACTTTCCACATTATCAACGAAAAAGGAGAAGATACCTTACTATGTAGTTCTGAAGAAACATCCATATCAACGTATAACGACTGGTCATATAAACAAGATACATTGTTTAGCTGAATTTTTCCTCCTTCAGAACAGTAATGTTCTTGTCCCCCGTTCTCTTGGGATAACTTATTTTTTTGGTTGAAGCTTACTGAGTTACAAGTATCATGAGCTACTGGATTGCCCAGCCGATCTTGATTGTGAATTCCGAGTAGTCCAACARTCTGAACCATGTACGGTGATTCACTTAACTTGACTGAAACAAAAACAAGTAAGAGCAACACAATTAACATAGCTACAATTGAAAACAACAATTGGAAGGGGACTAGAACCTAACCACCCAGAGGTGATCCCGAATCCGGATTAGCCCAAAGGGTGAACCAGGTGGACACACCAAAAACATAGGTACAGTTGGAAAAAGGCGTAGCTGAAGACTGATTATAGCATACCATTATTGTTGACGCTGTCAATAAACCACCCAAGAGTGACAACAAGGGGTCCATTTTGTAATCCATGATTCAACACATGTTGCAGTTTGTGTCCGGCGAGACTGTGGAGAGAGTGTCAAGGGAGCACAAATACAATACAGATTAAAAAAAAAATTAAAAAATTAAAAAAAGGCGGCAGCGGATGGGAAGCATAAGGATATCTGGACGACCAAGTGAGTGCAATTGGGATGCAAATTGGGAGTGTAAGTGCCGCCTAATCTGTGAGTGGCTTCCATAACGTGCTTCCTTGCCTCTGCGAAATCACTAGTGATAACCATGACGATACTCATGATAATGAATAGATACAAGGAATTAAGGATGAAATGATGAGAGATGATCCTATTCATATTATAAGGATGATGATGTGATTAATGACATTGTGGTACACCTAAAAACAGCAAAATGCTGGAAAGAATTCCGAGTAACTCTGGAAAGTCCGGAGGGCAAATCACAAGCCCGAAAAGGACGCAACCAGATGCATGCGGCAGCGATTGAATCTCTCTCCTCTCTGCAACCAATGCCATACAAAATCCACAAAATCAAACCAACTGCTAGCAGGAGTAGCCGAGTTGGCAATCAATTCAAACTCGCTTTCTGCACTCTTTCTGCTTAATATTTACTCCTCCAATCCGAATTCCATAGATACCCTCATTAGGGAGTGATGCAGTGCAGACCAAATTCAACAAAAACTCATTAACTAAATTGGTCAGATGGGTCACTCATTTAGCTAATGGTTAAAAATTTCGACCAACTATTTATAATGGTTGAGTACGATTAGGTTAAGGTAGGTCAGTTTTGGCAACTCTATTATTCAATAGCTTTGTCCTTTATATTTAAAAAAAAAAAATAATTATAAATCTTTTGAATAACAATATAAATTGCAGTAGAGAGAGATTGAGACTACAATGAGTTATGGCTCAATTTATATTGGAAATGACGAATTACCTTGGATAAGATATGAATGTAAACTATCAAAATACCCTTGTGTAAAGGTATTCGATGATAGAATAGCTCACGTGAGCCTGTTGCGTTGGAGGTTGATTATTACGATATGTCATTGGAAAATATAATACCCGTCATAATCGTATAATTAAGTTTCTTTTACTCATTTGAAATCTCTCTTTTTGCACTTTTCTTCTTTTTCTCTCTCTATTTATCTCTATATAGTAGACCTATCAAACGAGTCGGTTGTGTTAAATATTTTCCAGCTCGAATTGACGGTTTCGATTTATGTGGTTCAATTTTGGCTGTCTAAGACCTAAATTGTCGAGTTCGGTTGACCCAGACGATTTTGTGCTTCCTTTTGAGATGCGCCTCTTTAAATGACTGTGTAAGTATAGTTATACCATGATCCTTATGAAATAGAACATCGACCTGGTAAGTTAATAGGAAAAAAATTGCATATTAAAAAATAATGACAAAAATAAAAATTATACATTAATTAAATGTAACTATTAAACAAATAATAAAATCAGAAAAAAAAACAGGCATGTTGTTAAGAATAGAAAGTACATTAAGAGAAATATCAATACTCATATATATTGCGTATAAGTAACCATGTCCATTTTAAAAAAAATGAAAATAAATTATCAAAAAGTAAGAAAATAAAATGTTAAAAACACAGTCACAACATGACAGCGCTTGTCGCGTGCCTATCAAAAGTACTTATTAAAAACTAATCTGCAGCTAGTGGTAAATGATCGTATCCACAAGGAAGCAATACTACTGACTAACTGGATCAAAGCACTAAACTAATAAAGATACTTGGATTGTGATGTAACTAATTATAACTAATGACAACGATGACAATGATATTAAACTATATAATTAACGAATCTAAGGCTATGGTTACCTAAAGCAGTAATATAATAAATGCCATCAACAATCATAACAATGGCAATCAAATAGGGTCAAAGCCTCTCGAATCAACTAAACCATAGAACTGCTCCTAACCGTATTCTCGACCTAGGATAGTCTTGTTGTACCCCTATTGATGTTGATTTTGTCTAAGTTCAATCGCTAGATCTAGAGACTTGTAACTAATCAAATTAAGCAATTAAGTAGGGCCCTACGAAATTGATTAACATGAAGAACAATCTAATAGAAAATTGATTAAAAGCCAAGTCATGAATCGAATCAAGCCAAAAACATGTCAATCATATTACTATAGATCCCCAATCGCCCTAGAAATTAGACTACTCACTCATATTCAAATTAAACATGCTAATTGCGATTGGGGAAAASATAATCAAAAGCATAAATAAATTAAAAGCAATAGTGGAATGAATTAAAGGATGAAATAATTACCAAAGAAGCAATTGAAATTGATGAATGAATGAATTTTATTGAATCTCCAAAGAATAGCAAAAGCTAGGGTTCCACAACAATACGTAATTGAGTTTGAAATTAATCTCTGATAATGAATCCTCATTTACAAATTAGGATTTCTCCTCTTAAATACTCTTGTTATTTTTCTAAATTAAAAGAGCTGCTAAATTACAAAAATGACATCCTCATTAAAGCCAAAAGCAATCAGAAACCGCAGGCCCAAACTGGATCCCAAACCGATCGGTTTGAGCTGGTTCTTTGTGCTACTCCCGTGAAGCTCTGTAGTGTCTCTAATCATCCCAAAATCGATCCAAAAGCTATGAAAAGACCCTGAAACTAATCAAAACACTAAATACACATATTAGTAGCAACAAGGCCTTAAGAAGGCCAAAATCAACTAAAATGGCAAGAGTATGAGGGGGAAAAAACCATACAATAATCCACTACATCAAACCACAATCTGGGACATTAAGCAATACGAATTGAAGAAGAACTAATTCGACAGTTCATCGTCAACACTATAGCATARAAGTGTTGCAACCCGAATTCCACCACCGCACCGCCGTCAATGTCGCCCACTGTCTACTGTCGCGAGAGAGAAATTAAGAAACCCGAATTTGTGAGTTTTGGATGGTGAAACTTTGAATTGGGCAAATTGGTCGTCAAACCATGATTATATGCTTGTACTACTCTAAATTGATTATAATGTTACTTAAATTGTTGGTGAATGTAGTATTGCTTATTGTGGGGAATGATGAGAGAAAAGCAAWGAAGAAGAGGAAATACTTGAAGAGTATCATGTTTTTACGGTTTGTCAACTTTTTTAATGACCAAACATGATGGGCTGTATCGACCCGACCCGTTTTCGACCTAGTTTTGTGAGTTTGAAAATGCGGGTTAGTCGGGTCATRCATTTAAATCGTACCCTTWGCCCGGAAGTCACTATTTTCGGGCCAGTTTTTRGGTTTAGCATGTTGGGTCCATAAAATTGACAGCTCTACTCTATAGTAATTCTGATTTAAGCGTCGGGGGGAAGTTCTCTAATAAACCCCAAAGTAGTCACTGTTTGTTGTGGTGCAAGTTGGGATGAGAGCAGGAATATTTGGGTGTACCAACCACTACCTAACACACGAGATAGAATGACGGTTTTCGATCGCGAGATATGTTTTATTCTTAAAATTGATCAAAAATATTTGGCACGACAATATAAGTTAATTATGATATTTTCAKAGTTTTTAAACATATTCAAAGTGATTTTAACTATTTAAAAGTATGGCTTTTAAGATTTTTTTTAAAGATATAAATGGATGGTTTATTGTATAAGCGTTGAAATTAATCTTTAAAACATGTTCAAGGTTGATTTTCTAAAAGTTTTGTGGGGGTTTCAAAGGAACATATATTGNCTTTTTTTAAAAAATAAATTATTTTGCTATAAATATGTTTTTTACACAAAAAAAAACTACTACAGTATTACATTAATTACATAATAGTATATGAACTAATTATTTATATATAATAAAATCAAAGTTAATTATTTCTATTTTTAAACATTAATGTTTAACAAAATGTAAAAAATATATATTTATAGATGATTTTTATCTACAAATACACTACTTGTCCATACTAACTTTTAACTTTTATCATCATTTAATATTATTCACTTAAATTTTGTTTCGAGAATAACGAGAATTTATCAATATAATAAAGTGGAACACGGCGCGCGTGCGCGCGCCGTGTAACACTAGTTATATTGAAATGTGAGATGTTCCTAGGATGGTCTTGGGAAGTTGTTGATTAATCTTTGTCATTAATTAACTGGTTTATACATATATATATGGTTGAATTTAAGTGAAGTTAAGGGTATCCTGCTTCATGAGGCAGTTTTATTACTCAGTCACGACATGATGTATGAATTGGGTAAAGGGATGTATTCAAGTCTTATTGACGAGCACTACAAAAAAAAGCTTGAATAGCGACGGAAAATTAGGGACGGATATGAATCCGTCCCTAATTTAGGGACGGATTTTGGAATCCGTCCCTAATCAGCGACGGATAAAAAWTCCGTCCCTAATTAGGGACGGATTCCAAAATCCGTCTAATACCTAATTTAGGGACGGATTTTTTATCCGTCCCTAATTGTATAATGTGTGATAGGTTAAGCGCATTTGCAGAAATAAAGGAAATTTAGGGACGGATTTTATAAAATCCGTCCCTAAATTTAGCGACGGATTTTTGGAACCCGTCCCTAAATTAGGGACGGATTTTGGAAAATCCGTCCCTAAATTTCCTGATGTTTTAATATAATGCTTGGGGAGAAAATTGCAAAAAAAAAAAAATATTTAGGGACGGAATTTTTAAAATTCGTCCCTAATTAGGGACGGAATTTCTGAAATCCGTCCCTAATTAGGGACGGATTTTCTAAAATCCGTCCCAAATTTCCTAATGTTTAGATATATAATGCTTAAGTAGAAAATTGCAAAAAAAAAATGATTTTTAGGGACGGATTTTTGAATCTGTCCCTAAATTTAGAGACGGATTCCAAAATCCGTCTCTAATTTAGAGACGGATTACAAAATCCGTCCCTAATTTAGAGACGGATTCTGGAATCCGTCTCTAATTCTGGAAGCAGGTATATACAAATTTGGCTATTAAAATACACAAGTTGGGCATTGGAGTAGTTGGTTGGGGCTTTGGTTGGTGACTTGGAGGTCACGAGTTCGATTCTTCTCAAGCTTAGGTGAGTTGCTATTATTAGTTGATTTGTAACTAATTAAGGGAGGGTGGTTAAGAGGTGATTAACACTAATCACCCCATTTTTAATTTTTTTGGATTTTAATTAGGGAGGATTCAAATCCGTCGCTAATTTCCGTCCCTAATTAAAAATCCAAAAGATTTCCGTCCCTAATTAGGGACGATTTGAATTTCCGTCCCTAAATTTAGCGACGTATTTGGAATTCCGTCCTGAATTAGGGACGGATTAAAATTCCGTCTCTAAATTTCCGTCCCTAATTTAGGGACGAATTCCACAAGTTCCGTCCTAAGTTCAATTAGCGACGAGGATTTAGGGACGGACAGAAGTCCCTAAATCCGTCGCTATGTTAATAGCGACGGATTCGGTCCGTCGCTAAAATGAGTTTTTTTTGTAGTGGAGGTTAGTTGCTTGTCCAACAGGTTATATTAAAAAGAAATGGTTAGAGTTATAAAAGAATTCCAATGTGAATTGTGGCCGTGTTTGTGAGTCATGTGGATGTGTCTATAATTAACGGTTAAATAATTTATGAATGAGCAATAAACTCTGGATATGTGCACTCTAGAGTATTGACAATCAGGGTTGGGTTGCGATTTATTCGCTTCCTTCCTAGGCCGTCTGATCAACGCGTCTCTTTACATTGATTTAAAAACGAATTTATTCAAAATAGGGTTAGTTTGAGATCTCATCTAACTATGGTGACGGTCGCGCCCGTTCGCCATCTGGTTTATTGAACATTGATGTCTTCCGAGGGGAGGCATGGGAATGAACTGTGGCACCTTGTGTGTCTGGAATTGAACTGTGGCACCTAGTGGTCTGGGATTGAACTGTGCACCTGGTGGTCTGGAATTGAACTGGCCTCGTGTGTCTGGGATTTGGACAACCTTGTCTATTGCTCAAATCATAACAAATGTAATAAAATATATTGAGTCATATGTTGGAGTTGAGTAAATTAATTTGCAGGTACACTCTAGTTTACAGGAGCTGATATATTTTGGATTGTATTGTATGAGCAGTTATATGTAATAAGTAGTGATATTGGTCTGTATTTGGGATCTGTTGTATGCGTATGGTGTTGTTGGGTTTATGACACCACAGTTGGTTTTTTTGTTTTAAGCAGGTTTCTAACTCGGTATGTCCAGTTTTTAGGGAGATGTTGTCCGTTTTTTCTGATTTCGTAATTTGTATGTACTCAGCTTTGCTGAGGGTGTGTTTGTGTTGTTTGTTGTCGTCCACGCTTTCTTTCTTTGGTGGACCTGTATGACCTTATTTCACTTGGAATTATGGGGAGCAGATTTTCACAGGTTTAGCAAATAAAGTAGACTAAAAAAAAAAAAAAAAAAAAAAAAAAAAAAAAAAAAAAAAAAAAAAAAAAAAAAAAAAAAAAAAAAACAAAAAAAAAAAAAAAAAAAAAAAAAAAAAAAAAAAAAAAAAAAAAAAAAAAAAAAAAAAAAAAAAAAAAAAAAAAAAAAAAAAAAAAAAAAAAAAAAAAAAAAAAAAAAAAAAAAAAAAAAAAAAAAAAAAAATAAAAAAAAAAAAAAAAAAAAAAAAAATAAAAAAAAAAAAAAAAAAAAAAAAAAAATAAATTTAAAAAAAAAAAAAAAAAAAAAAATGCTTGGATGGATGGTCTGAGTGGAGAGCCGACGTACCTTTACAGTTTTATACGTATCGTAGACTCTTCCGAACGTTTTGATATTTCGGATTTGTTATGTTTTAAAAGAAAAAGGGATTTTGCCTTGGCTTGCAAATAAGGGCCGTATTTGTTCCAACTTGTTAAACGGGTTTTACCTATTGGGATTTTAATACCTTGGTTTTGAACTGTTTGCGCTAACTTGATTTCCGCTGGCAATTTGTGATTTTAGCCTAAACGTTCTAACACGTGGCGGTTACATGCCAATGATTCTCCGTATTTTAGTTTAATTATTTCACAGGTAAAAATGGAGAATTATTGGGGTGTTACAGAAGGACGTTAAAGTCTACCGTCAACCCGGATCTCACATTTATACATTCTTGAAGTTTTCACTAGTAGAAAAATAGACAAAAGCTGCGCCTCAAATGTTGCGGTCGTTTAAAAACCGCAGCTTTTGAGAGTCAAAAGCTGTGGTTTTTTAAACGACCGCAGCATTTGAGGCGGGTTAAAGACAAAAAAAAAATTAGAAAATTATCAAAAGCTGCGGTTTTTTGGTAAAACCGCAACTTTTGAGTATTTAAAAAAAAATTAAGCAATTCAATACATCACGCGGGCTACGAAAACCAAAACCCCTCAGCTCCCTCGCTCATACTCAAATTAGCAAGACTCCCTCATATACTCGAAAACCAAAACCCTCAGCTCCCTCCCTCCCTCCCTCACTCAACCCCACTGCACGTCGCTCACCCACCACCACCGGCGCACCGCCGTCGACCCCACTGCACTTCTACACCCTTGCCGACCCCGCTGCACCCTCCACCGTCGTTTGCTCGCCCCAATTGCTCTGCATTCTCTCTCCTCTTTCAACGACGACGCCGAGCACCCTTGCCAATTGCACCMTCGCCATTTACCACATCAGAAGTTGAGGAGAACGAAGTCTACTATATAGAGTAGATTGATACCTCAACCTAGTAGATGCCTTTTGGGTGGGTAACAAGCCCACACCAAAAGCAAATCCTTGCGGGCTAGACCCAAAGAGKACAATATCTACTAGTGGGCTCCTGTTCACACCAAGGGGTGTTACAGGTTGTAGGTGTAAATTGCAATTGTAATGTATAAATCTATAAAAATATATTAAAAGGAGTGCCACGCAACGCGGTTACGCCACGTGGACTCCTTTTAATGTGCCAAGTGTCAATGCATGCAATTATTTCATCTGAAAATTTTACAAAACTGTTTTTATGCAAACACAAGTACTTGAACATATGACCTTTGAGATGAACGGTTTGGTTTTAACCATTAATACACAATAATTTTATTAGTTATCACATCACATAAATTATAATTAGGTTTTATGATCATATTTAACTAATTTAAATACGTTGTATTATTATTCGCTAATATTTTTAGTTACAACTACGAGTATTATTTTCATAAAAAACAATTTTACTTATCAAAAATCACAAAATACTACAAAAATAAAAATAAATTACTCAATTATAAATATAACACATCATTGTTTATATTTGTTGGCTCGAGCGATAACCCAATGCATCGCCCGAGTCAAAACAATAGTTAAATATAAAAAATGTATAAATTGAGAAATGCACGAGACTAATCTAGTTTATCGAAAACTAAAATAGAAAAGGCACGGCATACTTGGTAAATTATTTGACCTGATTGGACCGGTTTAAACATAAACCCCTCTTTGGCAAAACCCTATTTTCAGTTTGAAGATTCCAGTTCACATATCATTTGAAGTTGAATTAGTTAATTTTTTTTCCCTCGAAGCACAAATGGTGAGGTTGACAGCAGATTTGATCTGGAAGAGTCCTCATTTCTTCAATGCCATCAAAGAGCGGGAATTGGATCTTCGTGGTAAGTTTCCGTGTCTTCATTGTGTTTTTCCCCTGCTTAATTAATAATTTAATATCCTGTGCTGCGAATATCGTTGATTCACAAAAAAGCACCTTATGCTATGTTTTTGAATTCAATCGTATTTTGTTCAAGTGCACTTGCAATTGCTTAATCAATCATTCTTATTTTTCCTGTTTTGCAAGCAGGGAATAAGATTGCTGTTATAGAGAATTTGGGTGCGACCGAGGTAAATTCAAATTCTGCTTATAGTGAATGCTTACTTATGCTTGTAGTGTTTGTCATGCTGTCTGCAATCCCTTCATAATGTTTGCAATATCTGGATTAATTTGGTTAATTAAATGTATCCTACGAGTAGTTGTTTGTCCAATCTATACCTTATAGATATCTTTTCGGCAGACCTAATTAGCTAAACGTTATAGCTGGGAAAACCGGTACACTCCAGTCTCTCGTTCAGTCGTTTCGTTTAATATTTTCGAATAGCCTCCCTGTACTGTCCTCATATTGGATGTGTATCCTTTTGACATTGCTGGTTCTACATGGTTTTCATTTTTTGAATGTTTTTGTCTTGCAGGATCAATTTGACACAATTGATTTGTCCGACAATGAGATTGTAAAACTCGAGAATTTTCCTTATTTAAACAGATTGGGAACTCTGTTACTGAACAGCAATAGGATTACGCGTATCAATCCAAACATAGGAGGTGAGATAATTCATTCACTCTAGGGCATCTCCAATGGTAAGCTACAATGCCTTGTAGCTTACCTTGTTTCATCCAATTTCTAAGTTACAATGATTTTAAGCTACAAGGTGAATCAATACTGAKCTACTTTGCTATGTAGCTTGCAATTTTAAGTTAAATAGCAGAAAAATTTATATAAAATGAAAATGAAAAAATTAATTAATAAAAATCAACACTTGTCACATTGTAATTGGAGATTTCAAGCTACCCTGCTTGTTTGAGCAGGTCTGCTTGAAAGCAAGCAACATGCCACTTTCTCCACTGGTGAGCTACATGCTTGAACATTTTAATAAATTGCTAGCAGATCCTTTTTACTAACCATTGGAACTGTCTTTTACAATGTGCCTGCTTGAGACAAGGAGGAAAAAATTCTAAAAATATTTACTTCTTTGACAAACATTTAATTGTCTGAATTTTCAGAATTTCTGCCAAAGCTGCACACACTTGTTCTTACAAATAATCGGCTGGTGAATTTGGCTGAGATTGATCCGCTTGCATCCCTTTCGAAGCTGACATTTCTTAGCCTGTTGGACAATAATATTACTAAGAAACCAAATTATCGCTTGTATGTGATCCACAAATTGAAATCGCTGCGGGTGTTAGACTTCAAGAAAGTTAAACAAAAGGTAGGTTAATATAATTATTTGCAAAATGTGCATTTTCTTATAATTTTATGTTACGCCATTCAATTATGGTTAAGCAATTTTAATGTGAAAATGAGTGTTGGTGGTTATGCTCATTTTTTGTTTCTTTTTTTTAAGGACCTGTATGTACTTTCTAATTTTCCATATTCTCAAGAATACACTTCATATATAGGAGTAAGAAGAAATCACAACTAGGCTTGGTTTTTGTTTTTGAAATTAATTTTCTCTCTTGCTTATTCTTAGATTATTCTTTGAAAGAGTTTTGAAGAGAACTTGCAAGGTTGCATGTAACTCTTTGTTGATACATATATAGTGAGTAATATTAGAGAAGGCATTAACCATAAGTTATTATCGGAGTCAATTCAGTCAAAGGGTTTCAAAGTGGGCAAACCAAGGCAACTTTTGGGCAGGGAGGTGATGGAGGTTCAAACACCAGATTGGATTAGATAGTATATCCTAGAGGGATTCAATGGGGGTAGTTACCCAATGCAACATGTGATTTTGTTAGATTTGGTGTGTGAAATTAATCGAGGCAATGACTGGTTATATCACTTATATGCTATAGCCAATTTCAAGTAGCTCTTTGTTCCTTCAAATTTAAGTTGCTTAGGAGATTTTTCTATACAACAATTTCTTCTTCTTTCCTTTTTTGTTCCCTTTTGGATTTTATGGCACAGGTTTTCTTTGCCTTGTTGGTGCTGTTGAGTTAGTTGAGTATGATTTTCACATTCTCAAATTCTTTTTTACCAGTCTCAAGGGTTGTTTGGAGACTTTAGGAATCACAGGAAATAGAAATACTTTTTTTAAAAAAAGGCAAGGTGGATAAATTGATTCTTTCAGTGGCTTACAAAAATTCGGTGAAATGGAGGGAACTTCCTATGAATTTCCATTTCCACAATCTGCAGGAATTTACTTACCTAGTCCCCTCAATGTAAGTAGAAATTCCACTGAGAAATTACTCCCCTCATTGCCAACCAAACAAATTGACCCAAGAATTTTACTGTGGAACTAAAAAAATTCCACCAATAGGGACTTTTTGGCAAATTCTACTCCCCATTTACTTATCTATAAATTCTTACCAATCTCACTGATTAAAAAAAAGAAATTCTTTCAACCAAGTCTTGACTGCTTATTTGAATTTTTTTTCGAAGGCTCATGAATCATTTGTTAAAAGCCAAGGCATGTTTCTTTTTTCCTTTACCCTTTCCCCCATCAATTTGTCCTTTACCCTCATTCCCTCTCGTTCTCCCCCTCCCTTTCCTTTATTCAAAAGACACCCAGGTTTGTATTTGATTTGCTTCTTCGTGTATGTTTTATTGAACTCTTGATGTATGTTCCGTTTAATCTTTTGTCTTGTTTTCAAAGCTTTACTGTAGTTTTATGGAGCCCTAACTTGGTGCCTTTCTTCTTCGAGGAAGGAGCGAGAAGAGGCAGAGAATCTCTTTTCATCCAAGGAAGCTGAAGAAGAGGTAAAAAAATTAGCTGTTAAGTCAGTAACACCTGATGAGTTACCTACTGTTGAGGAGGTTCCAAAAGAAGAGCAGGCAGCCAAATCTACTGCTCCTACACCAGAGCAGATTTTAGCTATCAAGGTATTCTAATTAGCCTAATAAGTTGATTTTCTGTGGTCTCCACCTTCTTGCTTGTCCTGGAGCAGGTTTCTTTGCCTTAATATGATACCCAATAGCCTGCTTGAGCTTGCTACAATGTCTGCCACATTTTCTGGGTTTAGATAAGAGTGTCACACGTGTATTCATGTGGATGGACAKATTGGAATATGAGATAATTTTTCATTAGTTGACACATGGCTTTTATATCAAGTTTATCCTTGGTTTCTTCCCATCTTCATGAGAATCATGATTGGCGGTAAATTGTGATTTCTATTCTTCATGGTGCAAGAAGAACTTCTCCTGCATTCTAGTTATACTCTGTGTGTGGGTTGATGGATTCCTATACACACATACATTAGTGTTAGACTATACCCATCCTCACACAAACATATTTGCACATGTTCATAGAATAACTGTGTGAAGGTGAGCTGTTGTATGCATGTTTAAGACTCATTTATTGTTCATGTCATGCTGTATAATAAACTTTGTTATAGTTTTCTATTATCATTTTTTTGCTTATGACTTGGTAAAAGATATTTTCTATATCTGGGCTTTTGTTCTCAGCTTTAAGACTGTATCTTAGAATTTTAGTTTGGGAGTTAATTATCATGGGAATACTAATTTARATGCTGGTGAATTTTGCAATTTAAGATAGGGCCATAGGGGATGAATGCATTGTCAAGTAGACACACCATAAAACTCGAAGGTGGTGGTATGTATAGCATTTCAGCCAAAAATGGCTTGGGTTACAGTAAATCTAGGGAGACTCGATATCATGCTTTTACTGCTTTGTGATTCATCTTTCCTCATAGTGTTGCTCTTAACTTATGAGTTTTGAATTGTAGACCTCTCACACGTGCATATTGAACTGACAAGCTGCTTTCTTTACTATAATATGCAGATTTACCCTTTGTAACCCCAATATCTGCCAAATACTTTTAAATGTAAATGTGAATTTCTAAAACTTGACGAATTGATGTTTGATGTAGAAAATCCAAAAGGATATCGATTTGAGAATTATTTATTTGTAGTTTACTTGTCATGCACACAGGCACACAACATACTGTTTGCCTTATTTTGACCTTCACAGGCAKAGTTTCTCAAGTAATGCATCAGAACCGATGATGTTTTATATTGTACAAGTCTTTGTGGAATTATAGGTTGCAAGATGATGGGCACAAATAGTGTAAAAAATATGAAGTGGCCAGTGAACAAGGCAAAATACAATGAATTTTTTTAATCATGAGYATGTTTGAAATGCAATGGAGTCAAAGAACTGGATACAWGAGATATGCCTCTTGAGCATCTAGGTTGTAAAATGTAAAATGAATAATATTTTAGTGTACTTTTTAATAAGTCAACATTCTTTTTCAAGGATATTAAAGTGGGTGAAAAACAAGTGTGATTGGGTCCAAAGCCTAACTTCAGTGAAAGAGTTACTGAACAAGGGAATCTGATTTCATTTATGGGACATCCCAAGATTGAAGATGTTAAATTCTTTAAGGGATGGAGAGATTGAAGGACATTTGATATCAGAAGTAAATTGGAATTTGCCACGGATTATGTTGCTAAGTAGTAAGAATATGTCAACTTTTTTGTGGAACTCTTAGTCTTTATCAGGAGCAAAAGAAGCAGTTATAATTTAGCTATCTGCGGACTACAAAAAGATGGAAAAGAGCCAAAATATGTATGAAATAAATAACTATTCATGCAACATTTAATAATTGCCAAGAAGCGTACTTTCGATATTCTGAATAAACGGTGTAATATTCTTTCCATTGGTAAAAGTTACTATTAGTAGCTTGAGAAAGAAAAGATACGTGAAAAAACTATAGTTTGCAAATTTTAACCATATGAAAGATTTGAACTAGCCATGATGTATTTGAGGATTGCTAGTATATAATGAACATATTGCACTACATTGGGTGCATTTGGGGACCAGGAGCTAGGGAAGTAATATGAAAGTTGAGCCCATAAATTAGTCAATAAGGGAGAACTTATAGCTTTGATATCTTTGGGTGTGGGTTCATTGAATGTTATGAACTTGTGACGCCCTCAAACCCACAATGGTTATCATTTAATGGTCTGGTGGACCTGATTTGAACTCTTTTCCGATGACATTCCACGAAAAAGACTTGTTGGGGCTTTATGAGTCTTTAGTTGCTCTTCTGTCATGATATCCTTTGCTATTTTAGACRATTTTTTTTGAGAAGCCTGAAGCACCTGACAGATATCCCTGCAACCTAGATAGAATTTGTCCAAGTATTGTCTGAGAAGCACTATGTCATCTAATCTGATGTATCATTGTTAGGACATTGTTAGATTTTCCATTTAGGCAACCTACTAGTTATTATTTGTGGTAATATTGATGCGGTCATGTTCAAACTTTGACAATTGCTTTCTTCCGTAACTTTCTAATCCTTCTGTCTCCGAGTATATATTCGATTTTCTTATCATGATTGTCCTGAAAGTTTGCATCATTTCTTTGATTAGCCATGTGGTTCACTTATCTTTCTTTCACAACACATGGTCTCGCTCTTTTATTTCTCCGTTAACTGAAGAATTGTGGCAAAAGCAAATGAAGCAAACATTTGGGGATGGAGGGATTGCCAGTCACTWTAATACTAACCAGCTTTAAAAGTCACATCCTGTAGTTTGATTCCATTTCAATGTTATTTATAAGTATCCTTTTTCTTTCTTTTGTGTGTTCTAACTGCTGCATTGAACTTAACATATCTGTATTACTTGAAATGCTCATCATGATATTGCCAATTAAAAACTGGAGTGACAATAGCTAATTGACAAAATGAGCTGTCTAACTAGTGAAGTATTTGTCTCTCATCGTTAATCTAACTTGTGTGCTGATGTGATGCTCCAACTTCATGACTGTTATCCATAATTTTTCACTGATATCAAATTTGTTGAAATTGCTGCTTTAATGTAGTGTAGTCATAGTTACATTGCTTAATCTTGAGAGCATCATAAGTGACTTTGATGCTGATTTAAATTTGGTTTTGGCAGGCTGCTATTGTCAATTCTCAAACTCTTGAAGAAGTTGCGAGGCTTGAAAAGGTATTAGCTTCTGTCATCATCTTACAGTCTCTTTCAAACATAAGTCAATCTTTTAATTTTCTTTAGAAAAGTGGTGGTTTTCATTCGCATGTCACGCTTTTTTTTTCTTTTTATCCTGCCCTTTTTCAAAAGCTAATTTTATTGTGGCTGTTGCTGGCAAATCATAGCAATGTAAATCCCGACTTCTTTTTTACTTTTCATAATAACTCATTTTGGCTAAACGTTATTGTAGGCACTGAAGTCTGGTCAACTCCCTGCTGATTTGAAGATTCCTGAATTCGATGACATTAATGCCAATGCAGTTGCCCAAGATGACAAGATGGTGACAGAAAGTCAAACTGAGTCAAATACATTGTCAGAAAATTCTGGATCAATTGAAAAGACTGACGAACATACAGCAATGGAGCAAGATTAATTGGTATTGTTGCTTGATTGTATTGCTTTTTTAATTTTAAGTTGCTGCTAGGCCATAGAGTATAAACCTCTGTGTGAGGCAGTTTCTGAGCAAGTCTGCAATGGTCAATATTTATTATCGTTCTTTTTTAATGTCTGTTAGTCTGTTACACATTTACACACAACACTTTTGCTCGCTAGTCGCTATGTATGATCATGAGACCATGACGTACATAAATTGTTAGCATTGCAAAATCTTCTACTCCGTACTTAAAATTTTCTAGGTTGGAACCTGGAAGGTACTTTTTGGTATTATTTAGTTTATTAAAATTTAACTTTGAACTTGCAGGTTTTGGGTTTATAAAAATTCGTATACGGAGTATTTTAGTTAATGAATGAGAGAAATATTTTGTCAGTAAAATTAACATGTAGTGTACTCTCCCCACGACTGGTGTGCTTTGTTCTTTTTGTATATCATTTTGGTTCATGTCATAAGATTTGACTAAGTTTTACACTGGTAGTATTGGCCTACCGTAATCCTTCTCCTTTAACTTTCTTTTTGTATATCCATACGCAATTTAGTATGATGATAAGCTGCTGAAAGCTTGTGAGGCTTGCATCCACTGATGTTTTATCATCTTTGGCTTGTAGGCATGATGGGGGTGTTTCAATAATGTACTTGCAAATACCAAACTAACTTTGTTAATATTTGGTGCAGAGCTTGGGAAGGCCTTGTATCTTGACTCAGCAGACTTTCTAACCCACAAGAGTCTATTATGCTGTTCCATCTCTTCGCTTTCTTTATATACACCTTTTGGTTTGAACGTGGAGGATATGCAAACTTGTTCAATTTATCAATCATCCACAATGTGTATGACTTTATGACTTCAAATTAACAGAGATGTTGCACTAGCAATGGAGCAGTAAAACTGTAGTCTGCAGATTTCAGTATTGTTCCGTGTCATCCTTGTACATTTGAATTCTGAAACTTCTATCCAAAGCCAATTTTCCCGGGACTTATTTCTTCTACTTCGTACATCGTTTCGTTAATATGTTTAACTATGTGAGACTGTATTCTCCCATATTAAGATTTGGGTATCAAATTCAGTAGTAAATTAATTTCCACCTGCTCATTTCAAAGCTATGGTTTGTGAGAAGAGATGAGGCTAACGATCCATATGTCCGTAGTTGATAATTGATGACAATGAGTACTAAGGGGGATGTTAAGTATGATCAACCCAAGTGAAATTGAAAGGATTTTTTAAAAAAAGGGGAAGAAGAAATAATTATGACCTTTGTTAGTTACTGAATAGACATCATTGTAACACTCCCCTGATTGCTTTAAAAAAAGATTTGTTGTGTTAGTTGTGTCAATAATGTACATCTATCTTTTAAGGTAGTTCATTGTTAAGATAGGACTTGTGTTAGCCTTTGAGGTCGGTTGTTTTCACTAGTTCAGTAAAAACAAGTGATAGGGGAAGTATGCTATCCACTAAAAATGGTAATGGTTACTTGTAACTCATCAAAGGATTAGAAATTGAAATTTTTACTTGTCTTCTCCTTACTTTGGCGGGTCAAACCCCTTTATATCTCAATTGATTATTGAACAAGTCACAACGTAACAACCCTTTTACTGAATAGACGCAAATGGAACGTTGCTGCAAAATGTCCAAATGGACGCTGGAATCATGAAGTTGTCACGTCTCCAGAACACTGAATAGATACTCCCAGACACAACATAAAGAGGAGGATACGCAAATTGGAACTTGACTATAACTGCACAAATGTGAAATCATTGAAGAATCGGCATTTATTTAATCACCAAAGAATGGTTATTCAGGAACATCACAACCATAAATCATAAAAAGAGACCAAGACAACCAATATTAGGAGCCAGTTCTAAAATCTATTCTTAAAGCCCTCCTGCCTTTATCAATACTCAAGTACGGAATACATTTATCTCAACAACATACAAATTGCGCCCAACATTGAATAATAGAAATTTAGAAACCAAAGCAACCTAAACACCACATATAATATGTGGGGTATCAACTGGACAAACTCAGTGATACCTACATGATAACAAATGCATAGGACAATCATGAACCAACTTAGGCAACGACGCCATGATATGTGCTTCCTTGTTCATCTATAGGCTTCTGGACGCTTAGGCTTGCTTTGGACAACAGCCTCAATTTTCTCCATTATAGGAGCTGTGAGCATAGGGATGACATTGATAGCTTTCATATTTTCTTCAACCTGCATCGGTGAAAAAGATTTCACATTATTTATAATTTCATGTTTAATGCTAAAGTTAAAGCTTAGAAAAGTATTGATRTTCTTACTGAGACATGTACCCCACCAATGGTATGCAAACTACATTACCAGGGAACAAGAATTTACGACACAGTTGAAAGGAAACCAAATTGTTCTAATCTTTGATTCATTTTTTTCCGGACCATTCTTGGGTGGACAGCTTTCTTTCGAGTTTCAATTTGATAATCAATTGTTATGGCAGAAAACCAAAGTTGTCTAACACTCTAACTTACCCAGAAAACAAGCAGCAGTGCAAAACAGAGATAGATCTACTCATCTGAAACCAAACAAGGTTAGTATGCCAATGCTCACCTGATATTCCTTTGTTGCACCAGTAATAACCGAAGACACATTCGGGTTGGCAGCACACCAAGCAATGGCAAGTTGTGGTAAAGTCACGCCTAATTCTTCTGCAATTGGCTTTAACCCATTAACCTTTTTGAGGACATCATCAACCAATGACCTGCTTGCCAAATTCTACAATCACACAAGTAAATAATAAGCAAGTATACCAGAAAAATATCACCAAGTTTTTGACTAGTCATCAAACAAAACAAAAATCAAAAAGATTATCAAAAAATCAATACTATACTCAACTTCTCAAAAAAAAAAAAATCGAATACACTCCTACACCAGATAGACCGATTTAGAATTGGAAAAGAAAATCCTCCTTTGGACCAATTGCTCAAACTACACCCCCACCTTTAGATTATTTCAAAATATTCCAACTTTCTAGATCATCTACATAAATTGTATCCTTTTACTTGTCACCTAAATCGCAGGTCACCTATGGCTATCTGCTTATTTCCTCATGAAACCTTTCTCCATGCTCCACTTTGTATCAAGTCTAAATCACCACCTCTGACTTTGTCACCTCCACCACTAGCACAACCTCATTGCCACCTCTACCACAGCCACACACCTCTTCCACCTCACAACCACGGTCATAACAATCACCAAAATTCACAAATCAACTACCCACCACCTCGACAATCTCCAAAATCCACAATAACTTTACCAGTTTACCACCGCAACAGATCTAACTCACCACCACAAAATTAACCAACCACCACACTAACAAAATTTTGGCAGTCTGCGTGGTATTGGTGATACTGGGAGCCAGGGAAGCAAGGAGATTAGTAGATGAAATCATGCTAGTAATGACATGAAATGAAAGCACACCCTATTTTTATGTCGACCATATAAAAAAATGAAATGAAAGCGATTATACATGAAACGATATGCTATTAAAATCAATTATGAAAATCAAAGAACAAAAAAGTCTTGGTAAAACTGATTAATAACAAAGATAAGACGAAAAGAGAAGGCTTTGGTACTAGTGATGATTTGTGAGAGCCATGGAAATGAAAGAAAGATTAAGGCATAAACAAAGAAGATGATGGTCTCGAGGTTTGAATGGAATAGGTAGGATAGTTTTTTTTTGTGCAAGAGAGCCACAAGGGCGGGTAGATATCTACAATGGGGGAGGGGGAATATGAGGATTCAAACCCTTGACCATAAGGATCTAATCCTTAGGTGGAGTTGGAGCCACTSCTAGTAGACTAGTAATTAACGGTTCCAAGAGTCAAAGGCCACAGATTAAGAAAGGAAAAAATCATTAAAACTGGCAACTAAAGTCAATCAACCAATTAATCTACTACGATTATAAATTTAATCTGAAAGGTCCAAAAAGAGAAGACAATGTCGAATGTTTTGGTTTATTTTGAAATAATTGAAACTTCCAAAGGAGTGACTATTTTGCACAAATCATCTAAAGGTGAAATTACTCTTTACCCTATTCCTTCAGAATTTTAAAACAAACTTGTTTGTTTGCTAGAAACTCCCTACTATATAAGAAGTCACAAGAACATGGTTAAAAAGAGGCATAGGAGCATAAAGCATGATGGCAACAGCTTAATCAAGCTAGACTTTGTATCAAACATTCTCACATCTTGACATTAATAATGAAATACTAATGATATGAACCACATCCGACCGGCAGTATACTACTTATCTTAAGAAAAATCAATGTTAACTCCGAACCCGAACCTCATTTATAGAAAGGTATTGTTGTTAGTGGCCAACTTGAGGGAWAGGACTTGGGAAACAAGAATTCACCCTGAGATCAATCAAGAGGCATATATAAAGAGAACATTCTAAAGCTCATATACTAAAGTACAAGCAACATGGATTCCTAATTGGAGTAAGAGAGACAGAGACAGAGACAGAGACAGTACCTTGTAGTTGTCGAGAGCGAAACGACTATCAGGAGGAATGGAACCCTTGTTGTACTTTCCAGTTAGGACACCAGAAGCGAGAGGGCTCCAAGTGGTGAGACCAATGCCGTAGTTGGAGTAGAGGGGAAGGTACTCGGACTCGACCTGGAAATCAATCAGAATGGCTAGTTATCATTTGATTAAGCAATTGAATGAATCATTGAATTGAGAGACAGACAGACAGACAGACCGACCGACCGACCTTGTGCCTGGAGAGGAGATTGTACTCGGGCTGCTCGACGACAGGGGCAACGAGGTCGAGGCGGTGGGCGACGGCGCAGGCCTCGGTGATCTGCTGGGCGGACCACTCGCTGGTGCCCCAGTAGAAGGCCCAGCCCTTGTCGATGACGTAGTTCATGGCCCTGACGGTCTCCTCGATGGGGGTGGAGGAGTCGGGGCGGTGGCAGTAGATGAGATCGACGTAGTCCATGTCGAGGCGCTTGAGGGAGGCCTTGGTGCCCTCGACGATGTGCTTACGGGAGAGGCCCTTGTCGTTGGGGCCCGCACCGCCCCAGAAGATCTTGGTGGAGATGACGAGGTCGGACCTCTTCCAGCCCAGCTCCCTAATGGCCTGACCCATGATCTCCTCCGCCCTCCCGTTGGCGTACACCTCCGCGTTGTCGAAGAAGTTCACGCCGTGGTCCCTGCAGCACTGCAGCAGTGACTTCGCCTCCTTCACGTCCAGCTGGTTCCCGAAGCTCACCCATGCCCCGTACGACAGCTGCGACACCTTCAGCCCCGACCGACCCAGATTCTTGTACTGCATCTTCCGATCTGATCAATTCGATTCCTTTCTTTCTTTCTTTCTTTCTTTCTTCCGCCACCCAATTCAATTCAATATTTACTACTCACTACTAGAATCTACCAAGTATATCTGATCTGTGGTTACTGGTTACAAACTTACAAACATAAATCAAATCACATGGACACATCATCACTCATTACAAATTTACAACAAACAAATACCACTTACGGTTACCTTACCACCTGTCTCTCTTTCCTCCATGTTTTTTTTTCAATTTATATCTAATCCAGTAATCCATATCTCTAGTACTCCGTATTAGATTTCACTAAATTTAAACCATTTAAAAAGATGAGAAATTCTCAATGTACACACGAATTTTTGCAAAATTYCAATGGTAGAATGAGAATTTTAAAATTCCACATATAGACATGAGTTTAAGATATATGTATGAAACTCAACCAAAATCCACCACGACCACGCTCAAACTTCCTCCCCAATTGGTGGGGTGRCTGGGGATGGACGGTTGAGTGGTTGTGGTGGCCGGAGAGGTACGATTGAGTGGTTGTGGTGGGTGTGGCGATTTGTGGAAGTGGTTTTGGTGGGTGTGGCGATTTGAGACAATGATAAGGTGRTTGTCGCTAGGGAGGCRTAGAGGGAGGTGGTTGTGGCTGGGGAGGCATAGAGGGAGGTGGTTGTGGCTGGRAAKGGCCATTTGAGGGYGGTCGGGGTGGTTTTGGTTGAGTTTCACATATATACACTAAACTCATGTCTATATATGGGATTTTTAAACTCTCATGTATACCACTGGGATTTCGCAAAAATTCGTAAGTACCATTGGGAATTTCTCTTAAAAGATTTACTCCGTATTACAATGATATCATCAAATACAATAGACGAGCATGAAAAATAAAAGAAAGAAAAGACACTAGTTAGATTTAAACCATTTACGAAGTAGTTAAATCTATACTTAGACAAACCGTTTGACAAGTGGGAATTGAAATTTGGGTAATATAGGATAGGAATGAGAATGAGAATTGAAAAGTGAAAATTGTTTGGTATTATTTGGGAATAAATGAGGATTTGAAAAGAGAAAAAAGGAAATAAAATGGGATGAAAAATAACTTTAAGCAAAAAAGAAAATAGAAAAGAAAAAAGAAAAAAGRAAAGAAAATGAATTCCCACCCAAATACCAACCCCCTTAGGTAATAAAAATGTGGGAATTGACTCTAAATAATATCATTCTCCTTCCCTCRAATAAAATCATTCCCAACAAACAAACATGGAAATTTAACACATTGAGATTAAAATTTTCATTCCCAGCCATGTATTCCCACAAAACAAACACCCCCAGAAGGTTTTTAATTTTCAGAATATTCTGATCCGTTTTTTTGGAACTTCCTAAAGAATCTTGAAATATTCATATTCACTAATACTCCATCCGTATCATAATTCTAGGAACACTTTCCAAAAATAGGTGTAACATACTTCTAGCAATTCTTTTACTTTTTACTTTATTTGGAAAGTTTTTAATGCTAAATTTACAAGACTACCCTTACTAAATATCCTAAACAACAAATTAAAATACTTATATCCTAATTCATTTTAACCTAAACTAATTACTTCAACCAAATTTATTACCCCCTCCTACTTTCTATCATCAAATCATTCATCTACCCCAATTAGCAATCACTGCACAATTCATCAATTTACCCCCAAATCAACTTCACACACACACTCTCTTAAACTCTAGGAAACCCTAACTCTCGTGTTTATGATATCCATCCTTTGATTCCCATATCTTTTTCCTAACCTCTATAAATACCTTTGGTGTGAGTTATACAGGATATTCACAATTCATATTATTATTCAAAACCTAAAAACACTTGAGAGCCTTAGAGAGTGTATTGAGAAATTCCTTGAGGAACTCCAACCTCGATTTCGAGTGTATGACTTCGRGGCGTTGTGTATACCTTAGGGGGCATCCGTTATTGACCCAACACTGGGTGTTGGTGGAATTTGCTTCTAAGGCAGTGGTTTATACTATGACACATCAAATTGGTAAATTCGTTCATTATTTCTTATTATCAATTGTTRTTGATTCGATTGTTTGATATACAGTAAGGCTATTATTTCCTACATCTCTAACCGGCCCCCCCAACCGTCGTCCAACCAGAGCGCAAGCTCCACTACCCCAACACCGCAACACGCTCCACCGCTGCAACGCCGTAGCACGCACCACCGCAACCACCACTCTTTTCTCTTCGATCTACCCAYTATCGCAACCACCAMTCCTCTCGCTTCGATCTAACAACCATCACAATCGACAACAACCACACGTTCTCCCTCTTTGAATTGTGTCTCCTTGAAGTTGTGAATGGGTTTGCACCACGCACCTGCAATCAATTTTGGGTTAGTGATTTGTGAATGGAGGAGAGAGGAGAGAAAACCCAGTGAGGGTGGAGGGAGAAATTTGTTAGGAAGGTGAGGTGGTTGTGCTAGTGGTGGTGGTGGTGCCCGTGGTGTGAGTGCGTCGGTGGTGGTGCAGTTGCGGTGTAAGTGGAGGTGGTTCGCTAGTTTTTTTTACTAAGGGTAAAATAGTATTTTCAAAYACTTAATTACACCTTATTTCCAAACTGAAGATTCACTAATACGAGTGTTTCTAGAATTATGATACGAGGGAGTATTATCTTTTGTACCACTCAAAAACTGAACTTAGTATTAATTTTATAAAATATACGAAGTATTAATAATGATACATGTCATGCCTCGACTTTTAACCATTTTATTAAGTTGATTTAACCTTATAGTTTAGCAGCGGAATCCTAGATTAGTCGGAGCAGGACATGCCGYGTTTTTCAGTGGAGAAATGCAAGGCACATAATTCATAAATTAAAACTACTGAGATTAATAAAACATAAGTCTTGTGATAAATAGATAAATAGTCGTGATACAAGTCATAGTAATTCTAAAAGCTTAAAATCGAGTTTAGTACAACCATTAGCTACGTAGAGTTTACTTTATTGAATTGAAAAGCGCGATCTAACTTGTTCGTCCTCACCACTAATCCATCCCGTTGTCCTCTTCGGTACCTAAAACCAAAAGCAATACCGTGAGCCGAGGCTCAATAAGATACTACCCTAACAACGTAAATTCATTTCAATTCATTTTGTTTGAAAACAGGGGAGAGCTTTTGCATCGCGTAAAACCTTTTTGAAATCATTTCATAAAAATATAATGCAAATAATAAATATAAACATGAATAGAAACATAAAAATTATAACATTATCATAAATCTTTTCCATTCATTTATTWWTATCAAGGTGCCTSGCGAGCATAAACATATGTAGGACGTCTCCTACCATAAACGTCCTTAGACGTAACATTAAGGTGCGTGCACGACCATCGTTATAACATAACCACACAGACCGGGCCTTGATAAATCAAGGAGTCTGGGGCATAACATGAAACCACACAGACCGGGCCTCGATGAGTCAAGGTGCCTAGGGCGTAAACATAAATCCACACAGACCGGGCCTTGATAAATCAAGGTGCCTGAGAATAAATCGCACAGACCGAGCCTCGATGTCTTTCACTTTTCTCTTATCATGTTTTGTTACTTTTAAACATTAAGCGTGAACTTGTCATCGTCTCAACATCATAACACTTGGATCATAAAACTTCGTCAAAACAATCGTTCTTTCATAAAAGCACAATTGAAATCAATATTATAGCTATCGTTCTTCAAATCAAATCATGGTTAAATCCCACAATCCAATCGAGAATAATAACATTTAAATAATCCATTTCCATATTCGTAAATCAATTTCATAAACACATTGATAATTGGGGATCGTGGGCGCTAGCGATAGATGTTACCTCGATCCGTCATTAGCAATCAATCCTTACTTTTGATGAATCGTTCTTCCCGAGCTCCGAGGACTACTTTATCTTTGATGGTAARATATTATAACATTAATAACTTGATTGATTAATAATATAACTCATATTATTATAACATTGATTACTCCATAAACATAAGTATAGTCTTTCATTTTATAAAATCCTTTAAAACACTTTTACTACTTACTAAGAGGATTATAAGTTTATAAGTATTATTAGTCATAGCAATATTAGTATCAAAATTTATTTTGATAGTGACAAATGACAAATAATTAAAATAATATAAGGAAAATTATGTCACACACTACACACTTTTTGTCATTTTTGAAAACAACTACCAGATTGTTTTTTTATTTAATAAACAACTACCCATTTTTTAATGTTTTGTTTGCGAATTCACACCATTTTCGAATTGAAACTTGCGGAAGCGATAACTACTTGAAAGAACCCAAATCATGTGATTCTTGAGACATTTCATGTATTTTTCCGAGATCTACAATTTATGAAGGAACCATGTCCAAAAACAAGATGGAATAATGAGAAGGCTAAAACTAGCGTGACGAGTTTGGTGGTTAGTTTTTGGTGGGTGTTGGGTTGGTTTTAGAGGTCGGAAACAACAAAGTTAGGTTTTTGCAATTGGGATGCCACGTTGGGGTGATTTGGGGGTGGTTGATAGGTGTTGGTGCAAACAAGTGAGGTTGATTCGCAAAAATGAAAATATGGGTAGTGTTTTCAAATAAAAAAATCTGGAGCTAGTGTTTTCAATGAAAAAAAAAAATGGTAGTTGTTGACAATTTTCCTAATATAATAATAAATAAATAATAATAATTAATATATAATGAATATACTAATAATAATAATAATAGATAATATTATAATAATATATATTAATAGTGGCAATAATAATAATATAAATAAATATATAATAATATAATAATAATAATAATAATAATAATAATATATAATAATAATAATAATAATAATAATATTATCTATTATATAGCCCAAGGGAAGGAGCAACGGTGTCCCCCTAAATATACATTTACCCTCAAAAAATAATTACTTAACTATTTATATTTCATTTCATTCAAAATATCCCATATTAAGGAAAGTTCAAATAAACTTGCCAAAATAAATTACAAAGAAAAATAAGATTTAACAAATGAACTTGTTACTCTGTATAATGGAAAAAATAATTGACTATTAGAAAGAAAAATCATCACACTTTATTTATATTTATCTATAATGCTCCTCATAAATTCTGAACTCTCAAATAATTTTTTGCCTTACTATTTGTATTTGTACGTACACAATTGATAATCATATTGACTATTTTTAATGAAACATCGATAAATTACTTCATTTTTATATTATATTTACTCCGAGATGAAATCTTTAGATTATGTCAAATATCAGCGCACACGCATCGCGTGCACACGATGCTAGTATAATAAAAGCAAGTACATACTTACTAGTAGGCAAATAGAAAGAAAAAAAAAGTTGTTTGAACTTACGAGAGCAAGAACAAGGTACAAAGAAAAACAGAGGAGGGAGGAAAGCAGGAACAGCAGCAACGCAGAGGAGAGACAGAGGGGGAGGAGTTGAGTGGGGTGCAGCGCGCGACAACACCCACCACGGCACAGAAATGCAGTAACCAGCAGCAAACGGACAAAACACATCGGCAACACGCAGCAACAGCAAGCGACGACACTGCAGGTGGCGGCGGCTTCGTTTGGGGCGAGAAGAGAGAGAGAAGAGAAAGGAGGAGGGGCGGCGACAAACTACAAGGAGAAGGGAAAAAGAAAATGAAATAAGAAAAATTTGATTTTTTTTGTGATTAAATTGAGATTGGAGATTTTTGAGATGATTTTCTGAATACCAGAAGAAATTGGAGCACTATTTATAAGAGGTTAGGGATTAAATTTGATCAAATCCATTGATGATTGGTTAGTTGAGTTGGAGGTTACATGAATGGATGAAAAGCTTGTGATGGTGTTTGAGTTCTTGCCTACAAGTGGAGGAATGGAAGATGGTGATGTGGATGTTGGCGCATGTATTCTTGAAGACATGAATACACTTTTGTTGGAGAAGATGAATATGTTTCCCTTTTTCTTTTGAGAGTAATAATCATATTAGGATGATGTGGCATCCTAGTTGCTGCCACTGATTAAAGTTGGGTGACTGGCACTCCTATAAGGCCACGATAAGCATGAAATAGGGTGACTTGTATCCCTTCCAATCACGCCACGTATGCGAGTTTACTCTGATAGGATAATTTTACTGAAGAATGAATGGAGGCCTACTAAGGAATAACCCTAAAAAGGGAAACCCTAGTAACTAATCATGGGCCTAAGGTGAATTAGTCCAAGCCCATTGATTAGGGAACAGTATAATACCTCATTAATTGCACTATTCCCAATTTACGTCATTTCAGACCCTCACATCAGTCATTTTTCTGACATTCCTTACACCAAAAAGGGAGATTCTCTGATCCCTTTTCGTACTTTTTACCACATTTGCTCATATCTGACTTAGGCATCGGAGGGGGGATAATCATAGATTATCTCCTTTGTTTCAGTTTGCACGAGAGCCTGAGGACGAGAGCTTGTTCAGGTCCAGAGCCTACGAGTCCAGAGGTCTGTTCAGATCAGAAGCCTTTCAGTCCAGAGGTCCCTGAGCGAGAGCTTTTCTGTTTCGCAACCTCTCGTCGTTCCACTTTAGATCATTGATTTCCACGTCAGGCGTGATAGGGAGAGCCTAATCACCCTTGTATTCCTCACATCTCTCGTTATCTTGAACAACATTTGGCCCGTCTGTGGGGAGGCGTCTGTCATGTCTGATCAGGGAAAACAGTCTTGAAGCTACACGAACTAGCTCTTCGGAGCTGACACTGAGGTCAATCCAGACCTCATCGTCACGATAGGCGGAGAGTACGAGGATCAGAAAATAGAGGCCACGGACGAGGAACCTGTAGAGACTCAAACAGTCCATTCTCCAAACGGGAAAAATGATGGACATACTGGCACACCAGCGTCACTCTTAGAGAGTGGTAAGACTCTAGCCAAGATGGTCCAGGACGTTCAGCAGCATCAGACAAGCAATTGCCGAGCTTGTTATGTCAAGGAGAGTTGGAAAAACGGAAAAGTAAGCAGGTATACGAGGGGCCAGTACTCCTCCGATTCCCAAGCTGAACTATGGCGATTAACAGCTACTCACGACAACTTCAAATACTAGAAGGGCCGGCCAGTGGCCAAGCACACTAAACCTCAGCTAAGCTTATGCGACGCCCTCCGAAGAAATCACGAATGCAAAAAAGTGCATCGATCTCATTCAGTCAGATCCCATTCTAGTCCCACTCAGCACTGTCCAAGCTACATCCTACTTTCCCAGTACATCGATGCTCCGCCAGCTATTTATGAGCAAGAGGCATACTATCAAAATCGGGTCGTTGGTTGTTGGAGCCAAGAAACAGCCAGAGTTCCACATCACTCAACGTCCCACGTATCAGAGTTCTGGAATCGACTCCTTGTCATGCAAGATCCAACCTTTATGTATTCGGGTGGCAGCCCATCAGGTCCTTCGGATCCTGCATTCGTTGAATTTATACATACTCTGGGGGGAGAGAAGCAGCGATTCGACATTGGGGGTCACCCACTGTTCTCAAGGTCACTTCCTCTTCCTAGGGTCATTGCCAGCCACTAACGCAATGGTTAGGACAATCAAAGCCATCCGATGTGGAAGGTTCGAATCTTCGCTCTTACTCAAACTCACGCTTCTCTGCCATCTAATTACATTGGTCCAGCCAAGATTAGTTACCCGACAGAAATAGCATCGTTGACGGACAATTAGATCCTGATCGATCACTGCTGCTACGTATAAGCACTTGATGTACCAGCCGCGACGATCGCACATGGTGCGATTTTTTCAGCACGCTCGGCATAGCTCAAAAGTGGTTAATGGACTTCCTCTGGTCCATCCCAAACTTCTGAATTAACCTATGAATCTTTCCTCCATCATTATTGGCTATTCGCAAGCAAGAGAAGCTGTATGCATACACTTGGTCATCACAACGAAACGGTGAGTCGGTGCGAAGCTATGTTACAGGTTCAATATGAAGCTTCCAAATCCAGGGCCTGTCTCAGATGTTGTTTTTGATAGTTTCATAATTCGAGGCTTCATATGATTCAGATTTCAGTTTGAAATCGTGAAAAGGGTTGCTCGATTTAAAGAGTGCCTCGATAGGCTTGAGATCACATTCGAGCTAGACAGTCTGTTCAGTTGAGAGTGAATCGCGAGAGGTGAAGCATCACCAAGAATAATTCGCACAAGCCCTCGGCGGTTCCTACCCAAGTGCTGTCAGGAGTAAGGGGGAGGAGACACGACGAAGGCAGAGTACATGGTCTATCGACAAGTGAGAAACCCAGAGAGCGTAATGGGAAGCAATGGGTTCCCTAGGTATGAGTTTTACAAGATCTTTTTCAGATTTATATAAGAAATGAAGGACAAGGTTGGAAATTGAAGATCACCACAATGAACAGAGAAAAAGTTCGAGACAAAGAATAATTTTTGGACAAGTACCATCAATATCGGGCATTATGCAATAGCTTCATGTTCTCAGAAAAAAACAAGCTAGAAGAGTTGGCTGACGAGGGGCAAAACCCCGCCCCATCTAATAAGGCCAAGTCAAAGGGCCAAAGGGGACGAGAGGCAAGGAGATAGATGGTGGACACCGATACTGAAGTATGCACATGATAGCTGTGGCTTGTCTTCCGGGGTCCAAAACCATCAGAGGAGTAAAGACTATTGTAGAAAGTCATAAAGGTAGAAAGATGCGCCAGTAGCAGATGAAACTTTCCAGAGTTTCAATTGTTTCGAAGGATCAAGGATCCGTTCGTTACCCACCGATGAATCCACTTGTAGTAGAGATGAAATGGCGAATATGAAAGGTAAGACGATCTATTGATACAAGGTAGCTCGTCTGATATCATAAGTTGGATTGATCTCACCAACTTCAAGTAAATGACGATGAACCTTGTAAAGGCAAACATCCGATCGTGGATTTGGGGGAGGGGTGATCCACACCGTAGGCATCCGTTACACTGCCAGTGGGTTTTGGGCAATCGTAGAACACGCAGGGCATTTGAAAGTAAGTTACCTAGGTCAGGGATCACCGCTTATAACTTATTCCTGGGTGACCAACTCTCAATGTTCCAATCTTGCATTGTAACCCATCTCCATGCTCCCATCAGTTTGTCTGTGATGACAAGATAAAACGATTGGTGATTCATCGGGCGACCAGCAAATCGGCTAAGAGAGTGCTTCTTACTACTCTCAAGCCCTTGCTCGGGGGAGAGGAGAGGATGATGTGAATGTCAAACCCGCCAGAAAGAGAATCTGGGGAGGTAATGATGGTGCTGGCTTCATAATGAAACAATGGCTGTTCATGGCTTATACCAAGTGCTTCAAAGCCAGCACCTCAGACTGCTCCTCGAAGATATGTCCTTGTCGACTAACCGGAAAAGACGTTAGGGTTGCGAAAATCGTCGTCTTCCTTGGTCGGAATTAGACGATTGTGTCAGAATTCAAAGATGTATTTGCTATTTTCCTGTCGAAGAGATGCAGGAATCGATCCGTCGATAGCCCCAGCATGCTCTTGGAAGGTCCGATCCCTAACACCCGTCAAGCAGAAAAGAGGAATCTTGGTCAGTTAGAAGCAAAGCGGCGGACGAGGAAGTGAAAAATTAACTAGCCAGGTGGTTCCATCAGAGGAATGCCAAATATCGAATGGGTGGAAATGTTGTTATGTTCCCAGCAAAGGATACCAGGCGCATGTGTGTCGATTACCTGCTTAAAAGGCATGTCCCAAAGGATCCTTCCTCTTTACAAGATAGACAATTCGGTCGATTCTGCGCTGGACTCAAGTGATGAGCTTGTTGATGCTTTTTCGGGTTCTATCTAAATCAAACGTCTAACTAGTATAAGAAAAAAAAATTAAACAATGAAATCAAGTAGGATCCTTCAACATAAAAACTGCGTCTTACTAGTACAGAAATGCTTGTAAAACTACAGCCTAATTGTCATACAAGCCCACCTCAAAGGTAATTGCGTTAAATGCATCCTGGTCGAGGAAAGTAGCATTGGCAATGGCGTATGTTTAATAAAGTCATGTTTGAGCAACCTGCACGTTACGTTGGTTATGCCTCTTAAGAGATTGTCAATGAGCATATACATGATCATAAAGCAATAATAGCCAATGAACCACTTCGGCACTGAAGGAAATTTTCGAACACTTCGAAACTTCCGATAGAGAATAAACCCAAGAAGTGCATATTTTGGGGTAACTCTGGAGAAATTTTTGGATATTTGGTGAGAGAGGGGTATTGAGGGAATCCAGTATAGGGTGCAAGCCTGCTTCGATATGATTAACCCAGAGTGTGAAGGAAGTTCGAAGTTGACAGGATCTTGGCTGCTTAAGGCAATTTCTCTCGAATCGGGAGATAAGTTGTACACCTTTCTTCAAAGCAATCAAAAGAGTTTAAGATTTTGAATGGATTCCTGAAGCTGAAGAGGCTGCTCGCCAAATCAAAAGCCCTCCATACCCCTCGTCTGGTAAAGTCCTCGGTTGGGGGGAGACCCTTTATTGTACTTGCTGTTTCACATGCTTCTCGCAGTTTGGTAGCCGAAGGGAAGGTGCATTAACTTCCCTGTTATTTTATCAGCATGATTTACAAAGTGGCTGAATTCGATATCCCACGCCAGAAAGTTTGGGCTTGCCTTGCTCAAGGCAAGTCAAAAGCTCGGACTTTATTTGCTGCACCATTGAAATGTGGTATACAGAAACCGGATCAAAGAACTCCTCACTGATTGGAGGTCTTCGGGTAGAAATGTTGAAAGGCAATCTGGTTGAGACTGGATTTGATATACCTTTTGAGCCACAGACGGCATCGGGCAAGCATTGGCTGATTTAATCTTGTAGAGCCTAACTAAACCTACCCAACGAGGGCATAACCGAATGTCTGGAAATTATGTGTCGATGGTAGCTCAGGATGGTTGTGGGGCAGCGTATACACGTTTTGCTCCGGAAGGTGATGTTATGAGTTACTGCATGAAGTTTATTTTCAGCTCCACAACGAGGCAGCGAATATGAGGTTTTGATTGCGGGAATCAAGTGTGCAAGGCTGGCAGGGGCCAACGTCGATGAGCCAATGTCTGCTCTCAAATGATCGTCAGCGACAAGGGCAATGGAAGAGTAGAGGCAGAGATCTCGGACATCGTTAAAGTAATGGAGATGGTCAAGGCCAGGATCAGAATAGATAGCTTTCTGTTGCTAACACGGCTAGTGTAATGAGAAATAGATCAGGCGGATCTCTTCTAACTGCCAGCTGCCGAACGGGGACACCACCTCGAACAGATCTTTTGGGAAGTTAGCAGACAAGAGTATTGCGATATTGAAGAGTCAAACTTCATTGACAGAAGTAATTCTGATAACGCTATCGTGTATTAAGTGAATGGAACTCTCCATCTGATTCACTAGAGCTAGTATGTCAAAGCACGGGACTCTTGGTTCGTTTCTGGAAAGGCAATTATACAAGAAGTCTATAGTCACTTTGTTGAAGGTGTAACCCAGTAAAGGGAGCAGGCTATTAGCTGATGTTCCGAAGGGTATTGTGGGTCCACATCGGTGCCTAGAGCACTGCAGAAAAACCCTAAGGACTGGGCTACTTTTGGCCTTCGATTCGCAAAGATGCTCAAGAGTTGGTAAAGAAAATGTGTTAAGTGCAGATCTCCAAAAACTCCCGTCGACCCCCGAACGAGTTAACTCTGTGTTATACGCATTACCATTCGCCAAGTGGGGATGGACATTCTGGACGATTCCTCAAGCTTCAGGGCAAGAAAGTATGTATAGTCGCCGTTGACTACTTTAACTAAGTGGGTCGAAGCTGAGCCGGTGAACGGGCATTAAGAACCGTCAGACATAAGAATTTCATACTGGAAAAAACATATCACGCAGATTTGGGGTGCCTCGATACTATAGTTCGATACTAGGTCTCATTTGATGTATCAGCCTAAGGGAATGGCTGGCAATGCTGAATGCAGGGCATTTATGCCTCGGTGCCCATGCCACAGGCAAATGGACAGGTTGAGCATATCACAAGAATATTGTCTCAGGCATAAAAAGAATTGGATCATGGCTAAAGGCCTGTGGGCAGAAGGACTGTTCAATGTGCTCTGGTCAATGTGAGACTAAGAGAAGGATCTACGGGTGAAACACGTTTTGCTGCTATGCTCAGTAGCCTGTTCCCCTATCTGAATATAGTGAGCCCACATTGAGAGTCTGTTATAACTGGACGAAGAGGTAATTGGTCAGCCTTTGCGCAACTTGGACTTTGATTCCCAGAAACAATGGGGCACATGCGTTTACTCCGACAACAGCTTATATTGGCATGTCCGAGAGTATAAACAGCGAGTGGGCAAGAACGCTCCAAAGTGGCGATCTAATTTTGAGAAAAATGGAAGCGTCGGCAGATTAAGGAAGATGGGAAATAACCCCCAACTGGGGAGGGACCCTAGCAAAATCATTGAGGCTCTAGAGGGGGGCAACATTCAAGCTTGAAACCATGGAAGGCAAGTTATTACAAGGACATTGGAACAGCTGATAATTTTCGAAAATTTTTACGTATACAGTGACAATGTAACTCTACTACGAGTTCTTCTAAATAAAAGAATTCCGATATTCTCCAATTTTCTATCTTAAGTCCCAATCTGGGCAAGGAGTAGTCTTTTCTCTAAAAGCAGTCGAAAGACCTTATTATAGGGCAATTTACAATAGTTTTCCTAAAAAGCCAGTCGAAAGACCCTTTTATTATAGGGCAATTTAACTAGTCTTTCTCTAGTAAAAAGAGTCGAAAGCCTTATTATAGGGCATATTTCATAATTTTTCTCCTAAAAAGCAGTCGAGGACAATGGCATTCGGCATAATCCTTATAATAGGGGCAAAATATCAAGTTTAGGCTCAGTCGCATATTGGATTGACTACTAACACCTACAAGTCTTAAGTCTCAATTATAAGAATTCAGGTAAATTCGACTATTTGTCATAATACATGGACATCCAGGAGATGGGTATTTTACAATTAACCACTGCACTTCGACTAGGTAAAGCAGTAAGCTTCGAATAAATAAAGCATCGAATATGATATGTATATTTTTACACAACATTAACATTTCTGAACTCGACTAATTTAAAGGTCGAATGTGGAGATGTATATTTACAGAGTGTGTTCTAAATGATACTCGACTCGCACTGAATTTGAAGGTGAATGTGGAGATATATATTTTATTCTCAGACAAGTTAAGTGATCACGGGTTACTCGACATACCGAAGATCGAAAAGGTTATAAATATCGACGACAGTGTCTTTCCGCCAGAATTACAATGTCGCATTGAAAGAATGTGCAGATTGCAAAATATCCAAATTAAGGGACATCAATATGTTATTGATTGACTTAACACCTTATGGGGTCTTAGTCAATCAACTTTCTCATCATTTATTTGGACATTTTGCTAAGACAAGAGACTAGTTGTGATGTTTGCATTGTCAAAATTTGGGGCAATACAGGTGCTAGGGTTTGATTAATCATTTTTTTGAAAATTTATCAGCAAGCAAGGATTGGTACTCTGGAAGTAAACAAGATAATGCAGTCAAACATGAAATGCATTGAATAAAAGCAATGGCACCGTTGTCTTGAACAGAACGAAATCCATCGTCAGAAATTCAAGCAGAAGTATAACAGCAAGTGAGAAATTATTATCATTAAGAAAGAAATGGATAATTCATCAGAGCAGCATAGAGCAAAAATAAAGATGGAAGAGTCAATCTGTCCATGTTTGACGTCCTTTTCTCCGCGCCGAGTTCGCTTGCTTTGCCCTGACTCCTGGGATGCTGGTGCATCGCCACCCTCTAAGCCTGTGACAGCATTCCCATCGTTTCGGAGGATGAGCCGGAGCCCTTCGGCTTCTCTTCATCTGAACTGGACTCAAGCTCCAAGAATTGCATATTGTAATTTTGGAGGTGGGAGGTCTCAATGTGACGAGCCATTCCTGCTGGGCCTAAGCTTACGGCATTATGCATGGCCTCGTCACGCGCTGTGATTCGCTCTTTCAAAGCACATAAGGTATTAGAGCTTCGGCAGTCGGACCAAGCCTTGGGCCATTTCTCATATCCTTTGAAGCCTGGGCCTTAGCTTTTCTGTTGGCCACTTTCATGTCGAGAGAGCTTTGGGTAAGCGCCACTGCTCGTTTCAGCACTGCTGCTCGATCTTTTTGGCCTTGAGGAGGCAGCCTCTGATGGATTGTTTATAGGCTGTCAACTTCGGTTTGACCTCTGCTCACTTCTGCTTTGAGACCTCCTCCTATGGAACTTCGCTTCTCAAGTTCGCGTCGAGGGTGTCCTTGGCCTGCTCGAGGGTTTTTTTCCTTCCTAGCTTGAGAACATTTTTGTAAGGCAAACGCCATATGATAGTTCAAATCATGAAGTCGAGTGGCCATCAATTGTCTTGAGCATACTGCCATCTCCGGCAAATGATGCAGGTCTGTTTGCTGCTTAATGTATTCTCCCGCAGTCCTTTGACAGGCGAAGCCCTCCTGGCCTCTCGTCGTGTTCTCTGGCCTTTCGGACAAGGTGTCCATTCGGCTAGACCCTCAAACAAAGGAATGAAAGAGTTAGTGATTTGCGAAAAGAAACTATGTAACTGTAATAACACTACCTCAAAGGAAAAGAACTAAGAAGGGTCACGACGTAACCCTTGTCGCGCCCTGGAGGGTGTCTCGGGTAAGCTATTGGAATGAGCCCAGTGATCCGACCATGCTT